>CM033799.1:6627740-6938479 GCA_019656835.1 Rhododendron ovatum | reverse complement strand
TTGGACCCAGGTGAGTAGTTAAATATGTAAGGTATTTTTGAAAGATCCCAGTGTCCCTTAAAAGTATTTCCTTCAGAAATTTATATGAATGTTATTCAGAGACTCAAAACTGTTTAAAAGTTATTCTATAAATTGGCATGCGATGAATTTTCTGAGATCAATTGTTAATATTCTTTTTGGTGAGAACTTGGTGGATATTAATGGGAACATTCATTTCGGAAGTCCAGGGAACTTATTCCTTCTCGTGTTGGTGATCCTGGCCATTAGGGAAAAGACCGTGTTAGGCCGGTGACCCTAATGCTCAACGGCTTTCTTTCACCGGATCGTCTTAGAGAAAAGTACCACGGGCTGCCAACCCTGGTGACTCTAAGTTCAATATTAGATCCAATTTTGATGAGATTTATTTTGGCCATGGTACTATTTGATTGTGATTCCCCATTGTTGATGGAGTTAATGTTGTGATCACCACCAAGAATATTTATTGATTAAATACTTCATTGATTAATTATTATTCTATTGGACACCTCGTATGCCAAATTATGTTTAATGGTAAATTATTTTCATCCCCACTTTTAACTTTATTTAATATACATACTTGCTATTTACTGAGCTCGTCAGCTGACGGATTTATTCCAACTTTTCTTTCAGGCATGTTGGAGAGTTAGGAAAGGATTTTGGCGGCATCTCAGGGATTTTCTTTTGTTGACCTCCTTAGGGTGTCTCATTCTAGTTTTATTTTAAAAATCGCTTCCGCATTTGAAACAATTGTTAGATAACAAATTCTTTTAATTATTGTTGGATTATTGGATATTGTTTGGTTCATGGGATGGTTGTGCCCCATGTTTATGATGAGCATATTTGGCTTTTGATTTGATTAATAATGAAAAAGCGATCATTTGATTTCCGGTTACTTTGATTTATTCTTGCTACGTGTTCCATGGGTTAGCCTCATGGTTCACGGCCGGTCACTTCTCATTTTTGGGGTGTGACAACCCCCCTCCCCCACCCCCCCCCCCCCCCCCCCCCCCCCCAAAAAAAAAAAAAAAATATATATATATATATATATATATATCATAATAGGAGGGAAGAAAGTCACTGATTTTTTCCCCAAAATTAAGGGAGGGAATCGATATATTTTTGCCCAAAAAAAACGTAATGGATGAATGGTGGGAAACAGGAGAGAGAGTCAAATTGTAGTAGACCTCTTATTTTGGTTATGGACTAGAAGTAACCATTATGAATCTCAACATTGTTAAACTTAGCAACCTCTTAAATGAATAATCAAAAGTTGATGTGTCAATTTTTGGTTATCAATTTTTTATTATACCACTGTGGATGGCCTTAGAGATGATCCCAAAGACAAAAACACAAAACTGATGGGCTGCTATGCTATACAGAATTGATGAGTTGGGTTCGAAAAGCAGTTAACGATTAGGAACCCAGGAACACTCTTTCTGCTAATCTTCAAACTTCCAAGGCAGATGTAAAATGTAGGGACATGGAGGGAGGTTAATATTTAATTATTTATTGAGGGGTGTGGTTATTTCCAAAATAAGTAAAGGGCAATTTGGTCTTTTTATTTCCAACAAATATGAGAAGGAAAAAAGGAGAATGAGAAAAGCTCCCGCAAGCCTTTTTTGGCTTTTGCTCTCTAAACCCAAAAACTAAAAATGTGTTATGCCAAAACTCATATATTTGTTCAGCCCCCATACACCAATTACTGCGCTTCCACATGCAAAGCCATGTTTTCCTACTTACCAATAAATAAATAAAATCATTTACGAAGGGGTAGCTGGAAAGGTGCCAACCCATCCCCAATTCAATGAAAGAACGGGAGGGGAGGAATTTCTCCCCCTCCTGGGGTTTTTTTATTTCCCGATCTTAAATCTTGGAGGTTAATTCTCATTTCCCATTCACCCCCATCTTCCTCCTCTCCAAACCACCATCCGCTGCCCTCCTCCACCTCTTCAGCCATGTATCCGACGACTGTTTGTTACCAGTTTTTTTTTTTTTTTTTGGTGTTCGTGTGTGGGATTAATCCCTGTTTGTGGGGCTTCTATCACCCATGTGTGGATATTTTTGGTTTTTTTTTTGCAGTGCTCCATCTGTTTGGAGTGATGGATTTAGTTAGAGTTGGGTGTAGTCTTTGGACTGAGTTCTCTACTGTTGGTTTAATCTTCATCCCTTGTTTAGGGATAGAGTTTCCTCCTGATGTGTTGTTTCTTAGCACCTGTTATTGTTTTGGCCAAAAAAAAAAATTCAATTTATTTGGTTTTGAGTTTTTCTAACTACCTCTTTACATGTTTTTCTCTGTCTACCTCTCTACATGTTTTCCTAATTTTAACTTAAAAAGATGGAGGAAGTAGGACTTTCATTCAAGGCCAATTATTCAGTACTCCCAGTGCAAGTGGCATTGATGGTACTCCCTATAATTGAAAGATATCATCACACAATTTGACTCATTCATTATCTCTCAACTACTCAATAAAAGTTGATGATAGTACGCCTACCGGAAATTTGCCGCAACATAAATGGTTGGAAGTACCACTTGAGTAACGCCATAGTAGGCACGGATTTCCCAAAACGGAGAGAGAGAGAGAGAGAGAGAGAGAGAGAGAGAGAGAGAGTACCTTCGGAAGGAGGAGTAGTACCATTTTGAGCTCGGACAATCTGAACCAAGCCAAGGAAGGAAACAAAATAAAAGGCCAAGGCATAAAGAACTGATGGTATTGGTGATCCTCCCATTACTTTCTTCTTCCTAAGTCAAATGGATTGGTAATCAATGGAGATCCGTCCAAGCCTAGCCTATATGTACGTGTTCAGAACTTCTGATTATATACAGTATTAGAGAGCTAGAGAGAGAGAGAGAGAGATTTTCAGAAATGGGCAGTGGAAACAGGCCTCTAATTAGATTGAGTCTACAAATACAAATCAAAGAACGCGTATACATAAATCACTGCGATGAAAAATCTTGTGGTTTGACTGGAATGGTATACTAGCTACTACTATTCTATTGTTTTGTTGACTAGGGAGTGTAAATGGGGGTGTGGCTCCCATCCTACTCAAAAGCACGTTGTAGGGGGCCGAAATATCGAAAGGTTCAAATAGTTCGATCGGAAGGGTCATAATGTGGACCCATCGTTTAGTTGTCTCAATTTATCTGTAAGCACTAAATGCAAGAAATTACACCATTACTAAAATAAATTTAGTCGCCAATTGTTGGACAATTACCGACTAAAATTATTTAGTCAGGAAATAATAATCTTTGCCGACTAAAATAAATTTTAGTCTGGAAATAATAACGTTTGCCGACCAAAAATAAATTTAGTCGGCAAATATAAATTTTCCCCTAATTTGAAAAAAATAATAAATAAAAAATATTATCCAACTAAAAAATTTAGTAGGGAATAGGTAATATTTGCAGACTAAAATTACATTTCGTCGGCGAATATCAATTTTTTTCTAATTTACAAAATCAACAAATGAAAAACATTTCCTGACTAAATAATTTAGTAGGGAATAGGTAATATTTGCCAACTAAAATTACATTTGGTCGGCGAATATCAATTTTTTTCCCCTTTTACACAAATTTCAAGAAAGGAAATATTTGTTCCAACGGACATTGATCACGATGCAACCTTTTCCGATCTAAACCGTTCATTTTTTTCCTTCTTTAATCATTAGATTTTTCGTAAATTTTTGGCTTGATCGGGTTACGGAAAGCTGTCTATCAGCACGCAAATTCTTAAATAAACAGAATTTTGTTGTCAGATCAAGTGTCTATCCATAGGTGGTTAACTTCATTCTTGGTACGAATGATCTAATTTATATTACGTCAAAAGAGATGATTTGCATTTTGCCAAAAAAAGACCTCAAGCAGGGCTTGGTTAGTGCACTATAACACTTAAACATCTCCAAACACACTAAATATCTTTTGATCTTAATTAATTGAAAAGTCTCACAGACTCCCAAAAATGACTAAAAAATTAGAATTGGGGAAGTAATAATTAAGGAAAAAAATAATTAAGGATTGTGCGCAAAAAGGAAGGGTTAGATCACTAAACTCAAATCAAACGTAGTCACGTTTCTTGGGAGGAGATAGTAGTTGGTGTTGTTGTACGGTGTGGTGTGGTTACTGCGCTGATCAAGGTTTTGTTCCATGGTCTTTGCTATCTCTCAGCCGCCCTTGACATGGCAGCAATGAGGGTCTTGATTGGCGTTTTTGGGCGGCTGAACTTAAGGTCGGGTGTGGATCTATTGTTTGCTCGTAGATTTTGCTTTAGTTTTTGTTTACTGTTTGTTTTTTTTTTGGTTGATTTTCTTCCCCTACATGGGACTTTCTCCCACTCCTTGTGTGTGTTGTTTTGGAGAGTTTTCTACGTTGACTTGATGGCTTTTCGAGGTCAGAAATGAGTCTTGTCCTGAATGTTCAATTCGTTTGTGAGTTTAAGCCTCTTTTGTTGTTGCTTTCTTCTCTCCTTGGAGGTGGCTACCCGTTCGGCCGTTCCCAATATATGTTTTTCATATCAATGAAAGTATCTCTAAAGTTTGACAGAAAAAAAAAATTTTGGTAAGAACCCCAGTCCCGTTATATATTTAATTTAGAAAAAAGTTAAATAGACATCCTATCAGAGTCATCATGGGTTCCACAAAGTTAAATGCTAAGTCTTGGTCATTGGATGGTTCTGCCCATTGTCTTGGTCGATGTCGATGGTAAGCCCTTCATATTCCCATTGACTTAGAGCATGCTTGTCTTTTATCCAAAGACTCCACACATACTTCTTGGAGTAGTCTATTCTGCCTTTTTCATTTTTGTCCTCCTAGCCTAACGTAAGTGTACAAGATCACTTTGCCCGTCTATTTTGGTCCCCATTTATTTACTGTTTTTTGTCCCACATATACCAGGTAATCGCTGGGACTAAACCAGTCATGCATCGTTTTAAAAATGTATCTAGTCTTTGGGACCAATTAATTCTAAAGCAGAAATGCATTTTATAAGTGTATATCTATTTTATAATTAACCTCTTAATTTAGTTATTGTTTGGATTTGTAAATGAAAAGTATCTAACATGTGAATGTAAACTTTTGGCCCCAGCAAACAAAATTCCTTGCTCCACCCCTAGGTGCAATGAATCTAATCTAATAGGCGACTCATCGGCAATTTCGTTATTAGTGTGAAGAAAAATGAAATTATGTATTATTGATCATGTGTAGCTCATTTGCGAGCTTTAGATAACAAAAAGGTTAATAACTATTGCCCACTAAAGAACCCTTTTTGCACGAAGGCAATTAGCTATAAACCATATCAAAACATTCGTTTTATATAGGATTACAGCAAAGCATTTCCTTGTTTTTCAAAATGACTTTTTAATAAAAACATTTTACCTATACTTTTAAGAAATCAATTTTGTCATAGAACATAAGTGAAATTAATAATTTTAATTCTAACACAAAACCTACTATCACTTCTATCCCCACAAACGTTATCAATTGAACCTCAAATGGTACTACACAGAGAAACGTTATCATTATGGCCCACACTACGACAGTAACCAAAATGACAAAGGTTTACGAACTTATACATCTCTATGGGTGAGACAACATTGGCTGGAAATGTATAAGCGAACGCCATGGTCATCAGTGGCAGGCAAGGATTTTGACCCGGAAGATCACCGGCTTAATAGACATTTATTTTTGAAAAATTTATATAAATGGTCCTCCTAGTTTCACCCGAGTCTCATTTTCGTCCTCCAAATATATCATGTGGTCGCCAATATCGAGTGATCTTCAATTTTGGTGACAATGCCATAATTGGTAATAAGTGAAATCCTAACGGTTCAGATCAAGCATTATAAAAAATTACTCGACAGTTATGTTTTACAATTTATATCTTTGATTTACTTCATAGTCAGCTAGGTCTTATGTTGCACTTATTGTTGCAGAAGCCACACGATCGCGAGAAAATCATTACGATCGAGACTGTTTATTTTGTTACACTTGTTGAATAATTCATCCTCGTAAATTTGTGACTTGATCAGGTTTCGAAAACCCCTTTATCGAGACATGAACTCATAATAAAATAATATTTTTGTTCAAACAATTGTCTAATGAAAAACGATCAAACTATAATCTCCGGTAAAGAATAAGTTTCTTCGTCGTGAATAGGTTTCTCTCATGGTATTTAGTCCCGCATAGGGTTTGGATTAAAAAGTTAAGAGACTTTTTTTTTTGTCCTTATTCAAATCTTTTTTGCATTTTCTTGTTTTGCGTCAAATTTTTGTGACTTATTGATTCGTTTCAACGAGAGGAATCGAAAAAGTAAAAAAATTTGATCGAAACTTATAAATTTTTTGAATAAAGACAAAAATAAGTCAGTAAGACAAAAAAAATTACTTATTCTTGTCTTTTGAAAAAAATTATGAGTTTCGATCATAATTTTTTACTTTTCCGATTCTTCTCGACGAGACGAATTAATAAGTTGCAAAAGTTTGAAATTTAATATATATGTAATTGGGCGGGTCGGATTTAATTTTAAATAAATGAGTCGGATTGGGTATGAGTCATTGACCTCATAACTAATGGGTGCAAATGGGTCAATGACCCATTAGAGACCCAACCCACTTACAACTTATCCAATTTAACCTAAACCCGCCCATTTAAAACCCCTAATCGAAAGACATGATATTTCCATTTGTTTTTGTAATGTGTAGAAGTCTTTCCAAGTCTTATGCATTTGTCTATGTCCACATCTTCCACATTTACTTGGAAAAGCATGGTTTGACTGCTGGAAAAATCATATATAATCTTCTAGCTCAATAATGTGACAGAACTATTTCTAAGTCTCTCCCATTTGTCTGTTTCCATATCTTCCACATTTACTAGGGAAAGCATGGTTGGCTGCCAGATCATAATCTTCTAGCTCAAAAAAAAAAAAAAAAAACAGAAACAAAAGACGATTTGAACGGATTCCAACCATTCAAGAGGGTTGATCATTAGTTCTACCCACATTTACTAGGATAAGCATGGTTGGCTACCAGATCATAATCTTCTAGCTCAAAAAAAAAAAAAAACAGAAACAAAAGACGATTTGAACGGATTCCAACCATTCAAGAGGTTGATCATTAGTTCTACATAAGAGAACGACAGAATTCTATTGTTTGTGGACTCTATGAAGAGTTTGGTTTTGTAATCTTCTAGTTAAATGCAGTGGCGGACCCAAAAATTTGACATAGTGAGGGCACCAATTTTCTTTGTAATACTGTAATATATGAGTTACAGTTACACACATTCACACCAAAATAATTTTAAAGTATATATGTATTTTAATAAAAGCTACTTGGGCAAACTGCGCACCTCGACTATATGAGTTAAAATAAAATTATCACATGTTCATCATCTATTTTTCTATTATTAACTTTACAAGTACAAGTTTTGGGGACCAAAATGTATAAATACAATGTGTGGGTTCATACTGACTACTACATAAATGATTGGAGAGTGGGAGAAACATTGGTTGTGAAAGAGTTCTAGGTGTATTTTGAAAAAAAACTTGGAGGATCTTGAACCCATGTCCTTTCTTTCCCCAAAGAGTGCCACTTACCACTACACCACACGTTAACTTCTTGCACATGTAAGACATATTATATATATACACAAAATCTGGATTTTTTTTTTTAAAAAGGGTGTGGGGCACATGACCCTGCCACATGTCCCAAGGTGGGTTCGCCTCTGGTTGAATGGATGGCATGTGGCGTCACTCATTGGAAAACAAGAGACTCCAAACATTGCCTAAAGCTAGTTGATCAATTCTGCATATGTAAGATCGAACAAGACAGCATTTTCCTCAAGGACACAGTCACACAGCAGTTATTTTGAAGAAAAAGTAGTTCCTTTAATCATTCCATTCATCCCCAACCACGCACTTCATGGAACGGGGGATTGTCTAATGAGTATCACATTGGTGTCCGACGCAACAAGCCAACTTCTTAGAAGTGTTCATGCATCGTAGAATTGTACATGTTTTTAATAATGACTTGAGCTTGAATTTAATGGTTATACCATACTTCCAATCCAGTGTCCAAATGACTTTTCTATTTCTTTTTGTACGAATTATGCGAGATATCCGAGCCAGTTTAGGCAGTAACAAAATCACGAGGAACCAATTCCACCATCCACTAATACGGGCGCAATTAAATCGGAGCAAAGTCTTGTATCCACAGGTCTAACCCACTATTTTAGAGCTATTGAGTCTTTCTTCCAAAGGCTCCTTCTCTCCCGGGATTATCGAAGCTTTGGGCTTTCATTGTGCTCTGGAAACAACCTTGAAATGGGACTATTCTCGGATCATAGTAGAACAGGACGCACTGCAAGTTATTCACGCTCTCAACCAATGGCACGATTGGAGCATGTCCTGTATTTGTCGTCTCCCAATTGTGCTCGTCAGAGCCTCACTGAACTTGGACAATCAAAGCTACGGCTTCTATTGTCATTGGTGATAAGGGGTGGCAAATGGGCAGATTTGGACCAAAATGGGTAAGTTGCAAGTGGGTTGGGTCTTTAATGGGTTATTGATCAATTTAGACCCATTAAATATGAGTCTAATTACCCAAACACAACCCGATCCATTTATTTAAAAAGCAAATCCGACCCACTCATTAACCCAATTACATACTATATACTAAAATTTAAAATGACTAAAATATCAATGTACACTAAAATGACTATATTTACCCTTGTAAATTTTAATGACTAAAATTACCAAACTATCCCTCTACTATTAAAATGACCAAATTACCCCTGTACACTTAATTTTTCCGATACGTATCGTTTGTGCAATGCAATTTTCTACAAGATTCCATTTGTATCATTTTCCTACTTACTTCC
Organism: Rhododendron ovatum; assembly: GCA_019656835.1. Classification (NCBI taxonomy): domain Eukaryota; kingdom Viridiplantae; phylum Streptophyta; class Magnoliopsida; order Ericales; family Ericaceae; genus Rhododendron; species Rhododendron ovatum. Next base: position 6,929,596 of record CM033799.1, on the reverse strand, counting down.
ATCGATAGTGCAATAGTGAAATGCCATTTCTAATTGGTTGTTGGGTTTGCTGACGTGGCACCAATGCCAAATCCATTTTTAATTTGATGCCATTGAAGCCGAAAATGACACACCACTGGGGCCCCATTTTTTGCAAAGTTCGCTGTTTTAATTTGTACAATGACTCAAGACATTTCAGACCACTGGACTTGGTTCGAGGGAATTCACTGATGAATTATCTCACGTCTCAACCTTACACATTCTATCCCTAAAATATCGAAAAAGCTATGGGAACCGATAGTTTGTACACAGATAGTTTGTACACAGACTGTTCTTGAGAGCCCAGAACGGATTGCGCACACTGATTATCTGATACATTCAGTAATTTTAAAGTGACTAGTATATGAGTGGCCTTATATGAAATTAGCTTGATTGAGGTTCCTTAAATGTCTGATGGATTCTAAGAGAGAAGGTAAGTTAGCCTTTGATTCTCATTCTAGGGTCTGGTCCGATTGGATAAGTGTAAGTGCTTGATCAAATATTCTAATTTTTCATTCATATTAGTATATTACCGTTTACACCCGTTTTTGGCACCCAGTCCTGGGCAAGCGTTGGAAGGCTATTTAATTATCTTTTAATTAAATTGGGCCAAAAAATATAGATGAATTGGGTTAAAATTAATGGGCCAAACCCATGTCGACTGGGCCCAAGTAATTTTAGTATGGTTTGGGCTCGAGTTTGGAGGTTTTGGGCCAATTTATAAAAGAATTCGGCTGGCCCAAATGTTGATATGGGCTAAATATGTTAATAGGCCATTTAATTTAATTAAATGGCCCATTACCCAAGTAGCCCATGAAAAGTGGAAAGAAAGAAAGAAGTTGTTGCCTGGTGAAAGCCATTTGACTGAGTCAAATGGCTGAGAGTTTTGCTACCCACGAAAATGGGATGACATGGCCTATTATTTGTCAGCTGCCCATGAAAATAGGAAGTGGAGGAGAAATTCATGGCCCATTACTCTCTTAACCGCCCATGATCAAGAATTTACACATGGGCAAATTGATATTCACTCCTCTCAACCGCCCATGATCCCATGATGAGAAGAGACATGGGACACTTGTCATTACAAGAAGAAAGGGCGGGAAGTCCATTTTCATGCAAAAATCGTGGAGCACATTGCCTATAAATACTAGTTCACAAGAAGAAAAAAGGATTCCCACACCAATCAAGCTCAACGCTTAAAACCAAAGCCTTTCCAGCAAAGCAACTATCTCTATTTTCTCACCCTCACTCAATTACTTCACCAAGTAATTCGGGTTTCTATCTCTCTTTTACCCCAACTTTATTATTACGAAACATAATAAAGTTATTCATATCTCTCTTCATCCCTTACTTTATTATTACGATATAGTAAAGTAATTCTACGTTGTGACTTTCTTTCCTACACGGTTAGGAAATTATTAAGTCCTCGCACGAAGAGGCAAAACCACGGACCTTCACTGCAATCCAACCCTTAGGTTGCAGCACTATCGCCCTCTCAGATCTAGAAGTCAGAAAAGGGACGCTCAGTCCTTTACGTTAGGCGCGACAAGTCTTGGCACGCCCGCTCAGTCCTTGAGCCACCTCGCGCGCGAACATCTTTTTGGCACGCCCGGTGGGACCCTAATCGTCTAAGGGTTTTATCATGGTCAGGAAGCCACAGCAATAACCAGATCCACCCATCCCGGATCCATCACAGAGTCCTGAGGGAGTGGCAGTCAACGTGCCATTACTCGAGGAAGCTGGTCCTCAAATCAGCGCCCAAGATCTTAGCGACGCTACCGACAGCATCAAAAATTATATGTTTATGGCAGGACGTGAGATCTTAAACAATGTTACGCAGTCAATCTCGCAATCGTTCACTCAGTCCTTGGAACCTCTGACCATAGCAGTCAACAAGATGGTTGCTACGCTTACAGAGAGGCTACCGCTCGCTCCTCAGCAGCAGGGCTTTCCACAGTTTGATGTCTTTGGCAACGGTCAAGACCAAGCTGGCTTATTGGGGGTTCCTCCCCCTCCTCAGACATTTTACCATGCCACTTCGTCTAATAGCCCTGCACTCGGGGGGCAAAAAGAGAAGGGAGTCATGATTGGAGGAGCTTCGACGCCTCCAAATAACGATCAAAAGTTTATTTTTGGTCGAGGACCAGAACAAGCTTGACAAGTCTGACAAGACGGACAGAAGGCCTTTGCAAGGAGGCCAGGGCTCTAGAAAGGACAAAGGAGTTACGCATACTCCTCAAAGCTCTGATACTCGGGGGGCAAGTCCAGCCTAAAACCAGCAAGCACAAGAGGCGCACCCACAGCCGCCTCCTGAGCCAGACCTAGTCATGGGAAGGGATCAAGTCTTGAATCTGCTCCAGGAGCAGTTAGGATCTGGTTTCAGACCTTTGGGAAGGCCAATTTATAGGAAGTCTCATATCGAGGAGGTGGATAATACACCTTTCGCAAAGGGTTATAGAGTCCCAGAATTTCAGACCTTCAATGGTGAGAGCATGCAGTCAACGGTGGAGCACATTGCCAGGTTTCAAGTTCAATGTGGAGAAGCTGAAACCATTGATGCACTGAAGTTGAGGCCTTGGCCTTCACTTGGTACATCAACTTGCCACCTAACTCGGTGCAGACTTGGGCATAGTTGGAGGAGATGTTCCACCAGCAGTTCTATAAGGTAGAGCCAGAAGTCACGTTGGCGGACCTGTCATGCTATCGTCAAACCCATCTAGAGTCTATGGAGTCCCACCTCTTATGTTTCAAAACTGCCCGTTTCAAATGCAAGATAGTCCTTCCTGAGGCCGAATACGTGCGTATAGCATTAAACGGCCTGGGCTTTGAAATGAAGAAGAAGTTTTATGGAACGGAGTTCAGAGACCTGTTCTAATTATCTTCTAAGGCTTCTCATTATGAAAAGTTCTTGGCGGAAGAGCAGGACAGGAAGACGGCATCCAAAAGGATGTATTACTCCGACCCTAATTACGAGGTTGCTGCAGTGGAAGAAGAGGCAGACCCAGACATAGCAATGGCTGAAATCATCAACAAAAAGCCATACGTTTGCAAGGCCTTTGTCAAGATGGAGCCCACAAAGCAGCCAGCCCAGAGCACTTTCAATAAGTCAACCAGGACCTATACATTCGACGTGGGTAGGGCTGAAGCTATCTTTGATCAACTCCGAGCCGACAAGCTGCTCAAACTGCCCTTTGGTCACAAAATTTCAACTCCGGAAGAACTAAAGGGCAAAGAGTATTGTAAGTATCACAATTCTTGGAGTCATACTACTAATAACTGCATAGTATTTAGAAATGATATCCAGGACAAAATTGAGCGCGGAGAGTTCAAATTCCCTGAGAAAGACAAGCAGCCCATGGGGGTGGATGGCAATCCCTTTCCTTCAGGGCTGAGTACAAATATGGTCTCTGTCAACATGTGGGACATGCCTAGGACTGTTCCTAGGCAGAAAATAAGTTTGGGAGCCCCTTCCAGAGCAGTTTACAAGTCCAGCCCAGGCAGGTACTGGGATCCTTATTATGATGAGGGTGACGTCAGGATTGAGCGGGTTAGAAGGTTTGAAAAGCTGAACTCTTGGGGGTCCAGACCTTCGGGAGTGAAGAAACTAGAGAAACCAACTTGTTCCATGGTGTGCACGGAGTGCGGACATCATGCCAATCCTAGCAAGCTAGTCCTGAAAAGCATTATTTTGGGAAGGGCTGAACCAAGTCCTAAGGAGCCAAGCAAGTCTAAAGGGAGAAGGGTTGTGCGCGAATCTGTGTTCAACCGAATTCAGCCAGGGTTGGCTGAAGTTGAAGATGACCTCGTCAACTTGAGGATATCTGCTCCTTCCAGGGATAAACCAAGGGCTGTGAGACCTCCAGCCACTCCTCCAAATGAGTGGCATAGGGTTGAACATCCAAAGTTTCCCTCTGAACCTCAACCCTTGTCCAGATCTCAGAAGAGGCACCGCCAACGATTCAGGCAGGCAGCAAGAAGGCTGAGGAAGAAGCAGACCTACTTGATGATCCTATGAATGACGACGACCTCATGAATGGAGATGATCCCAAGGGGAAGACAAAGATAGAGATCCTAGTAGAAGTGTAGAGACCCGTATTTATTTTAATTAACTTTAAATGTTTATTGAGAAAGAAGTAAGGAATAATGGTGTTTATGTGATTTGGGGTCAAAGTGATAGAATTGATTGTGAAAGGATTTAAGGTGTGATTTGTGAATTTGGGAGTATATATAGGAGGGTGGGAGAGCATGGAATCATTTTTCCCTCTCACTCCCTCACCGGCTCTCTCTCCCTCTCTCGGCTCTCTCCCTCTCTCTTGCTCTCTCACCAAATTTCACTCCAATAACTCAAAACCCACTCAAAACCACCTTCAATCCTTCAACCTCTACGCGTATTATGGTCCGTATTTCGCTGGTTGGAGCTCGGTGGAGTCGTATCACTCTCGGTTCGATTTTTGGAAGCTAGGGCTCGAAATTCTCGTGGGTTTCGTTCTTCGACCTCGAGGTAGGGATTCTACCTCTCGATATATGTGATAGTAGTGCTCTCCTTGCTTGAAATCGTGTCTATTGTTGTTGTTGTTGTTGTTGTGGTGGTTGGATTCCTTGAAATCTGCAGAAAATCTGCTCGAACACCCATTTGTATTGATACTGCTCTTCTCAGTATCGATACAGGAATCTCTGGAACGAACTTAGTAATTGAAGTATCGATACTGATTAAATCAGTATCGATACAATCGTCTCTGGGACCTTTTTAAAGCCAGTTGTATAGATACTGAAATTCGCAGTATCTATACTTCAATGCCTTAAGGCTAAGTTTTGTTCCTTGCTTCGACTCCATTGTCTTGACCCCCGATCGCTTCTAACCTGCTCCAAACATCACCAAATCGCTCCATAACATTATCGATTATATTCGTTGAGTTCGTTGTGTATCTTTGCAACGCTCGCCCCTTGTTTGATATAATTGGACGTTAATTTCCATATGAACTTTGATTAAATTGAAATGACACGTTATGTGAGTACGAGATTCTTGGACACTTATCGACACAACGAGAACATTTGGGGCCCATCGACGGGTGGGTGCCTGGCAGGGGATTTCGGGGGTCCCATAATCAGCCCGGCAGGAGCTAATGCTCATATTGAACACTCAAGGCCCAACCTTCTCGGTGCGCACTTGGCAGGGGATATCGGGATCCCATAATTAGCCCGGCAGGAGCTTCAGCTCATGACACTTAACGTGAAGCGATGTTGGACACATGGAAAGTGAAACAGTTAAAGATTGAGGTGCATACCAAATTTCATACCGAGTTTGTTGGATTGTTAAGTCTTGGTTATTGCCTATTGTATGGTCTGTATCCCGTTCTTCTTTGTGATCATCCTTGCATTTCTCTTGCATATAATGTTAGCATAGAATTTCCTACTGGGCAAGTGTAGCTCAAGCCTATTATCATTTTCAGGTACTAACTTAGGGCAATAGCATGCATGGTTGAAATGCTTGGAGGATGAATTATTTTTGAAAGCTAACAATTGAGGAGTTACTTAGGCATCTTTGTAAATCTCTTTTGAAGATGTATTTGTAACTTTATTTGTAAATCTTTTGACTATGGAATATTGTAACCCTTAACTCTTGAATATTCAGTACTTGTGTTAATTTGGGCCTCGGAGCCAAAGATGTAATATTTTGGGGAATGCTACATTATTTTCGTTATCGTACGGATTATGGCGAGGTTTTATTTATGGAAATTGTAGGTGGATAAATTCAAGAAGTGCTTTGAACAGCACAGGAATGCAGTGGCTTCTCGTGCCTCTTGAACGTAACCCTAATTCGTCAGAGAAACCTTTATCCTGTAAAACAGACAAGGAGTGAGCGCACCTTTGCCTCTCGTGGCAAAGGCCCTCCGATGCCTTTGTTAGTATTTCGTACTAATGATCAAACCCTAATTGACAGTAGGAAAGCAATAAGAATGCAGTGTATTGCGTACCTTTTACCTCTAGGTTTACCTCTTATTTATAGATTTGCGTATGCTTGCTGGCCAAGCATCCGTGTTGCCCTAGAATTCCTAACTCGTATAGGAATCCCAGGATCTCTTGGATTCTCGTTCCCTTATCAGTTTATTTCCTTAATCCTTATAGGACTCTTCCCATAACAAGCCGAACATCCCATACTCGTTGGGTATCTTTCTTAGATCCTATATTCTTGGGATCTTATTCTGTAACGGAATACCAGTGATTCTGGACACTTCCAGAATGTTCCCCCTAATAGGACTTCTCTCTTTGTTCGGCCATCTCATGGCCGAACAGATGGCCTGGACCAGTTACTTCACATGTAACTGGTCCTTAAGAAACAATGGAGACCATATGCTTCTTAAGGAGCTCTCCTCCTGTTCGGCTCTCTTGCCGAACAAGTATCTTCGAATATTGGCATCTCATGTCATTAAATAATATTCGGTCTAATAACATCTCGTGTTACTGTACCGAGGATTGCGCAACCTCTCTGTACCATTGACTTCTCGTGTCACTTGGTCCATAATGCGTTGACCTTTTGTTTGACCGTGATCGGGCTTGTTTTGTACCTGTTCGGGAATACCTCCCTACAGAAATCATTTATATTTATGTCAAAAATCGACTGTGTGACAACTTGGTATCAGAGCGTTAGGTTTAGAACACCTAGCGACCGTAGGGAGACGTTTCGTCTCATGGGTTCAAAATTCTGCATTTCTTAACATGATGGTGCATGCTTGTGTGACTAACATTCGTATGATTACGCGGCATTGCATTTTCGATATCGTAGAGTGGTGTAGAGTTGTTATTAACTTGTGTTGGGAATTTGGGGACTTTGACCTCATAGTGGTGATGTTGTGATTAATAGTTTTCTTTTCTTATATCATGTAGTAAGATGCCTCCGAAATCGCGTGTTAGAAGGGGTGCGGCAGGAAACCGGGGAGGTCGTGGCCATGGCCGTGGGGTGCCACCGGAGGATGAGGTTAGTCAGCATGGGGAGAACCCAGGTGGGAATCCGAGGGCAGGGGTTGGTCAAGGTGCAAAAGTACCTCACGTTCAAACTCAATTTGCTAGGGATCTTGTCGCAGCACTTACAGCTGCAAATCTGTTCAACCAAGCTCCGAGAGAAAATGTAGACAACCGAGCCTTATCAGCAATGCGAGAATTTAGCCGTTGGAATCCACCAACGTTTGATGGGACAAGTAGTGACCCTCTTGTGGCCGACCATCGGTTAGCACAAATCCGTGAACTTTTCAATGCTCTTAAGATTACTGAAGATGATTTACGAGTGAATATCGTGGCTGTTCAACTTACCGGGGAAGCCAATGAGTGGTGGGAATCTATCCTAGAATCTAGGAAGGATGCGAGGAGAGCGGCAAGGACCGTAGCTCAAGTAAATGAACCGGATGTTGAAAATTTGACGTGGGCCGAGTTTGAGACATTATTTGAGGAACAATACTTTCCAGAGACTAGTCATGAGCAATTGAGAGATCAGTTTGAGAAGTTAGAGCAGGGGGGTATGACCGTGTCAGAATACACTCAAAAGTTTTAGTCTTTATCTCGATTTGCGCCAGAGTTGGTGGCGACGGAGGAAAGGAAATGTAGACGTTTTGAGAAGGGGCTTCATAATACCGTGAGGAGAATGGTAATGGTGCAACGTAAGACAAAATATGCCGAGGTTGTTGAGTGTGCGAGAAGTATTGAAATACCAAAGGAAGTGCAGAGGAATAGGGGAGTTTGGGTACCGAGGCAACAAGTTGTGAGTGTGAGTTCATCGTCGGGAAGCTTTGGGAGTCAAGGACGGAAGAGACAGAGGGAACCATCTCTGCAACCATCTAACCAATCCAACTTTAGGGTACCTTCTTCTTCAGGGACTCGGGGTGCTTTGTCTAAGCCTCCGTCTGTGTGCTACAAGTGCAATCAACCTGGACACATTCGTGCTCAGTGTCCACATCTCCAGAAGGCTTGTTATGTTTGTGGGAAGATGGATCATCTCGCTAGGAGTTGTCCTCAGGGGTCGATAGTGCAAAGTGAGTCGGGTTCCGTGCAGCAGCCGGGGACGGGGTATAATGTGGGCCAACAGTTTAGGGGCACTCAGAGGCAGCAACAGCCTCACTTCTGCCAGACTACGTCGGTTTAGAGTTCCAGGGGTTAAAAGGGAGCGAGTTCTTCCACGCCTACTCAGGGTTCTGGTCAGAGGGGAGGTTTTGTACAAGGTCAGAGTACCCAGGGGCGTGTTTTCAACATCAACTCGAATGCTTCACCTTCTGTTACTCAGGCTCTAGAGCCATCCGTTGTGAGGGGTACATTTCTTTTGTTCAACTCCTTTGCTAAAGTACTCTTTGATTCTGGAGCATCGCATTCATTCATTGCTGCATCATTGGTGTGTGCTTTGGAATTGGAAACGGAGAGTCTTAGTCCTCCTTTGTTTGTTGAGACACCTTTAGGGGGTAGAACACCTCTTGATCGTATTTGTCGAAATTGTGAGCTGGTCATTTGTGACCATCGTTTTGTATTCGATTGCATCATTTTGGGAATGTCGAGGTTTGATCTTATCTTGGGAATGGATTGGCTATCCATGCTACCATCGATTGTTTCAAGCGTCGAGTTCTTATTTGTCCTCTTGAGGGTCCTTGTTTCCAATTCTTTGGGAAACGTCAAGAGCCGTTGGAACCATATCTGTGTGGGTCTCGAGAGTGCGAGTCAATTTATTCCTTGTTGGCAAGTTTGACGTTAGATGAAGATTTGTCGACACGTGGGGAGTTACCCTTAGTAGTTTGTGAATTTCCCGATGTTTTTCCTGAAGAGTTACCTAGCTTACCTCCTGAAAGAGAGATTGAATTCATTATCGCTTTACTACCCGGTACTGCTCCTATCTCTATACCTCCGTATCATTTCGCGCCAGCCGAATTGAGAGAGTTAAAGACTCAGTTGCAGGAATTGGAGAACTTAGGATTCATTCGTCCGAGTACGTCGCCGTGGGGAACACCAGCTCTTTTTGCGCAAAAGAAGGATGGTTCACTCCGCTTTTGTATCGATTATCGTAAGCTGAACCGAGTCACCATTAAGAATAAGTATCCCATGCCTAGAATCAATGATTTGTTTGATCAACTTCGGGGTGCGACCTGTTTTTCCAAAATTGATTTGAGGTTGGGTTACCACCAGTTGAGGGTTCGGAGAGAGGATATTCCTAAGACCGCATTCCGTACTCGCTATGGTCATTACGAATTCGTTGTTATGCCTTTCGGATTGACGAACGCTCTAGCTACATTCATGGACTTAATGAATCATATCTTTCGTGCGTATCTTGATCGTTTTGTGGTTGTATTCGTCAATGATATTCTTATCTATTCGCCAACGGAGGAGGAACACCAATCGCATCTCACCATTGTTCTTGAAATCTTAAGGGAGCACCAATTGTACGCCAAGCTTAGTAAGTGTGAGTTTTGGTTATCCAAAGTCAAATTTTTGGGTCACGTGGTTTCGAAGGGTGGCGTGTCCGTCGATCCAGGAAAGATAGAGTCTGTTATGAATTCGCAACGACCGAAGAACGTGTTTGAAATTCGTAGTTTCTTGGGTTTGGCCGGGTACTACCGTCGTTTCGTTCTCGATTTCTCTCGTTTAGCGATACCAATGACTAGATTAACCCGTAAGGGGACTCGTTTTGTTTGGAGTGATGCATGTGAGATGGCCTTTGAAGAATTGAAGAAAAGATTGTCTACCGCATCGGTTTTGATCGTGCCCGAACGTGGAGTTGGTTACTCTGTATATTGTGATGCATCTAAGGAAGGATTGGGGTGCGTGTTGATGCAAGTGGGACGAGTAGTGGCATATGGATCGTGACAGTTGAAAACTCACGAACGAAACTACCCTACCCATGATCTAGAACTTGCGGCCGTCGTTTTTGCTTTGAAAAGTTGGCGCCATTATTTGTATGGTGAAAATTTTGAAGTCTTTTCCGACCACAAAAGTTTGAAATATTTGTTTTCTCAAAAGGAACTTAACCTTCGACAACGCCGTTGGATGGAGCATTTGGAGGACTATGATTTCAAATTGCAATATCACCCGGGGAAAGCGAACGTCGTGGCGGATGCGTTGAGTAGAAAACCGATACACTTAGCGAGTCTAACTATCCACGAGTGGAAAATGATGAATGATTTGGGCTTTTATGCTTCGCATTTCAAGGAAGTTCGGGAAGGGGTTACGTTATGCGACTTGACCGTGCAATCAACTTTATCGAATCGAGTAATTGAGGCTCAACAACACGATGAAGAAGCGGAGGAATTTCGTGCTAAATTCCTTAGTGGAAACGCTCAAGAGGGGTGGATGATTCACGCTGATCAAAGCTTACGCTATCAAGGAAAGTTGTTCTTGCCCGTTTCGTGTCGGGAAGAAATCTTGCGAGAGTTTCACCATTCACCATTAGCCGTCCATCCGAGGGGAACGAAAATGTATCATGACTTGCGTGGGCAATTTTGGTGGTCCGGAATGAAGAGGGACGTTGTGATTTTCGTATCCAAGTGTCTTACATGCCAACAAGTGAAAGTCGAACATCAACGACCCGCGGGGGAGTTACAACCGTTGCCTGTGGCCGAGTGGAAGTTGGAGAACATGACAATGGATTTCGTTACGGGTTTACAGAGGTCACCGAGGGGGCATGATGCTATTTGGGTAATCGTGGACCGTTTGACGAAAATAGCACACTTCTTACCTATTCAGGTTACCGATTCTGTGGATGCGCTTAGCTGTTTGTATATTCGGGAGATTATTCGACTTCACGGGATTCCCGTATCTATCGTGTCCGATCGAGATCCAAGATTTACCGCATGTTTTTGGCAAAGCTTGCAAGCCGCTTTGGGCACCAACCTTTTGTTTAGTACTGCGTATCATCCTCAAACCGATGGGCAATCTGAGAGAACGATTTAGATCTTGGAAGACATGCTTCGGGCTTGTGTCTTGGATTTTCGGGGTAGTTGGGAGGATCGCTTGCCGTTAGTCAAATTCGCGTACAATAATAGCTATCAATCTAGTATCGAGATGGCACCTTATGAGGCTTTGTATGGGAGACCATGTCGATCGCCTGTGTGTTGGACCGAATTAGGTGAGGCTACGTTAGTGGGGCCGGATATGAACAAGGAGACCTCCGAGAGTATGAAAGTTATTCGCCAACGCCTTAAGAAAGCATAAGAAAGAACAACCGAACAAGTCCAGGTGATTCGCCAAAGATTGTTGACTGCTCAAAGTAGACAAAAGAACTATGCTGATCGTCGTCGTCGCCCATTGTCATTTGAAGAAGGGGACCACGTATTCCTTAAGGTATCGCCTCGCAGGGGTTTGTCACGTTTTGGAAAGAAAGGGAAGCTTTCGCCACGTTATATTGGGCCGTTTGATATCATTGAGAAGATTGGGGAGATCGCGTATCGTTTGGCGTTGCCACCGAAGCTATCGGGTGTACATGACGTGTTCCACGTGTCTATATTGAGGAAATATGAACCGGATCCGTCGTACGTGCTAGAATGGTCCGAAATTGAGTTGGAGGCCGACGTGTCTTATGGAGAGGAATCGATGTGTATCCTAGATTCGCGCGATCAAGTACTAAAAGGTAAGACGATACCGTTAGTGCGAGTCTTGTGGAGCAATCAAGGTAGAGAAGAGTCGACATGGGAAAGGGAGGACGAAGTTACAGAGAAGTATCCGCACCTATTTTCGGGTGAACCAATGTGAGTGTTTAAGATTTACGTGTCGTGATAGTTGACTTGTTGCGTAAGATTAGTGGCTATGATTGTTGCATGCATATATGATGTATATGTTAGCTAGTTTTGGTTTGGCTTGGAAAAATTTTGAGGACGAAATTTCTTTAAGGAGGGTAGAATGTAGAGACCCGTATTTATTTTAATTAACTTTAAATGTTTATTGAGAAAGAAGTAAGGAATAATGGTGTTTATGTGATTTGGGGTCAAAGTGATACAATTGATTGTGAAAGGATTTAAGGTGTGATTTGTGAATTTGGGAGTATATATAGGAGGGTGGAAGAGCATTGAATCATTTTTCCCTCTCACTCCCTCACCGGCTCTCTCTCCCTCTCTCGGCTCTCTCCCTCTCTCTTGCTCTCTCACCAAATTTCACTCCAATAACTCAAAACCCACTCAAAACCACCTTTAATCCTTCAACCTCTACGCGTATTGTGGTCCGTATTTTGCCGGTTGGAGCTCGGTGGAGTCGTATCACTCTCGGTTCAATTTTTGGAAGCTAGGGCTCGAAATTCTCGTGGGTTTTGTTCTTCGGCCTCGAGGTAGGGATTCTACCTCTCAATATATGTGATAGTAATGCTTTCCTTGCTTGAAATCGTGTCTATTGTTGTTGTTGCTGTTGTTGTGGTTGGAATCCTTGAAATCTGCAGAAAATTTGCTCGAACACCCATTTGTATCGATACTGCTCTTCTCAGTATCGATACAGGAATCTCTAGAATGAACTTAGTTATTGAAGTATCGATACTGATTAAATCAGTATCGATACAATCGTCTCTAGGACCTTTTTAAAGCCAGTTGTATAGATACTGAAATTCGTAGTATCTATACTTCAATGCCTTAAGGCCAAGTTTTGTTCCTTGTTTCGACTCCATTGTCTTGACCCCCGATCGCTTCTAACTTACTCCAAACATCACCAAATCGCTCCATAACATTATCGATCATATTCGTTGAGTTCGTTGTGTATCTTTGCAACCCTCGCCCCTTGTTTGATATAATTGGACGTTAATTTCCATATGAACTTTGATTAAATTGAAATGACACGTTATGTGAGTACGAGATTCTTGGACACTTATCGACACAACGAGAACATTTTGGGCCCATCGACGGGTGGGTGCCTGGCAGGGGATTTCGGGGTCCCATAATCAGCCCGACAGGAGCTAATGCTCATATTGAACACTCAAGGCCCAACCTTCGCGGTGGGCGCTCCGCAGGGGATATCGGGGTCCCATAATTAGCCCGGCAGGAGCTTCGGCTCATGACACTTAACGTGAAGCGATGTTGGACACATGGAAAGTGAAACGGTTAAAGATTGAGGTGTATACCAAATTTCATACCGAGTTTGTTGGATTGTTAAGTCTTGGTTATTGCCTATTGTGTGGTCTGTATCCTGTTCTTCTTTGTGATCATCCTTGCATTTCTCTTGCATATAATGTTAGCATAAAATTTCCTACTGGGCAAGTGTAGCTCAAGCCTATTATCATTTTCAGGTACTAACTCAGGGCAATAGCATGCACGGTTGAAATGCTTGGAGGATGAATTATTTTTGAAAGCTAACAATTGAGGAGTTACTTAGGCATCTTTGTAAATCTCTTTTGAAAATGTATTTGTAATTTTATTTGTAAATCTTTTGACTATGGAATATTGTAACCCTTAACTCTTGAATATTCAGTACTTGTGTTAATTTTGGCCTCGGAGCCAAAGATGTAATATTTTGGAGAATGCTACATTATTTTGGTTATCGTACGGATTATGGCGAGGTTTTATTTATGGAAATCATTTATATTTATGTTAAAAGTCGAGGGTGTGACAAGAAGAGCCTATGGTCGAAAAGCCTAAGGCTAAAAGAATATACAAGCCTCTGGAAAGGACTGTGGAAGAGGCTATCGTCGAGCTTCCTCCAAGGACTTTACCCCAGAAGCAAATCCCGTTCAAGTGGACATACAAGGAGGCAGTTACCAAACCACCTCCAAAGCAGGCAACGGTACTCAAGAAACAACCTCTTCTGAAAAGAACTCTTAAGGAGGCTAGGATTCAGCCTCCACCAAGATAAGTTACTTTGCTCCAGGGAACAGCCCTTGAACCTAGAAAGCCAAACTCGGGGGGCAAGTCGAAGTTGAATCCACAGACTAAGGTGTTTGTGCCTGGACAGGGTCATAACATGCAATGCAACATGGTCATGTTCTTACCAGCAGATCTGGAAGCCAAGGACAACACTCCAACGGCCATGGAGGGAGATGTTGTAGAGATGGGGCAGACAGCGAAGATTTTAAATGAGTTCTTCTCTGTAGGACTAAATGGGCCTTCAGTGATCGTGCTGAAGGACGAGACCGAAGAGAAGAATGAAGATCGTGCGGCTAGCGTGATCTTTGAGAGGCTGAGTCCTACGATGAATAAACACATCAAGCCCTTGTACATTGCTGGTTGCCTTGATGGGATGCCAGTGAACTGTATCTTGGTGGACAACAGTTCAGCAGCCAATCTCATTCCTAAGGCCATGATGCAGAGGCTCGGGAAGACTGATCAAGACCTGGTTTCATGCAATGCTACCTTAACTGACTTTATTGGGAAGGAGACAGCATGCTAAGGTATTTTGATCATGAATTTAACGATAGAGTCCAAGACCTTAACAACACTTTTCTTTGTTGTTAATTCACACTCTTCCTTCAACGTTCTACTGGGGAGAGATTGGATTCATTCCTGTCTAACGGTCCCCTCAACCCTTCACCAATGTCTTATTTTTTGGAATCAAGACGACGTGGAGGTAATATGGGCTGACCGTAGACCATTCAAGGCCTCTACTAACCATGCTGAGGCTCACCTATATGATGAGGGGGTTGGTCCAATGAAGGTGGCAGGCCTTGACAAGTATGGCCGCCACAGAATAGCCTCCATTCATAACAAGAAGTCAGCTGAAGAAGTGAAGGCACTTTTTCAAGAATTAATCGGTCCAATGATTACGGAGTCAAGCAGGCCGATTATAGTTTCATCCAAACACCCTTCTCAATGTCAGTAAGCCCTTCAGAAGTGGAGAAACAAGTGGCCCTTCAGACCACATTGTCAAAGTTTGAAGCCTATTTACTAGAGAAGAGGCTGATGGGAAGTCAAGAGTCTGAGGAAGATTTTTCGGCCTGTGCGGCCGAAAACCTGGTTGAAGATCTTGATGCAATCTGCCTAGAAGACCTTGAAGCAACTCCGGCCAAGTTGGATGATTTAAAGGCTGACATGCAAGATCCTTTAGAAGAAGTTAATTTGGGAGATTCAGAAAATCCCAAACCTGTATATATTAGTCAACTTCTGCCAGAGGACGTGAAGGAAAAGTTCATCCAGCTCTTAGGGGAATTCAAGTCCTGTTTTGCTTGGACTTACGAAGAGCTGCCAGGTCTGTCCAGAGACCTAGTGGAGCACAAGTTGCCTATACAACCAGAATTCAGACCTTTCAAACAACCGCCAAGGAGGATGTCCAATGAGGTTTACTTACAGGTCAAAGATGAGATCGAACACCTTTTCAATGCTGGGTTCATGCGCACGGCCAGGTATGTCACTTGGCTTTCTAATATTATGCCAGTCCTTAAGAAGAACAGCAATGTCAGAATGTGAGTAGACTTCAGAAACTTGAACTTGACTTCCCTAAAGGACGAGTATCCAATGCCGGTCGTAGATCAATTGGTAGATGGGGCCTCTGGTCACAAGGTCTTGTCTTTCATGGACGGGCATTCTGGCTACAATCAGATCTTTATCGACGAGGCTGATACGGCTAAGACCGCTTTTAGGTGTCCTGCAGCCCTAGGAACCTTTGAGTGGGTCGTAATGCCCTTCGGCCTAAAGAATGCTGGTGCTTCATTCCAGCGAGCAATGAATGCCATATTTCATGATTTCATTGGCCATTTCATGGAGATCTACATTGATGATATCATGGTCAAGTCTCAGTCCTATGATGAACATTTGGAACACTTGAGGAAGTCTTTCTTGAGAATGCAACAGTTTGATTTGAAAATAAACCCCTTGAAATGTGCCTTCGGAGTCTCCGCAGGCAAGTTCCTTGGATTCTTGGTCCACAACAGAGGGATTGAAGTTGACAAGAATAAGGCCAAAGCAATCATGGAAGCAAAGCCTCCTACCACCGAGAAGGAGTTGCAGAAGCTCTTGGGTTCGTTCAACTTCTTGAGTAGGTTTATCTCAAACCTAGCTGGAAGGGTTCAGGTCTTTTCTCCACTCTTGAAGCTGAAGGACCATGACGCTTTTGTTTGGGAGGCAAACCATCAAAAGGCCTTTGATGAGATCAAAGGCTATTTAGCAACGGCTCCAGTCCTTATGCCTCCCATCAAGAACAGGCCGTTGAAGCTCTATATCTCAGCAGCTGAAGGCTCTATTGGAGGCCTCTTGGCTTAAGATAACGCTCAAGGAAAGGAACATGCGGTTTATTACTTGAGTAGGTTGTTGACTCCTTGTGAAAGGAGATACACTTCTATTGAAAAGATTTGTCTTGCCTTGTACTTTTCAGCAATAAAGTTGAGGCACTACATGCTTCCTATTTTGGTTTACATTATGAGTAAAACAGACCTAGTTAAGTACTTGCTTTCTCGGCCAATCATGAGAGGCCGAATCGGCAAATGGTCTTTAGCTCTAATGGAGTTTAGTTTTCAATACGTTCCTCAAAAGGCTGTAAAGGGCCAGGCCTTGGCGGATTTTCTTGCTGATCATCTGTAAGGACTCGTATTTTAGGCCTTTTTTTAATTTTATTTTATTATTATTTATTTATATAATTGTACGGCTTATCGAGATGAACGGTGTGAATATATGAAATGACGTATTTGTGGAAGGATATAAAGGTAAATAGATGAGAGGTGCATGTGTGAGTGTGTGGGGTGAGGGCATGGGATTATTTCCCCCACCTCTATTATTTCCAGGGAACACTTTCCCTTTTCATTTTTCTCTTGGCTGTCTCTCTCTCTAATTCTCTCGTCTCTCTCCCCGGCTCTCATCTCTCTCTCCCGACCTCTCCATCAAAGCCCACCAAATTGGTGCAAAACCCATACAAACCCACCTCCATTTTGGCTTCAATACGCGACTCCAACCTTGAATCTTGTGGGTCTAGCTCGGAGGAGGAGTATTCAGTTTATTTCGAAGTTTGGAGAGCTAGGGCTTGCTCAGCTTGTGTGGGTTTTGCTTCCCGACTTGAGGTAGGGAATTCTACCTCTCTTTATATGTTTTATAAGTGATTTGGTGCATGAATCGTGCTTGTAATGTCGTGTTTAAGTTTGGATTGGAAATTCATAGTTGCTGTCAGAATTGTCTGTTCTTCCTGGATTCCTACCGGTAGGCCCGTTCTTTCTACCGGTAGAACGTTGTTACTTTACCAAAAAATCGATTCCCTACCGGTAGGAACTTTTCACCTACCGGTAGAACGATTGAAAAATTTCGTCAACCAGCTCAAACGTATAGCAGCAGCTCAAAAGCTGCTCAACATACCTTTCTTCTACCGGTAGGAATTCTTCACCAACCGGTAAGTCAAGCACGAATTTGAATGTTGGCCTTTCTGTTTTCAAGTTCTACCGGTAGGACGTGCTTGACCTACCGATAGGTCAAGCACGAATTTGAATGTTGGCCTTTCTGTTTTCAAGTTCTACCGGTAGGACTTGCTTGCCTACCTATCGGTAGGTCAAGCACGAATTTGAATGTTGGCCTTTCTGTTTTCAAGTTCTACCGGTAGGACTTGCTTGCCTACCTGTAGGTTGCGTGAATTGGAGTTTCTACCGGTAGGACTTGTTCACCTACCGGTAGGCCTAGGTTCTACCGGAATGTTGGCCTTTCTTTCTTCAAGTTCTACCGGTAGGACTTGCCTGCCTACCGGTAGGAGATTAGGAGTTTGAGCTTATTTCAGCTACTTTCTTGAGCTGCTGCAGTATCTTTCAGCTGCTTTCCTATATCTTTCAACTCACATGTCGAGGCGTTTTATTGACTCTAATGAGTTTGTTTACGCATCCTTCCAAGTGTTTTGGTGAGTATTACTCGTTTTCTCGCTTAGAGTGGCATTCAATGGACTAGAGTGAACATGTCTAGGGATTCAACGAGTAATATTGTAATCCGTTCTCTCTCTCGACTCGTAAAATTCTTAGATTCCTTTAGTACATGCTTTTACAGACTCCGAGTATAGAAACTAGATAATCGAGCATCGTAGAGTCTAGTCGTGGGTTGATATGTGGTATGCGAAGGTACGGGGCTGTACTTAGGGGTACGGTGAGGACGTGTGTATTTGAGTATATGCGATATGGTAGATTGTTGGTCTTATAATACCATGTGATTGATCAAATGTTCTTTGAATTTAATTGAATGAATGGATGTTTGTGAAATGGGAAGCGGAATGAAAGTGAATAACTAATGGACAGGGTATTGTAGGAATTTATGTATGGGCTTAGTACGTCATGTAAGATGCGGGTATGTAAACAAAAGAGGAGGCATAAATGTGTACATTTGTGGAGTTGCATAATGATTAATTAAAATTCAGTGGTATAACCGTTAAAGGGATGATGAAATTGATTATGAAATGATGTTGATTGTGAAAGGTGACCCAAGTGGTCGTTATTGAGGGAAAAGACTCGGGGTGACCCTGCGCTCGAGGAAACTAAACCCGAGGTGACACAACTGATTCATATTATTGGAGGAAAAGACTTGGGGTGACCTTGCGCTCGAGGGAACTAGACCCAAGGTGACACCACCTGATTATTATTATTAAGGGAAAAGACTCGGGGTGACTCTGCGCTCGAGGGAACTAGACCCGAGGTGACCCTAGTGATTATTGATGGAAAATACCGGATTAAAGGAAAAGAAAGGTTTTGCAATTAAGGGATTTAATGAAGATTAATGTGGACACGAGAAAGATTGTACTACCGTACGAAGAATAATAAGATGTTTTGATTTGATTATAGACAAATGTGGAATGAAGTGAGTTTAATAACATAACTAGTTAAAGAAGTAAACGGCTAGTGACATTGATGTGAAGTCTA
This sequence comes from Rhododendron ovatum, assembly GCA_019656835.1. Taxonomy (NCBI): domain Eukaryota; kingdom Viridiplantae; phylum Streptophyta; class Magnoliopsida; order Ericales; family Ericaceae; genus Rhododendron; species Rhododendron ovatum. Next base: position 6,910,830 of record CM033799.1, on the reverse strand, counting down.
GGACTCTTAGGCGATAATTCGCAGCTTGTCGGTAGTCATTTGTGGTATAGGCGTATCTGTCAGTACTCATTCATTCTCGGTGCATGGTTCATTCAAATTACATATAGCTTGAGTTTAGAATTTTCTACTGGGCTAGTGTAGCTCAACCAAATCTTTCTTTTCAGGTTTTGATGCCGGGCAATAGATTGCATGCATTGTGTGCTTAACAGTAATAGACTTTTGGAAGCTGACATCACTGGTTATTTCGTCATCTTTGTGAAGATCTCATTTTGTTAAAGGTGGTTTTGTAACTAATTATTACTGAATTTTCTTTTGACTAAAGTTGTAATTATCTAAACTTAAGGACTTGTTTGTAAATTAAACAGGTGAGAAACTCATTTGGGTAACATGTATGATATGCGAGGTTTCTCTTTTATTGAAATGTATTACTTTATTATGTTGAAAATCGAAGGCGTGACATCATCCATGCGTGGATATCGGCGATGAGTCTGAGTTAAGTCTGAACGCCCTTGAGATATCACTTACTCCTTAGACACTGCTCTTTGACAGATCAAGGACTCAGCAGGCCTCAGGCTGTGGAGTAATTATTATTTCTCCTCAAGGCCTGAGGACTGAATTGTCCTTTCAATTTGATTTCCTATGTACAAATAACCAAGTTGAATACGAAGCAGTTCTTATAGGCCTTGAGATCCTAAGAGATCTAGAGGCCAGAGAAGTAAAGATTATTAGGGATTCAAACCTTGTAATCAATCACTTGGCGAGAACGTTCAAATGCTATAGTGAGGACTTGGCTCCTTATTATATGGCAGCTGTGCAATTAATTCAAGATTTTGATAATGTAACTATCAAACACGTTGCAAAGAGTATGAACACTGAAGCCAACAGCTTGGCTCAGGCCTCAACAGGTCTGAAGCTAGCTCCAGAAACAATCCACAAGATCATTACAGTCCAAAAGAGGTTGTTACCTTCTGTTAGAAGGAGAAGTCTAGGACTGGAGGTATTTACTTCAGACTTCACACGTGAAGAATCAGATGATGAACCAGAGAACGATTGGCGTACACCAATTATTTCTTTCCTCAAGAGGCCCCATCATGGAACCTCTAGGAAGGTAAGAAGAAGGGCTATGAGCTATATCCTCATGGGCGATGAATTATACAAGAAAAGCCTTAAGGATGATTTACTTTTAAGGTGTTTAGGGCACCTCGAAGCCATGAGGGTCATGAGTGAAGTCCATGAAGGAATCTGTGGCGCCTATGAATCTGGAATAAAGATGAGATGGCTAATCAGAAGGTATGGATACTATTGGCCAACCATCTTAGAGGATTGTATTCGTTTTTCTAAAGGATGTCAACCTTGCCCAAGCCCATGGCCCAATTCAGCGTGTTCCTGCAGCTGATTATCATGCTATGGTCAAACCTTGGCCATTTAGAGGTTGGGCCCTTGACGTAATTGGGTAAATTTATCCGCCCTCTTCAAGAAATCATACTTACATCTTGGTAGCCACAGACTATTTCACCAAGTGGGCAGAAGCAGTACCGTTAAAGTCTGTAGATCAACAATAAGTAATCAAGGTGATCAAGGAAAGAATCATCCATAGGTTCGGACTACCTGAACACTTGGTTGCAGATAGGGGTACAATATTTATGGGGGGAACAAGTGGTTAACTTTGCTGCACAGCAAAATATTATTATTTCCAACTCTACTCCTTATTATGCTCAAGGAAATGGTCAGGCTGAGTCCACCAACAGGACTCTTATCAACATTATAGAGAAAATGGTGGAAGATAATCCAAGGGCCTGGCACGAATTGCTTTCTGAGGCCTTATGGGCCTACAGAACCTCAAAGAAGGAAGCCACCAATATAACTCCTTATATGTTGGTATATGGGCATGATCCAATCCTACCAATGGAGGTAGCAGTAAAGTCAGCAAGAATAGCATATCAAAATGGCCTCACTCCTGCAGATTATACTAAGGCCATGCTGATGGAGCTTGAGGACTTGGACGAGATTAGGCTTGCAGCCCATGATCATATGTTGGTTCCGAAAAGAAGAGTCGCTAGGTCTTATTACAAACACGTAAGGAGAAAGAGCTTTACTGAGGGTGACTTGGTTTGGAAGGCAGTCTTCCCCTTAAGGGAAAAGAACCCAAGATATGGCAAGTGGTCTCCAACCTGGGAAGGACCTTACCAGATTGCTCAAGTCCTTAGAGGTAATGTCTATCTTCTTATGGACTTAAACGGCGATCTGTTTAAGCATTTAACAAATGGAAAGTACCTAAAGCATCACTATCCTACTATGTGGGAGATGAGAAACTTTGGGAAAATTCAATCTAACAAACCACAGTGAGATTTTATAGCAAGGCCTGAACGGAGGCCATAATACCTATTATACAAAATTCATAAAGGCCTCAAGTTCAAACCGCCTATCATCAAACCAAACCATTGCCTTGGTCATTTAAAGGAAAGTTCCAGGCCAAGCAAGAAGCAGATAAACTAATTATTACAAACTAAAGTTCAAAAGTGAAGGTTTTTGAGGTCAAGACCTACAGAAGGCCTTCAAGACTACTTTTGAGGTTTGCCCACGAGGTGTCAAGGTTGGCAAGCTGAGCTTCAAGTGTATCCCACTGCGCACGAAGGCCTGGGACTTCTTCAACCAGGAGATGCAGCTTCATTTTCTGACTTTTTGATCTGGCCTTCAGATCTTCATGATGTTGGGCCAAGATTTTTGATTCTTTCCGAAAGTCTTCCATTCGGCCCTCAGCTAGTGCCAATTGGGTTTTGAGATCTTGAATTTCATTAGAGGTGGCAGTGATGCTTGCTTCATTGACCTTGATATCTTCCTTAAGCTGATTCCATTCAGAACTGAACTTGGTAAGCTCCATATCAACCAGATCCAATTCTGCCAACTTGGCATTAACCATGTTAAGCTCGTGGGAGGAAGAATCATGGGACTTGATCATGGTAGGAAATTCTTTCTGAAAATACTGAATGGAGGTCTCCTCCGTACCCAAGGCTTGGGACTTCACCAGCACCTCCATGGCCTTCTTTATACTCGAGGCTCGAGCTGGATGGACAATAGCTTTAAAGTTCTGTAAAAGGGCCATCCTAAGAGCTATTTTGGCCTCAGCAATTTCATCTAGTGTAAATTGAGATTGGAAAGTTGATCCAAGACCACTACCCGAGGTACCAGAATTGCCTGCCTTCAACAAGTCTTGAGCAGACTGAAACAAAGTATCCAGAGCTTTTTCTTCTTCTTCCTCTGTTATAGTGACAAAATCAGGTTCGACAGGAGGATCAATCGAGGGGATATGTTTGGTTGCCGGAGAGCTGGGTTTCTCTGGAGTTCTAGAGGATGCTTCGTGTTCAGGTTCATGGTGAGGCATAGCCAGCCCTTTGTCTTCTATTTCTTTCTCTTCTTCAAAACAATCATCAAGTTCCTTGGGATTAAAAACAAAAGGGATTGGATGATAGTAAGGGGCCATAAATGCTGAAGAGGACATGTCACAATACATCCTTACAATGGGATTTCCCTCTGTGGCAGACACGGCATTTTCAGAGTCAATTAGAACAGGTTTTTTCTTCCTCAACCTTTTCTTGGTAGGAGCAGAATCAGCTTGCCCTTCCTTGATCTTGGAGGTGGCCTGTCAAGAGGAAGGGGATTTAGCAAGAGGTTTCAATCAAGCCAAGGGCAGAGCCAGGAAGAGTACAAACCTTCTCCAAAGGGTCAGACTCAGGAGAACTGGTTTTGGCACTACTCCTTGTTCTACCAGCCACAGTGGTCTGAGAGGCCTGTGAGGAGATTTAAGGCATAAGTAATGTACGGAAGGAATAGAGAGATGCTAAAGGAGTTTTACCTCTGGCGCCTGCTTGCGTGCGAGCATTTTAGTCCTTTTGGGTTTCTGTGGGGCAGCATCAGCAGGAGTCTCATCGGGGATACTCTCTGGACCTGGAGACAAGGAAGAGATTAGCCCAAATATTGATAGAATTCAAGATATTTGCAACAACAAAGGTGTAGGTCTTACCTTTTCTCTTTATGTTCAAGGATGGAGAAGGACTGATCTGTTGCAAGGGCATGGTAATGCCAGGCTCAAGCACTCCAGTAGATTGCAGCAGAAGTGTGGCCAAGACCTCCAGGTAGGGTTTGACGAAATGCATTCTTGTGTAACCTCCCCACCAACTATCAAATTTGGCTCCTTTTTCAGTGCGTTCAGCATAGCGATGAAGGGCAAAGGCCTTCCTAAGCTCAGGGAGAGTGTTCCTAACCCTTTCTAGGTCCTTTGGCTGAACCACTGGCCTGTCAGTCAAGTCCTCATTCAAGGACTGGTATGGAGGTAATGGAGTGAGTTGACAAAGGCCGAACTGTCTGGCAAATTGGGCTACATTATAGTATTCAACTCCACACTTATAATTGGTAGGAGTATAGGCCATGCCATACATGAGGTCCCTCGAAATCAGAAAGCTGCTCTAGACCTCAAAATGGTCATCAAAGTCATCACCCGGATTTGAGGCTTCTTGTTTCAGCCACCAGGGCAACGTGTCCCTAACAAAGAGCAGCCAGTTCTTCCCCATCCCAATGAGTTCATGGTAGAAGAATTTGAAGTAGGTCCCGAAGGCGTATTTAGGACCACGAGCATCAGTGTAATGGAGGCCGTAGCAGGTGTGTTCTGACTTTTTGTTCATGGGTGGGGCAAGTTTAGGGAAATAAGACCATAACCATAGGGACATGGCCCATAGGGGTCCAGGGGCAAAGATAAATTTGTTGCTTATCAGTTCCTTCATAGTAAAGATGGGCTAAGACCAAAGGGCCTAGTGCCAGCTTCTGCCCAGAAGCTAGGGCACAGGCCAAATCTATAAAATCCTTGGTGACTCTATTTGCAGAGACACAGAAGATAAACTTGTTTAACCAATACAGGAGAAAGGCCACGTGTTCACTATCCTCAACAGGCCCCTTTTTGGCATAATGGTTGATGAAGGGGGTAAAAGACAAGGGTTCTTTATACTCAAAGTAAGGAGTTTTTTGTGACAGAAAGTAATTGGCCTCTGTCCCATGGGGACGGAGGCTTTTCAGGAAAGCCAAGTCCTGAAGGGTGGGGCTCATGAGGCCTACCTTAAAATGGAATGAGTTCGTGGTAACTGACCAGAATTGAGAAGCAGCCAGGAAGAGATTTTTGTCCATGTCAATAAGTGATCGACTGAGCAAAATGGCGTCTCGGATCCCTATTTGCTTCCACAGATCACCCTTGGCCTCAAGCATTCTATCAAGCCACTCTCCGTACTTGGCATCTGGTCTGTGCCAAAGGCGATTGGAAATATCAGAGTTGAAACGATTCCAGTCAAGGGACGGAGATTCAAAGGGAAGGACTTCCTCAGCCAATGGGTACATCGGTGCAAGTTGAGAAGGAAACCCTAATTGAAACGCAGGCCCCAACCCAACTCGATCGGCATTTGCAATGACCAGGACGTCATTGGTAATCGCTATGCGCTCTTCGTCAATGATCTTGCGGATTTGGATGGCGAGGTTGTTGGGATTTGGAGGAGGAGCATTAGCTTTATGGGTCGCCATCTCTAGTGTAGATCAGAAGACTTGAATGAAAGAATGGCGGTTTAGGGCTTTTTTCTGGACTTCGTTCGTGCAAAAGGAGGGGAAACAGAGAAGATGAAGAGAGAGAACGAAAAGCAAGAATGGGGTTTTGTGGGTGGCGGTACAATTGATGCCGTCGTTTTTCCCTTTTTCTCTCTATCCCTTTGATCAAAATTGAAGAGGCAGCTCAAAGGTTGGACTCTTGATTGACGCAAAGAGTCCTGACGGTTTGGAAAGCTGCATGGCAGCCAATGCACGGCCTGGGGTGATGACACGTGTCCCTCAGGCCTAAAATGGTGATAATTGTTGATGCCAGCAGGACTCCCTAAGGGGTTGTTTATCTCGGAAATTGTTGAGATTCAAAATGGAGGGAGCCAAACTCAATTAAGGAGATATACTTTGGAACTCGAAAAGTTGTTAGGCTTATTATGGCCTGATTATCTTTAAACATTTGAACTTTTGAAAAATTCTTAGGCTAAATAAGCCTGATTATTTTTTCAAATCTAGCGCTAAGGACTCGTTTGGTTATGCCAAAAACTGTACTTTGTCTTAATTTACAAGCCTAGATCTTGAATAAGATCAAGGCATGGGGGGGCATTGTTTACACCCGTTTTTTGCACCCAGTCCTGGGCAAGCGTTGGAAGGCTATTTAATTATCTTTTAATTAAATTAGGCCAAAAAATAGAGATGAATTGGGTTAAAATTAATGGGCCAAACCCATGTCGACTGGGCCCAATTAATTTTAGTATGGTTTGGGCTCGAGTTTGGAGGTTTTGGGCCAATTTATAAAAGAATTCGGCTAGCTCAAATGTTGATATAGGCTAAATATGTTAATAGGCCATTTAATTTAATTAAATGACCCATTACCCAAGTGACCCATGAAAAGTGGAAAGAAAGAAAGAAGTTGTTGCCTGATGAAAGCCATTTGACCGAGTCAAATGGCTGGGAGTTTTGCTACCCACGAAAATGGGATGACATGGCCTATTATTTGTCAACTGCCCATGGAAATAGGAAGTGGGGGAGAAATTCATGGCCCATTACTCTTTTAACCGCCTATGATCAAGAATTTACACATGGGCAAATTGATATTCACTCCTCTCAACCGCCCATGATCCCATGATGAGAAGAGACATGGGACACTTGTCATTACAAGAAGAAAGGGCGGGAAGTCCATTTTCATGCAAAAATCGTGGAGCACATTGCCTATAAATACTAGTTCACAAGAAGAAAAAAGGGTTTCCACACCAATCAAGCTCAACGCTTAAAACCAAAGCCTTTCCAGCAAAGCAACTATCTCTATTTTCTCACCCTCACTCAATTACTTCACCAAGTAATTCGGGTTTCTATCTCTCTTTTACCCCAACTTTATTATTACGAAACATAATAAAGTTATTCATATCTCTCTTCATCCCTTACTTTATTATTACGATATAGTAAAGTAATTCTACGTTGTGACTTTCTTTCCTACACGGTTAGGAAATTATTAAGTCCTCGCACGAAGAGGCAAAACCATGGACCTTCACTGCAATCCAACCCTTAGGTTGCAGCACTATCGCCCTCTCAGATCTAGAAGTCAGAAAAGGGACGCTCAGCCCTTTACGTTAGACGTGACAAATCTTGGCACGCCCGCTCAGTCCTTGAGCCACCTCGCGCGCGAACAATTACATAATCTTATAATCTGAATGAAAAGTTAAAAAGTTTGATCAATCAATTACACTTATTTAATCAATCTATCAATCTGATTTATCACAAGACTACTTGATAAATTATTTTAAAATTATCAAACGTATTGGATTATTTGTGTGGGATCCGGAGCAAAGCCCCAACGCTGGTTTGTGCACCCTATGGGCACAAACCATTGGTTCCCATAGAAGTCCTCGTAAAATAATTACGTACAAGTCATGAGCCAACGACTCTTTTTCGTGCCTACAGTGGGAGGAAATCAGTTACACGTGATTAGAAAGCTAAGTTGGATTCAGTTGATGTTAATCACCTTCATCAAATTGGGTAGTTGGACACGACTCTCAAATTAAGTAAAATGTGTATGAGTTTCGATAAAGATAGTCGAAGCTATCTTTGGTGTGGTTAGACAAAAAAAATGCAGTTGTTTGATACTTTTTCGTCTTTAGTTTTTTTTTTTTGCTATTGTCATAACATTTTTTACTTTTTTTAATTCATTTCGTCGAGACGAATGATTGATCCAAAAAATATAATGAAATCTAACTAAAATTAAAAAAAAAAGATGAACAAAGTAGACAAAACGAAGAAAAAAAAATAAGTTTACAAAAACCCACTCTTACTGCCAACTTAGGTTGCATTCTTGGGAACTTTTTTGTCCATAATTTTTTTCAGTATTTTTTATTTTTCGTAACTGTTTAGCTTTTTATTTTTTAGGATTAATTATGTCTTGACGAGAGAAATTGAAAAAGTATAAATTATAGACCAATGTTGAAAATATTCAATAACTAAGAGAGAGAGAGAGAGAGAGAGAGAGAGAGAGGGGAGGGGGTCAATACAGTCAAAGCATGAAAGAGAGGACAGTCATTTAGCTTGGGTGGTTTTTTAGTTGGTCTAGGCCTATTGAGTCATTTACCCTGACCCAGGTGAGACCCAATTTAGATCCATTAGTAAATGTGTTAGATGGTTTGGACCCATTCTAACCTAGCTAATAAATTGATTGGGTTGGGTCTATAAATTAGCGGGTGGGTTTGGGTTGATTGGTGGGTTTGAGTCCAATTTGCCACCCCTACTGGTGACCATAGTTGTCGTTTTTCACGAGGGGCTTGACAAAATCGCTTTAGGATTGTGCCGCGTCATGTTTGGTTTGAAAGGAGGATAGTTTTGGAAGGCGCGGGGGAAAAATGTCCTGGAGGCTCGTTGAAATTTTTTGATGTCCTAATTACATCATTAAAGCCTATAGTATGTTCTTCTGGCCAAAGCTCCCTAAATTTTATTGAACTCGATATGGTACATCAATATCCAATAGAATATTGAATGAAACACCGTAGGGTCTAAACCCAAACACCAAATAGGCCGAGCTTGAATCCAAGACATACACTTAATGGGCCAAGCTCAAACATCAAGTGGGCCAAGCCCAAGCCCAAAAAACCTAAGAAAACAAAAACCCTACTCTACAAACCCTAGCTGCCACTAGCCCCAAGACGCCACCACAGACCGACGACTACTATAGAACCGCCACCTCCACGAACTCCACCGTAGCCGCCACCGATTAGCTACCGCCACTTCCATAACCTGCAAGAGAAGACCTCCCGCATGCACTAATCACAACTTTCGTCTTTATCCTACCTCTCTATAAGAAGAAGCAGTTTTGGGGGATTTTCGTTTGCCAACTTTTGTCCAATTTGGACAATTATACCCCTCTATTGTTGATTTGTTGTTCTTGGTCAGTTGACTATAATGGTCATTTTACCTCGTGCTTTGTGGGCTACGTGGCCAACTCTCCTTTTCTTCCTCTGCCAACTCTCCTTTTCTTCCTCTGCTCCACGCAACACCTATGCACATATACACAACAGAAGCAGAGGAGATGAACACGTTTAAAGAGAGAGAAAGAGGGAGAAGAAGAGAAGCGAGATTTGAGGCGGACTCGATGAGGTGATCCCTCCCGGACCTCACGTAATACCCCTCTCTCTCTCTCTCTCTCTCTCTCTCTCTCTGATCATCCTCCCCCCTCTCTCTCTCTCTCTCTCTCTCTCTCTCTCTCTCTCTGTGGCTCAGAAAGACAATATGAGCAATGCAAAGAAAATCAGTCAACTCACGCTCACTGGACGATCCCACCATCAAATCTTAAACCCTAGGCTAGCAGAAATCGCATAAGGTAGAAATATTTTCTCTATGTGTTAAATGTTAATCTGTTCTGGCTATAGATCTAGGGTTTTCTTTAAATTTTGTTTCTATGTATTCGATTTGCCCGCTTGCATGTCTTTGTTAGTGTTAATTTTTTTGGGTTGGCAGTTAGCGGATCAGAGATAGAAAGAGGTTGGTGGCGGTGGCAATCGGTGGTGGTGGTGGTTTTGTTGGCCAGAGACACCCAAAACCAAATCTGTGGTTTGCTCTCTCGATCGATCGATTGAATCCACTCCTTGCCCTCTCCCCCAAATCTACTGTCCAAAAACCCAAAATAATTTCATTTAGTTTCTGAAGCTTTATGTTAGAGTTTCACTGTTTTTGAAAATTTGACCGAAAATTAAAATTACGTTGAAATGATGTTTAATTTACGCAGATTTGAGAGTACGTAATTCTCTAACTTGGGTTAAGATATTATGTAGTTAGATTTGGTGGAAATAGCTAGAACTTAACTTGAAAGTGCAGAAACTATGGGTTTTCGGTGGATTTCTCCGATTTATGTTCTTCGTTGTGGTTTGCATATTGTTTGGTTTGGCTAATGTGGTTGCAATTTCTTTTTTAGGGTTTGTTGGTTGTCGATCGGAGGTTCCGTGAACGTATATTCTTGGGTTAGGATTTTTGTTGAAAGAAAAAACAGAGAAGAAATGGGCCAATAGTTGCTCATCTACAACTTCGTGGCTCCAGATTGAGGGTTCAGATATTCTAAAGGTAATTTTCTAAATTCTTTTTATATGATTTAGGCTGGATTTGGGTTGTCATTTGGGTGGATTGTATGTATTTTCGGTTGGACAATGTCTAATTTTTGGCCATGTGCAATGGTTGCTGATATTAGGCTATGGCACATTACTGTAAGTTGTTACTCTCTACTTTCACAAAATCAACAAACAATACAGATACTTACAAAAAAAATACAAAAAACAATACAAAAGACTTGAATAACGACAGAACGCGTATAAGCAGTTTGAGTATGAAGTGGCCTTTGATCTCTTGGCTATATTTACCGCCCTCTTTCAATTGAAGTCACATATCTGAGGGCAAAAGTTCTGTCTCCCTGCCTAAGTGCAAACATATGGACCATATGGTTAGTGGTTTACCTATACGTAGGAATGGTTACCTTAGCATGTGCTGTTTTGCTGCTATATTTCAAATGAATTGTGTTGATGGAGTATATTCAATTAGATGTTCAGAATGCTCTAACACTAACAGTGTGTTTTGGGATGAGATTGCTTGCCTTCTTTTTCTTTTCTTCAAATTCTCTTAGCTAGCTTCTGGTCCTAGGTTTTTTTTTTTTTTTTTTCAAAGATAAAGATCTATCTGTTATCTTGCATGTTGAATTTTTTTCCCCCTAGAGACATCCAGCTTGCTCCCTTGAGGAACTGAAAATCAATCTTGAGCTCCTCGGCTGTTGCAATGACGATGATATGCAATGGGCTTCTGACAATGCACAGTTCACAGGAAATAATGATTCAGGTAGTTATCTAATCACTTTGCAGGACTTAAATGTATTACAATAGTTTCTCTTTCATTATTTGAAATACTAAAGAAGGCCTTTATTGGACAAATATGAAGAAAGACAGATATCTTTTAGTTGTAGGAGTTGGAATTTCAAGGTTTGCATTCCATGCTTCGAGTGTGAATCCAGAGACCTTTGAGTCTTTTCCATTTTATTAATTTCAGTGCTTTCTGAACTCGAGATGGTATCACGAATATTTGTAGGGTGATTATCTTGGCTCATTTAAAGTGGTGATTATCTTGTCTCATTTAAAGTTTTCAACGCTATCACTGGTTGGTTTACTTGTGTTTTCGTGGTGGTATCACGAATATTTGTAGGGGGATTATGTTGGCTCATTTAAATACTATCACTGCTTGGTTTACTTGTGTTTTTAGTTTCCTTATTAAGTTTTTTTTATGTTTGGATCCATATAAACAAACTATAGTGCTCCATGTTGGCATTTTTAGTGTTGTGTCATTCTCCTTTGCTTTCATTCCGTAATTGAAGGCTTCTCATTTTCATCCTCAGTTAACTGAATAGAAATTAATGATGCCATGCCACTGAAGCTGCCCTAATAAAAGACACAAAAACTGTAGATATCCCTATCATTGTTGTCCCAACTATCCGAGTGGATGAATTGAAGGGAATACAGAAAAATTTGGTACAAAGGCTTTAATCGGTGCCGCCATTAAAAGTTAGACTCCAGTAAGCAGCCACACCAAGAATTTTTAGCACAAGTTGGGCTCATCACATTGCGTTAATTTCTATATGTTGTATAACAACCCGAGATCGATCAGTTGCTTAATGAATTAATAGGTTTCTGTGTTCCACCTTAATATATTTTTACTTTCTATGTCATAATAGTTGTTTCGATGTCAAAAATTATGTCTAGAAGACAAAAAAAAAATCATGCTCTTTTAGGGTGTCATGATATATATTTTTTGCATTAGACATGAGACAGCAATAACATTTCAGTTTGATGAATGGCTTCATGAATTCTTGCAAAATTTTGTTACCTTTTTTGTTCAATATGTTAAGCAAAGGAGTTGGACAACTTTCCGCATGATTTGAGTAACAAGTTCATAGGATTGTTTTTCTTGTATTCTAGCCATTGAAGGAACTTTGGACAGCCCCACACACTAACATTGATTTGCACATATACTTGCTTTTATACATATTTGTATTTTGTAGATATTGAACTTGCAAGCAGAAGACTGTCGAAGTCGAAAAGCAGGTGACAAGGCAATAAAGGGAATTGCTCCAATTGAGACCTCCTGACCACCGAGAAGGAGCAGATTCAAGCCATCCCCAACTACTGCAACGATTTTAGAAATATTCAAAATTGCTCTCTTCAACAGGTATGACAAACGTGCCATGGAGGCTGTTGCAGCTGAGGCTTGGAAATATATGTGCTGTAAATGTAATTATCTGCATTCTTTTTCTGCTCAACCCTATTTGGTTTTTGCCATTAATGACATTATCTGCATGTAAATAATAGGTTTTTGCCATTAATAACATTATCTGCGTGTAAACGTTATCCTTAGGTTTACAATACGTGTTTTCCCAAATTGGTTTTTTCAACGGACATGACGGACGTGCCTTGCACGTCGCAATGTACCTAGTTTCCTACTAACATCTTCTACATTGGTGATTGTAGCTAGACAATACTCGGCTTTAAAAAGTTGAATTTGTTTATTTCATGTTTCTTTTGTCATGTTGGCCAAACCCCTATGCGTGCATGCCCGTTTTTTTTTTTTTTGTCAACCTTTAGATGGTCCTTCCATTGATACGAAAAGTATACATGGGGAATAGGCAGCCACCCCTATGCGTGCATGCCGCTTTGATGGCCCAAATATTATCACTTCAATTATCAAGAGAAGAATACATAACCAAATGGGTTGACCCGTGTTTGGGCTTCTCGGACCAATTTTAAATTCAGGCCTGATTGCTCGGTTCGCACCTTACCAAACTTTTGACTTCTAGAGGAATGGGCTTATGACCGACCCATCCAAAAAATGAACATCTGATGTGAGGGTGAGTAACGTGAGTTCGAGCTACCTTTTTGTTCTTTTTTCGTTTCAGTATTTTTTTTTGTATTTTTGTTGAATTCACGGTTTATTTTTTAAGTTAATCATCCATGTCAACAAAAATTCTAAACTACCCTTTGGTTTGGTATAAAGTAAATGCTAAAATACTTTTAAATTACCATCGTCAGTCTTCGAAATTTATGGCTTTTCAAAATTACCCTTTTGATATGTGGTCGAAAATTGTAAATTCAATGTACTTTTCCATTCGTAGAACACTTTTTCCTATTGCATTCACCAATATTTAATGCTTTGAGATTGTTTCATGATCGGTAGTACTCAAACATATGACCGAGCATAATTTCTTTTAGCCAATTCCTTGGGTTTGGTATAAATAAATTAAATGTTAAAATAGTAAAGAAAGCATTATTTGATAAATAAAATCTTAAAGGTTGAAGAATGAAACTTATGTAGGACCCGATATCTAAAAATTTGCAATCTTAAGCCTAAGAAGTTTGGCCAAATAGAATGAGAAAAGCAATACTTCAAATGATTGTCCTCCATAAGGTTGCATGTTCGAATTTGACGGAGGCCAAACATTCAAATCTTGAAACTGTTGGAGGGTTTGTCCGGTCATTATTTCAGGACACCAAAATTAGATGAGGTGCACGCGGAAGAAGCTGGTCCGAATATCCGGTGGTTATTATTATTATTATTATTTTTTTTGCAATCTTCGGTGATAAAACTGGTCAAAGAGAGAAGAGAGACAAAGAAGGGGCCAGTTCTAACTTCTCCTTGTTTCGGTAATGGGTTCACCGTGTAATATTTTTATGGGGTCAACTAAACTAATAAATAAATAAATTGTAGGCTATGATTAGAGCAAATTCTTTTCTTTTTTTTTTACCAAAAAAATATATTTTTCCCATGGCGTCCGATCCACACTCCCCTCACTTGCCGGCGCCTCTGTAGATCTTGCCTACGGTTTTTCCGGATTATTTGACTATAATAAAGGATATTCAGTTAATAAACTACTACATATATTAATGGATTCGGGTACTCTGCCATCCCTTTGATGGATTGGAAGACTCTGCCGTCCCTTTGGAACGACACCCTTTGCCGACCTATAAAACGGCGCCGTTTAATGGGTTTAGGGCCCCTCCTCCTTTGATTTGCTACCGTTTGGCAGAGCGAAATAGATTACTGGTTCATTAATTTTGAGACGGCCTATTTCGGGTATCACAAGGATGATTTGAACATCTCGTTATTATAAAAATGTTACGAATAATAAGCGATTAGAATCCCTTTTGTGAGATCCGAAATGGACCCACAAAAAAATCAATAGATCATCAATCTGTTTCGCCATGCCAAATGAGACTTAACAACCAAAGAGAAGAGACCCCCTCAAACCCATGTGACGACGTCGTTTTGGCGCCGTTTCATGGGGAAATTAGAGTCCCCGATATCCCAAATTAATATATATTCTGATAATTTGGTGTTGCCACGATTATAACTTTATTTGCACCAACGGTAGTGATTTCGTAGTTCTTTTTTCCGATCTTCACTCAAGTTAATAGACCATATCATATTAATATTATTTGCCTTCTTTTTGTTTCCTTTATTTTAAGGTCATAATGACCTTTTCGTTTAGAGGATTCAAATTTCTTGGGCATAGATTTCAATAAATCTTTTCTATCTATCTCTCCTTACTTATTACTTTCAAAACCCCAAACGAACGTCTGCATTCTTTGGCAGGCACAAATCAATTTATTCGAGTCCACATCTACATTGTGAGAAACATTTGAATTTAAAATAACTACGTACGCTGTGACCTTGTCGCCATAAATTTATGCAGTATTAATTACTACTTTGGGTTTGGAGTAATTAAGGGTCCTATTCCTAGGTAATATGTATACTCCTGATGCAAGGAATATCGAAAAAAATATAGTTTCGAAAGAGAATAAAAAAATGCAGAGTCAAACAATGCCTGATAACGGTGGAAGCATCCTACTAATAGATTATTTAGTTCAAACTATTTTTATTCATTCGATCACATACTCCAATCTCGAGACATCCGATGCTTTTATTAAAAAAAAAAGAGAGAAAAAAAAGAATTACAAAATTACCCTTTATAAGAGAGAGAGAGAGAGAGAGAGAGAGAGAGAGAGAGAGAGAGAGAGAGAGAGAGAGAGAGAGAGAAAAGAAGAAGAAGAAAAAGATTATCTCGATTGTAGGTATTTATATATATGGTATATTTGATAGGTGAGTGAGTCTCTGTTGATTTATTCAACAAATGTGTCCGATGATTCGTCCTAATTATATCTTCATCTACAGATAGACTTCCATCCCACATATGCCGATTTTTGGTTGGGAATTGATTTTCACACTCTCCTTTTATCCAAGTGCACTCCTTTTTTGTCTTCATTCATGTAGAATTACAAAATTACCCTTTATACATTTTTCTTTCAGACATGAAAAGGAGAATAATGTAATTTCACATCACCACAAAAACATAAAGAAAAAGAAAGAAAAGAAGTGCATTTGGATAAAAGAGAAGTGTGAAAATCAATTTTCTTTTACTTTAGTGGTGTAAAAGTCCTTTTTTGTCCTAAACCAGTGTCGCATGGAAGATTGTGAGAATGGAAATTATACGAAATAAAATTTTTATGAGTCTCTGAACAATTATTGCATAATGATTTTTCGTGAGAAGGAACGTGGATATCTATACTCCTAGCACCTAGCTAGTTAGCACGACTTGCTATCGTTTTTTATTGGCAAAAGTTAGCACTGATAGAATAATTAGATTAACATGTTGGAAGAGCCAAAGAGGAGTTGGACTCTTGGCATCTATACTCCTAGCACCTAGCTAGTTGCACGCCTAATGTCATTGGGCCAAAAGCTTCTTGGCCGGCCAGGACTTGCTATCGTTTATACTACCTCCGTCCCAATTTAATTGTCACTTTTGGGAGTTCGTGCTACTTTTTAATTGATTATATCTTGTAATTTATAATATTTTAGGTGATTTTGAAAACATTGTATTATAAAACAAATCGAGATTTATCAAACAAGATCCATATTAAATATAAAATTCATTACCAATTTAAAAATATAATTACAAGTAGTAGTAGTTTGAGATGATTAAGGAATATAATATTAAGCACACTACTAGTACAGAGAATATCTGAATTCAAATGGAGTCACTCTAGGTATCGGATTTGACCAATTCCATAAATCATGAGAAGTGCTAGCGTTGTCTTATTATTTTATGAACTAGCGATAATCCGTGCTACACAAAGAGTTGTTACACAATCGGTACGCAACCCTTTGGTAGTCATAGTTGAGTTGGACCTATAAATACACATCCTCTACTACAGTCCGGCTTCTATCAGGGCGTCCTGACCAGAGCTTAGGTCCGGACCACCACTCAGCCGTTGGATCGTATTTTTAATGGTACAAATTTTAATAAAACTTTTTCGGGAAAAAGTTAATTGTGACTAGTCATAAATATTCCGCAGATCCGGACTATTGAAAACACAATCCAACGGCTTAGAGTAAAAGTCCGAACCTAAGCTTATATCCGCAGATCCGGACCATTGAAAACACAATCCAACGGCTTAGAGTAAAAGTCCGGACCTAAACTTATACCAGGGAGTCCAGACCTGATCAGGAGTGTCCTCTACTATATTTTTCTTTTGAACAGAAAACAAAGAAATTTGTTATTAAAACAAGAAGGTTACAATGTTTATACTGTAAGTTAGGACAAGTTCAAAGGTCAACGTTTCACTCACAAAAACATAACTTCCAGGGAAGGATGAACAAAAGAAACACAGAAGACACTCTCCCAATGGCCACCGAAGTCTGCAATGGGTATGCATTACTCTCTCTCTCTCTCTCTCTCTCTCTCTCTCTCCAATGGTTTTTTGATGTAGTACTTTGTTTTGGTTCTTGCTCTGCTTACTTTATTTTGCTTCTACTCATTACCGCAATAGGAGATGCACCGATCATGCATGGGTTGTTGTGGGCTTTCACACATATTTTGTTAAACTCGGAAAGGAGAGGTTTTATTGCTAAATCAAAAGGGGGCAGTGGCCCGGTACTAGTCCTTACGAACCAAGAGTAAACTTTTTGTTTTCTGGATATTGTTTGATCTCCAATCTGTTGGTTATATATATAATTCAGATTTTTAGTTTGGGATCTTTTCTTAATTGATTCGCAAACATGGTTGCGGTTGGTTTAGTGGTCAAGTCCGGAGAGTTAAGAATAGCTCTCAGATTTCTAAGATTGAAATCTCTCAAGTCTTACCAACTCTTCTGAAATTAGTCTATACGAGTCCACAAAATTCATAAGTTGAATCAACAAAATTTATACTCCACAATCTATTTTCCAATAGAAATCATATCTCGGGCCGCAATACCCTAGGATCACGAGCCATGGAAATATGCCTGTAACATAGCAAAATCCAAACAAGAACTATGTGTTGCCTTCATCCAGGGTTGGTATTTTCTGATATGGCCGTTACCTGACCGGTATTGGAATCGGAACCGGAACGAAATTAGCTAGAGCAGTGAGGTTCCTGTTTTATGAAACAACGGTATGTACCGGCCGGTATGGTGCTATATTGACAACCTTGGTGGCAACGGTATGACTTTTTTGCTATTGTGTTCATTCTTCTAATGCATAAAATTTCTTTCTTCAAATGACGAGTTTTCAAAAATTAAGTTACATTTAACTATTTTGATAAAGCTCTGGATATGATTTTACTTTTTCTAATGGATTTAATTTTTTGTTCAAATTAACCTTTTCTCTTTTCTAATATTTATGTGCTCAAAATTACAAAATTTGGAATTTCAACTGTTTTGAAAGAGCTCTTAATTATTTGTACACATTTTACATTTTTATTCAGAATTACAAATAATTTCTTGTCAAATTGTGTCTTCCCTTTGGTATCAGTTTTTTTTTTTTTTTTTTTTAAACTTGAACGAAGTATTTGCACCATTTTAAAAGTCCAACTCATTTCCTTTTATAAGACGTCTCTTTAAAAAAAATTGTTCCATTTTTCTAAAATTGATGTTGACTCTACCAAATTCGACAATTGGTTTAATCTTTATAAGTCTTTGAAAAGATTAATAAAATATTTTTTGCCGATAAAAAAAAAAAACAAACCAACAAGTAGTTGACTAATTAAGTTCATTCCAAATAAAAAAGAATCACAAAGTATCTATATTCTTAAAACGATATTCGCCCCCACCAATTTGAATGATCAATCGGGTGTGTACCAGGTTACCGCGAAGCCATCTCCAAGATATAGTGAAGCTCAATCTTAAAGACTGTTGTCTTATTGCGTCATGCACCAATGAAGAGAGCCCGAATACGTTCAGATTTTGCTAGCCCAACAAGAATAAATTTAGGAGATAATCTAGAGAGAGAGAACAATCAGAATTGTTCTAATCAACTTACAGGATCGGTACGTAGATCCCCTTGCATTTATACAGGCATGGATCGTGACCGTTGGCTAAAGATTGCACCTTAAACCCAATAATCATATCAATTTATAATAGCTATGTCTATTCATTTCGCCCCAATAGTCACCTTTTCGTTTGATCATGTCTATTATTTTAAACCAAACAGACATACCTTTTGTATTTAAATTCAATAGCCACATCTACAAATTCAACGTGAATAAATACACCATTCGGATTAAAACCGTTCACCAATAGTTACATTTAACATCCATTAAATAGCTTGGAAATGTTACTAACACTAATTGTTTTAGCTGATTTTTAAGAACCATGATCATGAACTGGCCCTCTTGATCAATTTGCAAGCTATTTTCTCTTTTCTCTAATGTTTTGGCTTAATTTATTTTTTTTTTAAATGGGCTTCTTATGATTTTGCAGTTGGAACAAGGTAGAAGTGGACCACTGAACTCTCGGGCTGTTTGGGGTGTACGTTCCTCTTGCCTTGGAATTATGAGAACTGGGGAGAATCGTTCAAAAGCTGTCGAGACGGTTGTTTCGCAAAGAGCCCTACAAATGGGCACCTCATTTCCATGCCGAATCTGTGTGGTTGGTTTTCTCTTCGGGGTTTGCCTTACGACGTTATTCCTGGCTGCTCTCACTTCAGGCAGCTTTGCCTTTGGAGGGATTTCGTTCTCTTCGTTTTCAAATGGAATCGCTTCTTGGAACCCGAACACTTCAGATATGAGCAGTAAGTGGAATTAATTTCCTCAATTTTCTGCTTATTTTGTGGTTTGTTAGATATAGAGTTTCTCGTATTAATTTTGTACGCCGAATGGGCTATTGACTGGACGCCGACTTAGCATGCTTTGCGACTAGCATGCCACGTGGCGTACAAAGGCCAACGTGGCAGCAGACGTGGCGCTAACATATATAGCCATATATTGACTCAGCACTAACGGGACGTTGATTGGATGGAGTGGAACTAGCATGGACCTGACTTATAGAGTTGAGCTGGCACCACATATTTGTCCAGAGCCAATCTTGACTTTTCGAAGGCTTAAAGTGAAAATTAAAAATGAGTCCTCTTTGTGGGACTATAATAAGGAATAAAAAAGTAGGAGAGACCCTTACAATTCAGAATTTTTTGGAGACTTAAAGTAGCCGCAACACAATATTTAGCTCAGGGTCGGCTCTGTGTTCGTTGATCATCAACTCCTGGCACGTTCGCATGTAGATCTAACATGCGGCCACGCGGTGCCTTCAACCAGTGCGTGCGGGCTCCTCCGACCTCTGATCATGATCGGGCTTCCATGTCTGTGATCGTCACGACGAGACGCACAAAACTCTCTGGAAACTTGTTTTCGATAATTTTGCTTTTTTGGTCAAAACGAATAGAAATTTCAAATTAACTGTGTTTCCAATGACCACATTCACACCTAACGCTTGATACCATTTGTCGGGGATCGCGATACCGATCATTTGGACTCCAACGTTGAGAAAAACCTCACAAGACCTCACATATTGTAATTTGTGAACACGTAGTCATGGCGCGCAAGTAGTACTTAACTAATGATACTATATCTGCATTCCAAAACCTCCGCCATGGCCAGTAGTATTGACCAGCGAGCATAATTTTGCGTTGTGATGCAGATATCGATCAGGAGAAAGTGTCTTTCTTGTACTCGGCTTGGAGTGCTTTGCTCAACGAATCAATGAAAGGCCAAGGTGATCAGTCGCCGCAAGGTGCAGATCACGTGAGGAATGTGCCGAAAGCCCCTCACTTGGAGGATTGCAAGCTGAGTGCACAAGTCAACAAGAAACTCGATAAGCGTGTCGAAAATGAGAGCTTTCCTCCTTGGACGCTGTGGAAGGGATTCTTAGATACTTACCCATCTAGCGAGCGGCGCAAGTCTGATGAAGGTGCTTATCCTCCGTGGGTATGTGTTTTCCCTCCTCATATTCAATTCACCAAGGGTATGTTTGGTTTGATGAAATAGAATTAACAATAGAATGAAATTGAGGTTGAAATGAGATTGGAATATCCTTTTCATTCTCAAGCTTGGTTGTACTTAGAAATAACCCTTTTCATCAGCAATGAAATGGTGTGACAATTGTAGTTTATGAGTGGAAATAGTAATTTTTGGAGTAACAATAGTATTTTTTAGTGTGAAAATAGTGATTTTCGGAGTGGAAATAGTGAATTTTGGATCGATACTAATAATTTTGGTGTGGAAAGAAATGAAATGTCAATTTCTTAGTTTTTTGAGTGGAATGACTATTCTTTTACTAAGGTAAATAGTAATTTCATTTGGAATAATCATTCCATCATTTAATAGCGAATCAAACCTGGGAATAAGTATTCCATAGAATGACTATTTCATTCCATCGAACCAAACATACCCTAATAGTTATTCGGGCTTGTTCGGGTGCATGAAGAGTTTCCATGAAAGCATAGCGTACATGAAAGGTAGATGAATGATTCGGATTCAAGAAGGGTTTCCAAGAAAGGGTAATGAATGGTTCGATCAGATTACGTAGTTAGGTCTAATTCCCTTCTTTTCAACAAAATTTCATGCTTTCAGTACTTTCAAAGCCAGTTGTTCGTAATTTCTTTGCAGGTAGAGGGATCGGACGAAGACAATTATCCACTGACTAGGAAAGTGCAGCGAGACATATGGGTTCATCAGCACCCTGTGGACTGCAATGGTCCTGATGTGAAGTTTCTTCTTGCTGACTGGGAAACGTTGGCAAGGTTAGGCATGGGAGCTCAGTTTAACGCAATGATCGGGCTCCTTGCTATGGCGATCGATGAAAAAAGGGTCCTCGTTACGAACTACTATAATCGGGCGGACCATGACGGGTGTAAAGGTATGAGTTGGTCTTAATTCCGTTCGTAATTCTTTTCCTTACGGACATCGATCTGATTTCTATGATACTACTACTAGATACATGTTATATTGCAGATACATAATTATCTATATACTCCTTATAACGTTAATTTCAAAAGTTGTGACTTCTTGTAAGAGTTGTAATTTTTGAAAGATTTTAATAGTAATATCTTTTCATTAGGAGTTGTGACATTTGATAGAAGTTGCAACTTCATATAAAAGTCGTGACTTCTCTTTAGAAGACAAGGGGATGCTGTATGATGACCGATCAAGCCGTCCATTTCGATAATAAGTGACTCAGATCAATAGGAGCTCGGATTTAATTCGAGCTGTCGACGTCAAAATAAAAAAAAATGTTATGAGAATGATTATTTATCTTATGAATAGCTACATTAGATTCTGACGTAGCGTTGTAGCAGAAGAGAGACTAGATATGGTTTTAGTAGACGAATGCGTTAGATATCGTTCTAACAAACGCTGAAAGTGTGAGAATTTTACAGTAAAAAGTTTTACAATGAACATGTGAGAAATTTATGCTGAAAGTGTGAGAATTTTACACCTCTAAGCGTGAGAATTTTGAGAACAAAAGATCGTGACAATTTAAAAGTCAAAGTTTGTGGATGGCGCGGGTAAAATTAATTTTCTTTCTTTCTTCTGTTTTTTATCTCTAAATTTTTTTGAAAATACAGTTAGAGTTTAATTCAATTCCCACAGGAGAAAAGAAGCAAGAAGGACACGATCGAGTAATTAGCCTTACCTCTCAAACACCATAGACTAGAGTTTGATTATTTTGTGGCCACATATGGCGGGTTCACGGCAGTCCATTGGGGGCTTCACAGCGGCATCGGCTTGATTAGTTTAGGACTGGAGTGTGTTTTGGGCTTATCCCCTTGTACTTGGGCTTTTAGGCCTTCTTTTGTATTTGGGCTGCATCCCATTTGCGTTTATTGTTTTATCTGGGCTTTGTCCCTTTGGGTATCTTCTTAGTCGGCATCTTGCCAATCAAGAATTGGGGTTGGGTCTCGGATGGACAATTGTTGTCTTTCTCCTTACTCTAGTTTTTGTAAGCTTTCAGTTTCGCCCTTCAAAAAAAAAAAAAAAAGGTTAGGACCCAAATCTTACATAAAAAGTATTTTTTTTTTTTTTGTCATTCGTTAAACCTAATCTACTCTATCCTAGGGGATTTAAAGAGAGAGAAGAGTGCTTATGGGAAACAAACCATGCTCATATGCATGGGAGTATAAGAGAAAAAAGATTGATCTTCTATTCTGATCGCTCTCTCTTCTTTGTGTCTCTGGTCTTCCAGGGTCATCGCGTTCTAGTTGGTCTTGTTACTTCTTTCCAGAAACATCCCAAGAATGCCGAGAACGTGCATGGAAGTTAAAGGAGGACAAGGAAGCATGGGAGAAAGGAATCATAACAGGAAACGCCAAGTATACAGTAAACCAAGTATGGTTTAATGGGGGTCCTAGGCAAGCTCCTGAACATATTCACTATATTTGCTTTATAACTTTATAGACGCAGATTATGCGTCGTTGTGCAACGAACCAAACACGAGCGTGTGGGGCGCGGCACATGACTCGCCATTTGTCACTGTATTATTCTCAAATGAAGAAGAAACCAACACCAGACAATTGTCAACGCTTTATCTCACTCCGTCTAATGTCTTGCGACAGGATTTGGGGTGATCCTTGGAGTTACATGCAGCCTACGGCTGATATAGACGGAAAACTGATTGCTTCTCATCGCAACATGGATACACGGTGGTGGCGAGCCCAGGTATAAAAGTACTGGTCTCGAAATTTTTCTACTACGCTTATTTCAATCGCAAGTACGTACGAAAACGTAGTTGGAATTTGTATACGCAAGTATGTGCAATTCAGATGAAAGTATGTTTTCATGCTAATACGTATTATTCAATCATGGCTGACACGCATACTATTGTTCGTTGAATATTTTCAGGGACTCCGCTACCTAATGAGATTTAAGACAGAGTATACCTGCAACTTGCTAAATGCTGAACGTCATGCGGCCTTCGGACGGGAAGCTGCTAAAATGGTGGTTCTTGCAACACCCGCCAAAAAATGGCTCGAGGTTTAGATTCTTATATATGCCCTTGTTTCAAGTAATACAATATGAAGCTATGAATTTTTGAATATTAGCTCCTAATAGATTCAGAATATTCTTTTGCTTAATTAATCTGTTCTCCTGGTACTGTAAGGGTGCGTTTTCTCAAAACAAATGGACTAAAACTCACGTTTTCACGGATTTCTAAGTTGGTTATTTTCCTCACATACATTAACTAAATACCATTTGACGAAAACAATTTGACTATTGTTATTAGCCTGTAGTGTATTTTCTTTAGCGGAAATGTACCCCAATTGTTCAATATGAAGCTATGAATTTTGGATTAGCTTGTGAGAGATAACAACACGTATTGGACATCTTAGTATCAGTGTCTTTGGAATCCAGTACTGAAATGGAAAGCTTGCAAAAACAAGACCATAGAGCAATAGAACAACTGAGTAGCTTAATTACTTGCTTTTTACCAATTCCACAAGAGAAGGCTTTTTTGTTGAAGCTTGTTGGCAATCCTTGTAATCCTTTGAACCTTTATTTCGAGTTCAATGGCCAAGTCTTTTTTTTCTTTTTTTTTGTTCCAAGTTACTTCTTAAACCTGTTTCTCAAAGCCAAGCTTCAAATTGAAGCTTCTCGGTAAGTTCGGGCTTCACATATAAATTTCAAATGAGTGCCGACAGGCATAACGTAGAGAATGTGTTTCTGAATTTTGATATAGTTTATCAAAGAATTGCGTCGTTCACTTTTGCAAACTCACGCCTATTAAGAAAATCCTCTTCAGGAAGTTACAGAAGAACCTCAATCTGACATAGAACGATTTGTATGGTCCAATCACAAACCGTGGATTCCCAGGCCATTGCTAAGCATGCATGTGAGGATGGGCGATAAGGCAAGCGAAATGAAGGTAGTTGGATTTCAAGGGTACATGAATCTTGCTGAACGCATAAGAAAGCGCTTCCCAAATGTTCACAACATCTTGGTATCCTCTGAGATGCAGGTTATTAACACTTTCCTCGTGCTTTAAATCCTTTTTATCATTAAGACAGTCCCTACGACATCAAGTAGTCGAACTGATTCTCATTCATACATACGAAAGTTGATACTAACGATTGTTTTTGCATCAAGTATGAGATAAATGTACTATACCAAGGGTTTATATATTCCACAATCCAACCCGAATCAAAAAAATCCAGATACATGCAACAGTACGAAAGCCACATATATGTATCGGATAAGTCCGGGCGTTTGCAACATAAGTTGAACACAACTACACAAGAACATTGAGTTCTACTTCTTCTTCTTTTTTATCATTTTTGTTTAGCTGTTGTGTTCAACTTCTCACAGTACTATTTTTCTTCAGGAGGTCATCGATAAATTGAGATCATACACCGGTTGGAATTTCTACTACACAAATGTGACACGACAGGTGGGGAACACGTCAATGGCTGATTACTCAGCAAGTCTAGGCCCGGAAGTCAGCACAAATTACCCTTTGGTTAATTTCTTGATGGCTGTCGACTCAGACTTCTTCGTCGGAGCCTTGGGTTCCACCTGGTCCTATCTTATAGACGGAATGAGGAACACCGGAGGAAAAGTAATGGCCGGCTACTTAAGCGTCAACAGGGATCGGTTTTGGTAGCTAGAGATTAAATAGATAAAGCCGGCGGCGGGCAACTCCACGGGTATGTAAAATAAAACAGGGATCGTTTCTGCTTGATCAATGAACTCATCGAAGTTCCCCCATTGTTGTTGGATATCATATCTAATCACCATGAGATTCATTATTGACTAATTTATTATTTTGTATTACATCTCTTATGCCAAAGTTATGTTAACACGATTAAAGATTTTAATTCCCTGTTTTAGAATTATTATAATATATGTGCTTTTGAACTTTCAACTGACAGATTTATGTTAAAAAAAAATTTTCCAGGCAAGTCGAGAGCTTAGGTGAAGACTCTGGCGACATCTTGAGAATTTATCATACTTGACCTCATTAGGGTTTTTACTCATGGCTTCCGCACTTTGTAAAATCTTTTTGGTGGACATTGAAACTCCTTTTTCTATTGGTGGCACATAGTTATTATTTGACTTATGGGATATTAATTAATTGGTTGTCCAGTACTATAGGTCGTAATACACCTTTTTGGCTTTGAGTTTGTTGATCAATATCTGGTCCTTTTGTGTTCGATGGTGTTATTTATTTCTGAGCTGCGTGTTCGATCGGCGGGTTCGGTGGTTCGCGCCCCATGCATCGATCACTTCTCATTTTGGGGTGTTGTTATAGAGTCTATTTCCCACTCCCCTAGCTAAATTAATCATCACACAAAGAATGGATAGCGCAGATGAAAGTTGAAAGTGAAAACTCAACCAAACAGAGCACAAGCCATTCCTTCCCAGCATTTCCAGAGATGCAATAGTAACATTACTAGTAATCTAATTCTGCTTACTGCTACCTCAAAATTTTTAATTTACAGAGGGGGTTGTAATTGCTCTATAAGTTCTTCTTGTCATCAAAGGCTGCAAAGAATTGCGAGTACTTTCAATATTGTGATAGTACAATCCGAAAGGAAAAAGCCTTTTTTTAGCTTCATGAAAAAAGAAGAAGAAAGAGAGGTTGGCTTATTCATGGATCGTTTGCAGAGTTGCACGATCTCAGCCGTCTGTTTCGGCATTGGACGGTCCGGATTTAAAAAAATTATTCGCGCGAAGAGTCCGGATTTTAAAAAAACTATTCGCTGGAAGAGTTTTTTTAAAAAACTCTTCAAGCGAATAGTTTTTTTAAAATCCGGACCATCCAATACACTTTGGAAGCACGCGATTTGGTTCCGTAAACGTTTATTCACGGAAATCTCTGTAATAAAGTTTTTAGGCCTCCTTTTGTGGTTGTTATATTCCCTCTCTTAGGATGACTGCTCGTTCTCTGTATTGTCATTGTTATTACCAATGAAGTATCCTTTGACAAAAAAAATATCAAGAGAGAAAATGTAACATCAACCATGTTAACAAAATTGACCTATCACAATCGAGAGATTAAGTGTAACATCAATAACTTTTACGAAGTTGGGCTATCGCAATCAAGAATCTTATAAATGAAAATTACTAATGAAGTGGTTGATGTCGTTGTGACGGGCCAACTTCCTGTTGCGTAAGATGCATGATCTTAAGCGTCGTGCTTCTTTTGCAACTTTTGTTAACTTGTTTTTCGCTCGAAAGGACCATCGTGATCCTTTCGACTATCAAATTATTATCTTTTTCAACTAGACCAATCAATCAACATTCTGACAGTTCATCCTGTGACATTAAAAAAAAAAAAAATCCAAGTAAAAAATGCAACAATGATGGAGTATGATCTATGTAGATCATTTGTCTTGTGATTTTAATTCCAGATAGAAATGAGAATACAGTAAAACCGAAGAACACCACCAAAATGAAAATAACACAATGCATTAATTGAATGGTCTTCGGACTTGAGATCATTGCTAGCTCTGAGCTTCGATGGAGGCGTGGGAGATCGTAAGTCTTTTGCCTGGATGAAGCTGCTGATCATGGATGTAGTGAAGTTGGTAAAATGGACTGTGATAAGTTGTTTAAAAAAAATTAGAGGAAATTTAAAATTTTCTTCCAATCCTACTCTATGAGCGTCAGGTTCTGCCCTAAAGAAGTTGATAGCACCTACGAGGTTTCGAACTTGAGACTAAGGAGAGAGTAAATCCATATGTCTGACTGCCCGCCAGGGTTTGAGTACTGGTTCCTTCCTCGCATGTTTTGTGGTGATGGATGAACTATATTTCTATAGGGTCAACTAGACTAATAAAGAAAATGTAAGCTATGATTAAAGCAATTTTTTTTTTCATGCTGTCAGTCGACCCCACACCTCCCTTACTTGCGGCGCATTGCCTATCGGTTCAATTTGGACGCCCGTAATCTTTTGTAGAAGTATGAATTTGATTATCAGGAATCAAAATTCTTAGTAATTTGATACCTGGAGTAATTCTATTCCGACGTTTGGATTAATTAAGTAATCTTCTCTAGTAATCATTTATTTTGAAAATATCCTAAAGTCAAACGTTTCCCTTTTATATTGATCCAGTCAGGAATCCAAGGTTCCCATGGGAGTAAGAGGGATCGGATTCCTCCTATATTCAGCAATGTGCTTCCTCTTGAAGTGGGAGATCAATAATCTCATTCTTATTCACACTCTTGACAAACATAAAAATATTAGAGTTTCGAAATTACATTCTCATGCCCCAAGATACCTGTCATCCCCTATAATGTTTGACTTAAAGAAGGAATATTAAGATCAATAATCTAACAAATTAATATTCCTCATAATCTGGCATGACGTTGACAATCATTGGCATGATTGTTAATTGGTTGTGATAAAAATAAAAACAAAAAATCGCACATATAGTCGGTCACCCTATACGTGTCACGCCCCAAATTCGGGAGCATGACCGGCCGTGCACCATGAATCAACCATGGGACACGAAGCCGGTCATGCTCCCGAATTTGGGGCGTGACAAGAGTGGTATCAGAGCTTAAGTTTCGATTTTTATACTTGCATTTGGCATTGCATCATGTCTTAGAAGAGGTCCAGGTCCCCGGAGTCCCATAGGCTTATGAGTCTGTCTTCTGTTTGTCTAATCTCGCATGTAGCTTATTGTTGCTTATATTGTATTTTCGAGGTTAGGGAATGGTTCGTCCACGTCGTAATACTAGGTCGACAAATGAGGGTCCAACAGTTCGTGGCCGAGGTCGGCCCACTCCAGCAGTTAGCGGACGTGGTCAAGCCACTCCTTTAGCGCGTGGTCGTGGCCGCGCCAACCCAATAGGCCGTGGCCGAGGTAGTGCTGAGGCTGAAGTTTTTGATAATGCAGTTGAAACAGAAAATGATGCTAATCTTGCCGACCCCGCTGCGGATCCAACTGATCCAATTACAGAAATTATTGCAAATTCTGGTACACCCACAGGTTTTGTTGACCCGGTAGCTGCTGTTCAGGCCTTTCAGACTTTTATGGGATTATTTGCTGGGCATCAGGCCCAAGTAGCACCAGCAACTGCATCAAGGTCTCTAACATTGGATAAAGGCAATACTTTTGATAGATTTCTGAAGACTAATCCACCGTCTTTTATGGGAACTGATAAGCCATCGGATGCTGAGGCCTGGCTGTTGCAAATGGAAAAGATCTTTGATGTGTTAGGTTGTTCTGAGGTCCAAAAGGTGTCTTTTGCTGCATATAAGCTGCAGGGGGGAGCTGAGCATTGGTGGCGGTCAGCAAAGCAGCATTACAAAGATAAGCAGAATGAATTAGTATGGAGCAATTTCAAAAAGGATTTTGAAGAGAAGTACATCCCACCAGCAGTTAAAGACCAAATGCGGACTGAGTTTTTAGCCTTAAGGCAGGGAAATATGTCGGTGGCGGAGTATCAACAAAAGTTTGATGAATTGTCAAGGTATGCAGGAGTTTTGGTGGAAAAAGAAACAGATAAAGTGTGGTATTTTCAAAGGGGGCTTCGATTCGATATTCATGGGAGAGTTTCTTTACTTGACATTAAGACACTACCTAAACTTGTGACTAAAGCATTGACAGCAGAGAATGATTTGAAAGAGGAGAAGATGAGTGAGGAGTGTCAATTTAAGAGATCTAGAGAATGGTGGCAATTAGGACAGAGCAGTGAGGGTAGTAATTCTAACAAGAGGACTTGTACGCCAGCGCAGTCAAAAGGTGACAGGAGTGAGCGGATTGAGTGGTTATGCAATCGTTGTGGGAAATCTCATTATGGTTATAGTTGTGATGGCTCGCCTAAGTTATGTTACAATTGTGGACAACCTGGACATGTAGCTGCTCGTTGTAAGGGAAAAGAAGATGGAGGAAATGATATTGATGCGTCTAAGGGGCAAGGTGCAATTTGTTTTATCGTATTACTAGAAATATCATGGTTTAATTTATTAGTCGGTCACGTTAAATATTTGTGGTTTAGCTGCTTTTCTGAATTTCGAGGACGAAATTCTTTTTAAGAGGGGAATGATGTGACGTCCCACTTTTTCATAAAAAAAAATAATAATAATATTTTTTGACGCAAATAATTAAATCTTTTATTTTTCTTTTCAAACTTTTTGCTCAAAAAAAATATATACGTTGGGCTGCTTATTTTTGGCATCAGTTACACGTATCGCTTAAAATCCTAAGTTTGGTTAAACTGGGAATGAGTCCCCATAAGTGATTAGTTAACGTACGTAAAGAATAATGTTGGGTAGATTGTGTAATTAGACTAGATAGGTTTTAAGTTTGAACGTGGACAATTTATTAGGGTTAAGGAGTATTATTTTTCTTAAAGAGGACTGTGAGAGAGTGAGGAGAACAAGAGAGAGCAGCGGCGGTGGGAGACGTTGGGCACGGTTACATACAACTCCTCTTGTTAGTTTCGTGAGGTAGTTCCTTCGACCTTTTTGTTCTTTTCATTTATTGATCAATACAGTCAATGGAATTCTTGCATATGTAGGATTGGTTGGGTTCTTATTTGTAGGAGAGAGAGAGAGTTGTGTGCGTGTATGGTGGCTGTGTATAGCCATGGGTATTGGTGAGTTGTGTCGTGGTGTGCATGTGAATGGAATTTAGGGTTCTTTTAATAAAATCGGGTGATCAATTCTTGGGGTGGGATTAACGCATAAGGTTGTTCATGGAATCTTGATTAGGAGAGTCTATATTAGTAGCTTTCATGCCATAAATTGATTTCGGTACATGCAATTCTTTTTATTCAGCCTAGTAGAGCACTCGGGCATTGCATTTTGGCGATCTACCGTTCGATTGAGGTGAGTGGTTAAGCATGTGATCCCTTCTTTTGGAATCCTCTTGAGCCTATCGATTCTTTACAGTTCGTTATTGGTTGTGATTCGATGATAATTATTCCTATTCGTTGCTCTCATAATTATTGGCAATTGACGTACCCTTTGGCATACAAGGTTCATTGATAAAAATTAATAGGATTGTTGGATTGCCCATATTTTTCTTGTTGCTCCATAATATTATTGTGACTCTGCAACGGCACGGAGAATAATCCTGGTGCAGGTGCCTCCGGCTCGCCGTTGTTCTATTTGTGTTTGGGACCATAGACTGTGTTGATATTTATTAAAGTCCAAGGAAAAGACCCGTGAGATATCGTGGTGACTTTGGCCACTAGGGAAAAGACTTGTGAAATACCCTGTGACTCTAGTGCTCAACGGATAGGGAAAAGACTTGTGAAATACCCTGTGACCCTATTCCGGATCGGCTTAGGGAAAAGGTCCCAGGCGCCATCCTGTGGTGACTCTAAGTGCGGTGTTGGATCCAACGGGCTAAGCCCTGAGAAAATATTTGGCAGTTGATGATTTGGTAATTGGTGATTATGGTTTCCACTTTGGTTTAGACTCCCGTTTATCATCGTTCATCGTTCGGATATTATTGGACTCATGGTTTGGTATAATTATTGTGCTGATTTGATTATTGTTCATATTATTCATTAATCTGTATTCGTCTTGTGGATACTATTTGTTGAGCCATTGACTTCGTTAGTTTGTTGGTATTATTTGTTGAACCTTCGACCCTCCTTAATTTGACACCATTTCTTTGGAACTCTCATTATCGTTCGTTCAAAAGTATGTCACTTTGTATTATTACCCTTAGCATGCTTAACTACTCACTGAGCTCGTCAGCTGACGGATTTATTCCACATTATTTTTCAGGTTAGTTCATGGAGCATTATAGTGGACTCTGCGGCGTTGTCGGGACCTTGTGTTTGGATCTCTAGGGCGTTCGCATTTTTTATTTCTTTTATCATGTCAAACCGCTTCCGCACTTTTATTAATTGGCAGTTCATTATGGAGTTTGGAGATTGGAAAATATGGGATATTGTGTCATTTTCTTAAAAAAAAACATTAGTTTGGAGTTGCACATTTTATTGTAATAAAATATCCAATTTTTCTTTATTTGTTTCAAGTTGTTAAAATATTATTTTTAATTAGGCTTCGTGTCCCATGGTTGATTCATGGTGCACGGCCGGTCATGCTCCCGAATTTGGGGCGTGACAATACGTGTGCATAATTTTGTTTTGTTTTGTTTTTTTTGCTAATCAGTATTTTATTTCGATAGTCGCTAGATAAATTGGGGGACGGTGTTGTGCAATGGTGTGCGCAAAACCGTGTTGTGCACCTCCAAACCGTCGGATCGTGCATCTGACAGCTTGGATCTTATCTTGGCAATGAATGGCTGCGCAACAAAGTGCTGTATACCTCAATGCACAGTACCAATCCGAAGTCGATCGCTAGACGGTGGGTAGTCTTTGAGTTTTATTTTGTTTATTTACTTAACGGGCATCTCATATTCTCTCTCTTTTCAAGTTCCTCTCAAAAGGATAATGTTAAAAGTTTAATTACTCACTTTGCCATACAACAAAAATATATACTTACTAGCGATGAGCACGGGTTTGTAAAACAAATTTTTCGTGATGTCTATATTCTATGAATATGTGATAGAATTAAATAACAGATGATATTCACGGAACCAATAAGTATGAGGTACTTGGCTTGTGGGTCTGTGAATTATTAAAATTATTATTTTTTGGTAGAAAATTTGAATTTGGATGAATATTTCGAAATATCTCTTTATTTGGAAGTTTGTTGGATGCACTATTTCTTAGGTCGATCGAGAGACGTTTTGCGTAACTTAGTAAAAAAGCAAAATATTTACTTTTTAACCTCATATATCGATCCCAGCGACAACGAAATCGATATTTGACTGCTTGCAACTCGAATCCAATTTGGAGCTAAAAAGAATTAATAGCGACACTGAAGTACCATCTGTAATCTACGTCCAACATAAAATTTACTTTGTTCCTTGATTCTTTGAACAGCGGAAAAGAATTTTAATTAATCGATATAAATGGATATACAACGTGAATCAGAGGAAGTGAGCATGCATGCTTGGGCATCACAACGCAAGGAAGCATCCCAACGAGGATCGACGATGGTTGGTGGTGATGGATTCCTCAATAAGGAGGAATAAGCAGGATGATCGAAAATTTAGTTTTAAAATTCTGGACTTGCTATTGTTAATAGTAGTTTGATTAAGTGTCGTAATCTTAACCTCGCAACTACAACAAAGAATATTTGGATTCAAACGGAGTCACGCTAAATAATGGAGTTGACCAATTCCATAAATCATACTCCTTCCGTCCCTTTTTAAGTGTCCTGCTTCGTAATTCTAACTTATTAAAAAGACATCATCATTATACCTTTCACATCAACTTTTTCCTCCACTCTCCGTACTTACCCATCATCATTACACTTTTACTCACTTACTTTTTAAAATGAAATCTACTTTTAAGGACAAAATAGAGAATTTATCAACTTTTACCCACTAACTTTACAAAATGGACACTTATTAAGGGACAGCCCAAAATGGAATACCGGACTATAAATAAGGGACGGAGGGAATAAGAAGTACACTAAATAATGGAGTATTTTAAACTATCTTACTATTGAAACGCGCTTTGAACGGGGTTATCTTGTGAGAGACGTTTATATTATATAATCTAGCAATGACCCGTGGTATGCACGGAGTTACGAAATAACCAGTGGTGTTCATGGAATCAATAAGCATGAGGTTATTCCTGTAAGACTCCGTTTTTTTTAAAATGTCTCTCGTCGTATATAAATGAGTGCATCCAACTATCTTCTAAAAATAAGGAGACATTTCTTAACATTTATCATAATTCAAAATTTCAACATCAATTTGCAAACCCACAAGCACAATATTGCTTTTTAACCTCATATATCAATTTTTGACTGCTTTTATGGCGCCAATACAACTTAACAAATCGATAAGCACTTTTCATTTTCCAAATAAACTGGTCATTTATAGGGCACATTCAAAAATTATTCTAAACACGAACATATCTGAGTAACATTTGTATGGGACGCAAAATAGAGCTCACACAAGCAGTCGGTTCACAATCGGTACGCAACCTGTCGGTACCCATATGGTTGGGTTGGACTTGGCACTATGAACACATATCCTCTGTCAACGTTTCACTCACCAAACATGTTTAACATCCAGAGAGAGATGACCAAAACGAAAAACAGGGGACACTCTTCCAACGGCCACCAAAGTCCATAATCTGTATGCATAACTCTCTCTCTCTCTCTCTCTCTCTCTTTCTCTCTCTCTCTCTCTCTCTGTTTATTCACAATGATTTTTGAGCGAAGTAGTACTCTGTTTTGGTTCTTGCTCTGTTTACTTATTTAGTTCTCATGATTTTGCAGTTGGAAGAAGGGAATAAGGTAGAAGTAGACCTCTAAAAGCTTGGGAGGTCCCAAGAGATGAAATGGATGGTGAAGATTGAAGCCACCTCTTGAATCTTCTTTAGAGCAACCCTTAATCTTTCTGATTTCTGATAATCAGTTGAATTCCACTTCTGGGTTTTATTCTTTTCCGGCATATATATCTGAATTGGGCGTCATTTTGCTGATCAGAGAAACGGAAATTTCAACTTAATTTTCATGTGATTGTTGTTGAAAGTTGGTTACAAGGGTATCAACTTTCAATACCAAAACCGTTGAAAAGGGCTGTTTGGGGTGCTCTCTTACCTTTGATTATGAGAATTGGGAGAAAACGGATGGATTCTTCGAAAGACAATTCCATTGAGAGAATTGTCTCACAAAGAGCACTGCAAATGGGAAACTCGTTTCCGTGCCAAATTTGTGTGGTTGGTTTTCTTATTGGGGTTTGCCTTACATCATTATTTCTGGCTGCTCTCTTGACTTCACTGGGCACCTTTGCTTTTGGTGGGATTTCATTCTCTAAATTTTCAACCGGAATCACTTCTTGGAACTCAACTTTAGATATCATCAGTAAGTGGAATTTCCTCAATTTATGCTCATTTCAAGTATTGACAACCTCACACATATGTAAAACTGTAGTTATGATGGCAAGTTTTGACTACGATCGATAATATGAAGGGAAAGACTACAATACACACCCTTTATTTGGGTGTGTATCCTATGCACCCCTCAAAATGTTATGAATTATAGAGAAAATGTTACGAATCGTATTGCTAAAAAGTTACGAATCATATAAAGGTTACGAGATACACCAAAATGTTATGAATCATAATAAAAACGTTACGAATCGTGTTGCTGAAAAGTTATGAATTCTAGAACAAAAGTTACGAAATACTCTTAAATGTTATGAATGAACCACAAAATAGGTGCATATGGTACGCCCTTTTAAGTGGTGTGTATTGTAGCCTTTCCCTAATATGAATTCCCAAACCTCTCCATGGCGTATGGCTAAAAGCACTTTGCACTCTTTTCTGGTAATGCAGAAACAGAGAAGGTGATCATGTATTCTCATCGAACTTCTGAAGATAACATTGACGAGAGAGTGTCTTTCTTGTACTCGGCTTGGAGTGCTTTGCTCGATGAATCAACGAGAGGCGAAGGCGAGTTGCGGCAAGGTGCAGATCAAGTGAGAAGATCTAATAATAATGTGCCAAAAGCCCCTCACTTGGAGGATTGCAAGCTGAGTGAACAACTCAATAAGAAACTTGATAAGCGTGTTGAAAACGAGAGCTTTCCTCCTTGGACGCTGTGGAAGGGACACTTAGATACTTACCCATCTAGCGAGCAGCGCAAGTCTAATGGTGCTTATCCTCCGTGGGTATGTGTGTTTTTCCGAAAATGGAAATCCTGTGGTGCACTCCCTTGTAATGCACCTTGCATGGTAGATCCAAACCGTTCATCTCGACAATCAATAGTTCAGATATGTTTGTTTTTTGCCGGTCCAAGTTAATTATTACCGGTTAAAGATAACAAATATATTTGAATCATTGATTGCCGAAATAAACGGTCTGTATCTTTCTTGCAAGGTGCACTACAGGGAGTGCTTTGCAGGATTCCCGGATCTATTTCCTTGATATTCACCCATAGTTATTAGTCTAACTCTGAGATATATACTAGTTCATCGTCTTATCACAACCACATGAAAGGGAAATAATTGGTTCAAATTCAAGAAAGTTTCCATGAAAGGGAAATAAATGGTTCAGGTGAATCTAAACCATTGATTTCCCTTTCATGGAAACACTTTTTTTTTTAAAATCAGTAAATTCATTCAAATATACCTGAAGGCAAATATTACATTGCAATATACAGAAAAATACCAAACTACCTAATCTGAGAC
Source organism: Rhododendron ovatum (assembly GCA_019656835.1). Taxonomy (NCBI): domain Eukaryota; kingdom Viridiplantae; phylum Streptophyta; class Magnoliopsida; order Ericales; family Ericaceae; genus Rhododendron; species Rhododendron ovatum. Next base: position 6,875,229 of record CM033799.1, on the reverse strand, counting down.
ACGAGTTACTACACAAAGCATACCAGGCTACAGATTTAAAGACATCCTGCAGAAGCAGCCAACACAAGTGTCAACATAAGAATCATGTCCGGTACTAAGCAGAGAGATACCAAACAGAATCCCAGTACAAACCATTAGACAATAAGTACAGATTTAATCACAGCAACAACAAATACAAGCAAAAGGAAAATATTTGCTCCCAAGGGCCGTCGGCCAGAACTAGACCAGAAGACCCAATCTAGAGCAGTGGAGTCCTTCGAGGAAAACCTTCACTGCCACAAAAGGCTCTGGGCACTTAGGCCGAGGCAGCGCTAGGGAAAGTCTTCGGCAAGCCAAACACACCCAGGGCTGACAAAGAACAAACATACCCAACCGTCAGATCTATTGTTAACCACCAACCAAAAACAGAGAGAAACGTAGCCGACCAAACAGTACCGATATTGTTCTCGGAAAGCCCTGACGCAGCCACCACCTACCACCACTGTTGCTGCTGAGAAGAAAACCCAGAACACGATCACCACTGACACCGAACCACCGAAACTCTCTACTACGGCCAGACCACCGAAACCCTAACTAAAATTATTGACCCACCACCCAACACCCACCGGATCTAGAGCACTAGTCCTGTGCAAACCAGACTGAGGAGACCAGCCAGCAGAAACCAAGACAAACTGCCGGAAAAAACAGAGAAAACGAAAAAAAAAAACCTCTAAACCCATCAGAGCCCAACCCTAAACCGCCATTATTACCTTGCCGACAGCCACTTAACGCCAGAATCTGGGAAGACAAGGTGGAGCCGTGACGAATTGTTCGGCAAGCCAAACACACCCAGGGCGGACAAAGAACAAACATACCCAACCGTCAGATCTATTGTTAACCTCCAACCAAAAACAGGGAGAAACGTAGCCGGCCAAACAGTACCAATATTGTTCTTGGAAAACCCTGACACAGCCACTACTGCTGCTGCTGAGAAGAAAACCCAGAACACGACCACCACTGACGCCGAACCACCGAAACTCTCTACTACGGCCAGACCACCGAAACCCTGACTAAAATTATTCACCCAACACCCACTGGATCTAGAGCATTAGACCTGTACAAACCTGACTGGGGAGACCAGCAAGCAGAAACCAAGACAAACTGCCGGAAAAAACAGAGAAAACGAAAAAAAAAAACCTCTAAACCCATCAGAGCCCAACCCTAAACCGCCATTATTACCTTGCCAAACAGCCACTTAACGCCAGAATCTGGGAAGACAAGGTGGAGCCGTGACGAATATATCTAGCCCATAGGTCACCGACCGGAGGTTAGAACACCTGAAACTTGGTCACCACGAACACAGCAGCTCATGGCCCCAAACCGGTGAGAAGATACACTGATGGAGAAGAGAGAGGAGGCCGGAGGGGAAAGGGAGAGGAGGAGAGAGGGGTGGGGGGAGGAGGCGGCGGCCCCCTCCCCCAAAACCAGATCTGATTTTAGGGCTTTTTTAGAGAGAGAGAGAGAGAGAGAGAGAGGGAAGGGCCAGCCCAGTTCTATCATGGAAACCATTCATTGAGTAACATTATGAAACTTTAGTTTTTTTAAGAACAATCAATCCAATCTGAGACCCATACCTACAATTGGCAAGAAGCCAATTCAAGACACCCAAATGGGCAGAAGCCCACGTAGAGGCCGAAGCCCGAACAATTAACTACCGAGAGACCTAAAATGCCCAAATCAAACACTAACGCTCATTATGAGACTTTAGTTGCATGGGTTATTTATATGCAAGTGAATATATATGGTTGTGATCATTTACATGAAGTCATATTGAATCATTTCTCCTGTGGCGAGATTTTTTGCAGGTTTTTTTTTAACAGCGAAAAAGCAGATATTTTATTAATAATCTAAAGAAACAGTACAAGAGATTTAGTAATTTCTTTGCAGATAATGGGATCAGATGAAGAAAATTATCCCTTGACTAGGAAAGTACAACGAGACATATGGATTCACCAGCACCCTTCGAACTGCAATGATCCTAGTGTGAAGTTTCTTGTAGCCGACTGGGATACGATGGCAAGATTAGGCATGGGAGCTCAGTTTAATGCAATGTGTGGACTTCTAGCTATGGCTATCACTGAAAAAAGGGTCCTTGTTACCAACTACTATAATCGGGCGGACCATGATGGGTGTAGAGGTATGAGTGCCTTTTAATTTGAGAAGTTGCGACTTCTATTCATAAGAGTGCCTTTGGATGGAATTTGTAACTTCTCATAAGAGTTGTGATTAATCTTCACAAGATTTCATAACAATTAAATAAAACCAATTCAAAAAATTGACTTTTGGTAGAATGAGCTGTGACTAATCTTTAAAAGATTTCATAGCAACAAAAAGAAACTAATTTGAAACATTGTGACTTTTCATAAGAAATTTAACCTCTTTACTTTTAACAGAGGTTGTGACAATAAACTAATCTAAGCAAAAGTCTAAACGAAAGGGGAAAATGATTGATCTTCAATACTGATCTCTCTTTGAATCTATGGTGTTTCAGGGCCATTACGTTCTAGTTGGTCTTGTTACTTCTTTCCAGAAACATCCCAAGAATGCCGAGAACGTGCATGGCAGTTAACGAAGGAAAAAAAAGCATGGGAAAAAGGAATCATAACGGGAAGGCACAACTATACGAAAAAGCAAATATGGTTTGGACAGGCTCCTAGGCAAGCTCCTGAACATATTCACTATTTCCTTCATAGCTTTAGATGCAGAGTATGCGTTGTTGTGCAACGAAAACAAACACAAGCGCATGAGAGCGCACCATAGAACAAAGACTAAAATCAATCATGAGTCGAGGAGGAATCATGACTCTCCATTTAAGAAGAAACCAGTACCGGCTTAGGTTTGCCAAATTAGATATGCTATGTTGAGAAACATGTGGTGAGGTGTTCATTGTTATTCAGGCTTCAAAAGGCAACACGAGAGCGTTGTCAGTGTGCTTTATTTCACTCCGTCTAATGTCTTGCAACAGGGCATGGGGTCAGCCTTGGAATTATTTGCAGCCTACAACTGATGTAAACGGAACACTAATTGCCTCTCATGGCAGAATGGATGCAAGGTGGTGGCGAGCCCAGGTATAGAAACAATGCTATTTGAGATTCAATTTCGCAATTGCGAAGACATTACGGCAATTTGTATATGCAAGGATGTGCAATGAAGATGAAAGTATGTTTTCATGCTTATATGTATTATATGATCATGGCTGACATAATTATATAATTCGTTGAATACTTCCAGGGACTCCGCTACCTAATGAGATTTCAGACTGAGTATACTTGCAACTTGCTAAATGTTGAACGTCATTTGGCTTTTGGACGGGAAGCTGCTAAATTGGTTCTTGCAACACCCACTAAAGAATGGTTGGAGGTTTTGTCGATCTATCTATCTAAGAAGCTATGAATTTTGGGATTAGCTCCTAATAGATTCAGAAGATTCTTTTGCTTAATTGATATGTTCTCCTGGTACTTTAATTGTTCAATACTATATAGTATGAAGCAATGAATTTTGGATTAATAGCCTGCGATATATATATATATAGTCATTTTTTGCAATATATATATATATATATATATATATATATATATATATATATATATATTCATATATTCATTGAACGGTTCAAAAAAAACTGCTCGGATGAAGCCCTTCCCGGTCATTTTTTTTGCTGATTTCTCGCGGAGACCCTTAAAATCACGTTCTGCATACATTGAACGGTTCGGATTTTCAAAATTTAATCAGAAAATGAAAGTCCCGCATTTTAACAAAATGAGGGATCTTGATCCGTGGTATATATATATATATATATATATCAACGCGTATTGGACTTTGTAATGCATCCTCTCGATCCTTTCCAGTAATTAATTACTTGATTATTACCAATTTCACTAGAGAAGGCTTTTTGTTGAAGCTCGCTGGCACTCCTTTATCCTTTGAACCTATATTTCGAGTTCAATGGCTGAGTCCTTTTATTTTTTTTTTCTGCTCTATGTTACTTCTTAAACCTCTTTCTCAAAGTCAAGCTTCAAATTGAAGTTATTTCGAAGGTGTAACTTAGAGAATGCATTTTTGAATTTTAATATAGTATATCAAAGATTTTTGCATTTTGCATCACTCACTTTTCTAAACTCATGCCTGTTAAGAAAATCCTCTTCAGGAAGTTACAGAAGAATCTCAGACTGACATAGAACGATTTGTATGGTCCAATCACAAACCATGGATGCCTAGGCCATATATAAGCATGCATGTGAGGATGGGCGATAAGGCAAGCGAAATGAAGGTGGTTGGATTTGAAGAATATATGAATCTTGCTGAACGCACAAGAAAGCGCTTCCCACATGTTCACAACATCTTGGTCTCCACTGAAATGCAGGTTATTATTAACACATTTCTCGTGCTTTAAAACCTTTTTATTCTTAAGACATAAAGACCATAGTAGGGCCTGTCAATGGACCGGATTTGATCCGATCCGGATCCGCATCCGAATCCGATAATGTCAATCCGAAATCCGAATCCGATAATGTCAATCCGAAATCCGAATCCGGTAATTCAAATACGGATCGGATTCGGATTAAATCCGTTATCAATCCGAATCCGAACTTTATTTTTTTTAATTTTTTAAAATTTTTTTAAAAATACAGTAAATTTTTAATTTTGAAAAAAAAATGTGTTACGAAGTTGTATTTTTATTTTTACTTTTTATTTTAAATTTTTTTCGGAAAATATTTTTTTTGAAAAAAAATTTTTTTTTTTTTTGCTAAAATTTTTGAAGTAAAAAAAGTTTTCAGATCCAGATTACCACTATCGAATTCGACTCTTATCGGATCAGATTTGGCCCATTGACAGGTCTAGATCATAGGACACCAAAAAGTAGTAGAACTCATGATTCTCATTCATACATACAAAAACACTTCTCTCAATATTCTTTTTGCAAATAGTTATCAAGTACAACATAAATGTACAATACCAAGGAATTATTCAACAATCCAATCCAACCCAAATCAAATTAAATTGTGTGCCCTTATTCAACAAGATATAAGAGTCTATTCAAATGCAACCACCTATAAATAAATGAATAAAAATCTTGAGAAAGTACTCCCTCCGTCCCAAAATCCTTATCCGGTCCGCAAAACGGAGTGTTAAAAATAATACAATTTTTGTAAGAAAAAATCAAAATTTTTTTAACAACTTACTAGATATCAATGAGTATTTTAATTTGTGAAAAAAGTTCGAATATTTTCTTGAAAAAATCGTATTATTTTTAGCACTCCGTTTTGCGGACCGGACATACATTTTGGGACAGAGGGAGTATTTCATTGGTCTGCCAATATACCTGTCCCATCCAACTCTTTTGATTTCATTCCTAAACACTTTTTTACGATACATAATTCTCTATCTGTTCATTTCCATAAATTACAAATACAAAGAAACCTAGCAAAACCCTTGCTTGCCCAGCCTTTTTTTTTCCTTTTGATTTTCTTCATATTCAAGAAAAAGTCTACCTCTCAACTAAATGATTGTGCAACATATGAGCTAGCTAACCTCTTGCAACAAACTTTTTCTACTACATTTAGTTCGTTGGTTGTCCTTAACAATCAAAAAGATACCACTGGCAGTCATTCCTTTGTCTCTCTCTTTCATTTGAAAAATGTTGCCACTGAGAACAGTATGGATGTTAGAGTACTCCTGTTCAAATTTTCCTTTTAAGTTTCTGTGCAGAGGAACTCTACGTACGCTAGGTCTCTTTGGACTTTGGATGCACCACTTTTACGGGAGAAAACTTCATATACATGCAACAGTACGAAAGCCACATGTAGCGGATAAGTCTTGGCGTTTGCAACATAAGTTGAACACAACTATACAAGAACATTGAGTTCTACCGAAGTTTGATCATATTAGTTAGGCTGAGGAAAATAGGCTCGGCAGCCTACTTTTTTCTGGACATTTTTGTTTAGCTGTTCTGTTCAATTTCTCACAATACTATTTTTCTTCAGGAGGTCATTGATAAATTGGGATCATACCCACATTGGAATTTCTATTACACAAACGTGACACGGCAGGTGGGGAACACATCAATGGCTGCTTACACAGCAAGTCTCGGCCGAAAAACCAGCATGAATTACCCTTTGGTCAATTTCTTGATGGCTGCCGAATCAGATTTCTTCATCGGAGCCTTGGGTTCCACTTGGTCCTATCTCATAGACGGAATGAGGAACACAGGAGGAAAAGTAATGGCCGGCTACTTGAGCGTCAACAAGGATCGGTATTGGTAGCTAAAGAGTAAATACATAAAGCTCATGGCTGTCGGTTCCATGGGTAGGAAAATGGGCTTTGTAATTGCTTTATCACTTCTTGTCATCGAGGGCTCCAGAGAATTGGGAGCACTTTCAATGTGGTAGTATATGTATAACCGATCACAAAGTAAAAAGCCTTTTGAATCTTCACGAACAAAAAATTCTTTTGTTTTTCAAAAGAGAAAACAGTTTTTATGTTTCAGCTGCAGGTAAATTATATTGCTTGCACAGGACATCATTTTAGGCAGTATTACATGAGCCTCATAGACAAGCTCTCGATTAACCTTGCGAAATGAAATCATCAAACGAGCTCTAGATCAAGCTTTTGGTGACAAACGGAGAACTACAAGAACACTGATAGACGTACTTACAGGCACAGACAAACTTGAACACACATGCATATCTTTGAAACATCACCGGTCCGACAATTATCTAGTCTCAATATGCTAGGAAATAGGTCGATCAAAACCAAACACGCACACAGAAAAACTTGAACACAATATCTACGCCTACTCATCTCTGATACATTACAAGAGCACCCTAATTGTACAATATGTAGTTATGAATCAATTTTGGATTAGCTTCTGTTGAATATGAAGCTATGAATTTCGGATCAGTATTGGACCTTTTAATGCATCCTCTCCTTTCCTTTTGTATGTATCAGTGTTTTGTGAATCCAGTACTGAAATGGATAGCTTGCCAAAAAAAAAAAAAAAAGGTTATAGATCGAGCAATAGAGCAACTGAGTAGCTTAATTACTTCCTGTTTCTCAAAGTCAAGGTTCAAATTGAAGTTTCTCGATAAGTTCGGGCTTCAGATATAAATTTCAAATGAGTGCGGACATTAAAAATTTCAAAATCTTTGTTTACTGCAGTGTACCATATTAATTTGGGGGAGAGAAATAGGATGCAAGTACCATTTTCAAAATCTCTGCTTCAGCTGCAGTACCGTACCATATTTGGGGTAGGATCTTTCAACAATCAGCTGCCATGAGTGTGGTGTGGTGATTCGTCAAGGGACCGGATCCTCCAAGCCACCTTTCCTTCCCATCTAATTAAAGCAGAGGGTTTTCTAATTGGAAACAAAATCACAAGACAATTGAATCTAGCTAGGTCATAGTTCATCGTTGTCGCAATTTTACTTAGATTTGTTTTGAATGTCACAGGATGAACCATCACAAGATCGATTCATTAGTTGAGTTGAAAAAAACAATTCCTTGTCACAATCAGCTTAGTCTTATTTTTATAAATCACACTTGTAAAGTGGTTTATGTTGTTGTGATAAATCAACTTCGTGTTGCGTAAGACGCATCATCTTACGCAATCATTTTAAGGAAGTTGGCTTGTCACAATCAATAGAGAATATCCAACATTAACCGTGTTAACAAAATTGGCCAATCATAATCAAGAGATAAATTAAGTGTAACATGCATCAACAACTTTCACAAAGTTGGGCCATAAATTTTTAAAGAGTTGATGAGACCAAATTGTGAGACGTGAAGGAATACGTTGTCAAATGAGAGAAAAAGAAACAAAAAAAAAATTTTAAATCATAATTTGATATACACTTTCACCAATATTTATTAGTCGGTGTACCAAGCATAATTTTTTAAATGAATTCCTTAGTTTGATACAAATTAAATGCCAAAATAGTTTATACAAAGTTTTGTTCCGACTTTAATTAGGCTCTTTGCAAGTGAGCATTGAATTAAGGCCCCGTTCAGTTGCACGGAAAGGAAGGGAAAGTATTGGAAAATCAACTTTCCTATAACTTTTTGTGTGTTCAGTTACCAAGAAAGCTGTAGAAATTACAGCTTCAACTTTCCCATTGGAAAACACTTTCCTACAAAATGGGTCTTGCCAAAATAAAGAAATTCTTGTTTTCCTGTAAGATTTCTTGTCAAGAGAACACACACAGGAAAATAAATCTCAATTTCCTTTACTTCAACTCACATTACTTTTTCTACGATCCAATTTTTCACACAACATTTTCGACAACTGAACGGAGCAAATCTGTTACAGCCTAGAAATTTTATTTGTCTTATTAATTATTTTGGTCATTTATTAATTGAGAGTTTTATTGTGTGGGTCCTAATTAGCAATTTTCTTTTCTGTGCAATATAGTTACTATGTGCGCTATTATTAGTTTGAGGGTATAAGTATAATTATTAATTACAGTAATTAGTCTATATCAGTTAGTTACATTAATTATCTAGTCAGCTACAAATTAGGGGCATTATGTTAGTGGGTGTTTTTATAAATTTACTCGTTAAGAGATATTTTAACAGAGTAGGGTTTTTAATTGGAGAAAACGTTTGAGATAAGAAGTTTGAGAGAACTTTGTGTGGGAAAGGCAAAAGCTGTAGGGACGTAATAGTTCGGCTGGTTCTCGATCGGATAAGCGGCACGTGTTTCCTTTATTCTTGCTCCTTTTTCCGTTCTTTGTTGTACATGGATTAGAGTGAGGTATCGAACAAAGGAGTTATTGGGAGATTAAATGGAGTAGTGAAGAAGTATTCTGTGATGTGGGCATTGTGCATGGCGGCGTGGCGTGGAGAATTAGTCAAGTGTGGGGTTATGACTTTGCTAACAATAGTGGTGAAATGAATCATGACAATGGGCCTTGATTTTATATTGTAACTTGTACGTACATGTGTTGTTTACATAGGTTATGCGTGGACAAGTGGATCTTGGAAGGGAAACAGGTGGCTACATGAGAGAAATATTGTTGGAACCAAAAATCAATTTGGGTTTTGTCGTTTCGGGTTGGTACTGAGTATTAGTTACCTAGATTGGGGTTTGGGTAATCGATTGATACATTGTTCTCTAGCTAGTTTCATGGTCCATGTATATGCAGTTTAGATAATTATTTTGTATTATTCTTTTGTTCAGGTTAACTTCGTTTTGCATTATTCGGTTATAGTACCTTTGGACTCAGGTGAGTAGTTAAGCATGTTACGTATTTGCGAACTTCCCCGCATCCCTTAAATTATTATTTTAAAAAAATTAATGATTGAAATTGGGAACATGTATTTGTTTTATTTGGTTCTTGAAATTGGCATGCAGATTGGTGAAACCATTTGTTGATCGAATAATCTTTTGGTGAGAATTTTGTGGATATTGATGGGAACATATTTTGGAAGTCCAGGGAAATTAATCCTCTGTATGCGGGTGGGTGACTCTGGCCATTAGGAAAGAGACCGGATTAGGCCGATGACCCTAATACTCAACAGTTGTTATTGACCGGATCATTCTTAGGGAAAAGTTCCACGGGCTGCCTACTTGTGGTGACTCTAAGTTTTGATATTGGATCCAATTATGAGACATTTATTCACTAGCATTTGGTACTATTGGTTTTGGTTGTGGTTCCCCATTGTTGTTGGAGATTGGATTGAGAATACCATTAAGATTTATCAGATGAATCATTTATTGGATTAATTGATTATTTTATTATTTACCTGTATGCCAAATTTTATATTGACATGATAAATTATTTTAATCCCTGTTTCAGAACTTTATTCTAATATACATGCTTTGCTACTCACTGAGCTCGTCAGCTGACGGATTTATTCAAATTTCTTTTTCAGGCAAGTTGGGCAGTTAGAAGAACTCTGGCGGCATTTGTTAACCTCCTTAGGGTGTCTCATCTTTTTTTTTTTTTTTTTAATAATCGCTTCCGCATTCGAAACATTTGTCAAATAATGGATTCTTTTTATTATGGTTGGATCAGTGGATGTTAGTTGGTTCATGGGATGTTTGTGCCCCATTCTTTTTATGGAATTTATTGGTTGGGGATGTTCTGAAAAAAAAAGAAAAAGAAAATGGTTGACAGATTGGTGGATCCTTGCTCGGGAGTTTATATAAAATTTCTTTTTAGGTGGCATGTTCTACAAGTTTTGGTCTTGTGGTTCATGACCGGTCACTTCTCATTTTGCGGTGTGACAAAATCCATAAGTCCAACCACTAGGGTTTGAGTATTGGTTCCTTCCTCACATATTTTGAGGTGATGGTATAATATTTTTGTAGGGTTAACTACCCAGTTCGGCTAAATAAGCCACTTTGGTTTATTTTTTGTCTTTATTTAAATTTTTTTCGTATTTGTTAGTTTCCCGTCAATTTTTTGGAAATTATTACATCATTATGAGCGGAATCTAAAAAGTAAAAAATTATGATCGAAATCCAATTTTTTTGAATAAAGATGAAAAAATTGGCTTATTCAAATTTTTAAATTTGAATTTCCCGTCAATTTTTAATTTTTTTTCCTATTTTTGTCTTTATTCAAAAAAAATTAGATTTCGATCATAATTTTTTACTTTTTAAATTTCTCTCGTCATGATGATGCAATAATTTCTAAAATATTGATAAGAAACTAATAAATACAAAAAAAATTTAAATAAAAACAAAAAATAAGTCGAAATGACTTATTTAACCGAATGGGTACGTAATAAAGAAATGGTAAGCTATGATTAGAGCAAATATTTTTTTTTTTCCACGGTGTCAGTTGACCCCACACCTTGCGGCGCATTGCTTATGGTTTTGTCTCTTTTCCCCGGAAAGGTTAAGAAAGGAAGTGAAAATTAATATTTTAATAATATCTTTTGTGTTTTCATTTGCGAAAAAAGTCGTAGGATTCACAATTTCAATTTTTCCACCGGAAACATTTTTCTGTAGAATAGGTCTTGTTAAAAGGAAGAAATTTTAATTTTTCTGCAAGATTTGTTATCAACAGAACACATACTGGAAAATAAATTTTATTTTCCTTCACCCTCACTTCACTTTTTCTGACAACCAATTCTCCACACAACATTCCCGACCGCTCAACGGTAATGTTTGACTTGAAGAAGGAATATTTAGATAGATTAACAATCTAACAAATTAATATTCCTGATAATTTGGAATGACGTTAGATAATGATTGGCCTGATTAGTTTCTATTTTTTTGCTACATAATATATTTATTTTGTAGGTCACGCTAAACGTGCGCATAATTTTGTTTAGTTTTTTTTTTTTTTCTCTTTTTGCTACATAATATTTTTTTTCCCTATAGCCGCTATACGGTGGGTAGTCTTTTGAGTTTTATTTTGTTTATTTATAAACGGGCATCTCTCTCTCTAATAAGTGCCTCTCATGAGGATGATGTTAAAAGTTTAATTACTCACTTCGCCCTACAACAAAAATACTTACAAGCGATGAGCACGGGTTATAAAACAATTTTTTCGCGATGTCCATATTTTATGAATATGTGATAGAGAATTAAATAACTGATGATATTAACGGAACCAAAAAGCATGAGGTACTTATACCTGCAGACTGTAAGACTTGGCTTTTCCACTAAGTTACGCAAAACGTCTCTCGATCGAACTATGAAATAGTGCATTCAACAATATTCCAAATAAAGAGATACCGATCTCGAAACATTCATCAAAATTCAAATTTTCTACAACAATTTACAGACCCACAAGCCAAATATTTACTTTTAAACATAATAATGTACCTCAGCGACAACAAAATCGATATTTGACTGCTTGCATAACTCCAATGCAATTTGGAACTAACACGAATTAATATCACTGAAGTACTATATGTAATGTAATCTTTGTTTTCTTTTCTTTTTCTTTTTTGCCAAAAGGTTAGAAACTTCATTGATACGAGAGAAAATACATCAAAGGGCACATCCTTCCTCAGACAAATGAGAAAATAGCCAAACACGCGAATAGACTCCAAAGAGTGAAAACCTACATCTCAGAAAACAAAGCTCACACATCAGGAGGAAAAAAAACATGTTAAAACAACGACACCCGTAGGAGGTGAGGATAATCTTGGTCAAACATATATAAATTGATACAACTAAGGTATATATCCTATTAAAAAACATAAAAGGATACTACGTGAATCAGAGGAAGCGAGCATACATTGGCATCACAACGCAAGGACGCATCCCAACGAGGATCGACTATGGTTGGTGGTGATGATGGATTCCTTGACCCGGGAAATTTCCCTGATGATGGTTGGTGGTGATGGATTCCTTAATAAGGAGGAATAAAATAACTAAGGGGGAGGGCTCTCCTCCTTGGAGGCCTAATACTATTTTTTTTTTTTCATTTTCTGAATCTTCAGGATTTCTATTTGAAAGAGAAAAACTTTATTACGGACACTACAAGAAAAAACACCATTCCCGACTAAAGGTTTAGTCGGCAATGGTACATAATTTGGTCGGCAAAACACTTTCCCGACTAAAAATTTTGGTCGGCACATTAGTCGGTGGAACAAGGTCGGCAAAGGTAATTGCCGACTAAAAAGAGTTTAGTCGGCAAAAGTATTTTATTTTCCGACTAATTGTTCCCGACTAAATAGTTAGTCTGCATTTGTATTTAGTCGGCAAAGTTCGGACTGTTCGCCGACTAACGTTTTAGTCGGCTAATGTGTCACTATTGGCCGACTAATTGTTTAGTCGGAATATATATAACCTATTGGCCGACTAATGATTTAGTCGGGGAATGTTTAACCTATTAGCCGACTAACTATTTAGTCGGGAAATGTGTTACGTAGTCGCCGACTAATTGTTTAGTCGGGGAATGTGTTACCTATTTGCCAACTAATTATTTAGTCGGGAGAATGTTTTTAATTATCACCGACTAAAAAATTTAGTCGGTAAATGTCTTTTTAAATCAACTAATTTGGTACCTATTGGCGACTAAACTTTAGTCGGAAAATGTTCCATACCAATTTATCATTCCAAAAATTTTTACAAATTTTTTCCATATTATTATTTCCTATAAATTTCAACCAACAATCATTAAATGCACAAAATTGCCAACGTAATGCGATTAATACTAAATAAAAATTTCAAGAAATAAATACAAACTTTCATAAATAAAAATGTCCACCAAATAGTTAAAAAACTTGTATCCAAATTCCTAAAGTGCAAAGTAACACGTCCCGCTAGGGAGAAAAAAAAATCTAAGCTAAGTAACAAAATATATCCAAACCTTGTGAACACTCAACTTCAACAAACGGATAACCCAAAAAAATCCAAGCACGTCCACAACCAAAATCCAACGTCGATCCTCATAGTCAATAACCAACATCTTGCACGATACTCCATTAAAATGCCGTCCCTGAAAAAAAACCAAAAAAAAAACAATTTATCATTAGTATTTAAAAGTTTTTTATAAAAACATCTCTCAAACTATCACTCATTTTTGTACTTCATCCTTGAACTATCAAAATCACCTATTTCGTCCTCCAACTATCCATATCCCACCCTACTTGGTCCATAACCTAACGCCATCCAATATTTTGGACGGCAAACCCAACAAAAAACTTCACTATGGCAGAATTGAAATTCCACCTTCCCAACACATCTGGTGCCAAGCCAGATGGGTTTTCCTCCATTTTGTGCTCTAAATAGACTCACACATGGGGCAAAAAACAAAGTACTCAAATTGCATCTATTTTCCAAGTCACAAACCAAGGTCAAACTCTGGTTCAAAACTGTCAAAAACCAAGTCATTATAGCAAGTTTTCCAGTACTAGAAAGGAAGGGTTGAGCTCAAATTGCCCAGTAGGAAAATAATCTCTAGCAAGTTCTACATGCATATGGCTGAAGACAGAACTTGAAATATGGATAATGACATTAGATAAAATAAAGTGGTACATCATCATTATAACTTAGTTACTCAAGAACTAATGCACTTATACCATTTTTTTTTTTCAGTCTTTCCTTCATCGAATCACAATTGTCCGATTTCCTTTATAAGTCTGACTTACAAAAGCCAATTCAACCCTTCATCAGAGTATCGTTTATCAAGTAACAAATATGCCCTAATGCCGAACTAGTAGTCATACTAACAAATCTTTAGGGAGTTCACACACACACACCCACATCACTCCTTCAAACCTCAGGTTATTATCTACTGAATCTTTTTTCATAAATCTCCTTTATGATTCCAACTCGTGGATACTAACCTAGCTTTTCACCAATGTGTCATCACTATAACAGTAAAAATATATCTTCCTAGTAAATCATTAAGATAAAAGAAATGATGTTTGACTAAAGGTAGAGCATACAACGCTATCTTTATTTTTGACAACATGGAATTCTCCTTCACACAGCTGCTGGAATGATAATGAAATAACAAAACTTATATTGGTAATGGTAAGCTGTAGCTTAAGTAAAAGGTGTGTGTACATGCGTGTGCGTGGGTGAGAGTACATGTTGGTACCTTCTCGGTTCTCTAACAACTATTTTCTCTTTCTATCCCATTTGACTAACCAACTTATCATCGAAATATATACCCTACTCATGAGGAGGAGAAACATAATGCAAGAAATGACACATCGAAAAATAACAACACAACATCAAGACACTCAAACATATATTCAAACCCATCTATCAATTCTCAGGTATTGTACCCTTCTTCGTGTCCCCTTATAGGCATGAAAGCACATTATAGGGCATGTAATAACAAACAACGGATCACATTTTCATTTACTCAAACATGACCCACATATCACATTTGCATCTACATGCCATCTTATTCTAAAGAATAAGTCCAACAAGCCGTCACGAGGCTCCGGTCAGTCTAGGGTGCTTCCTACGTTCAATCTGCCTAACCATGAGCAAGATTGTTTCTTCCTAAACATAATGCATAAAGCATTCATCTAAAATATCAAGCAAACCTCATTTCTGTAACTTATAAGAGTAGGCATGACAAGTCGCTGAAATATATTCATCAAGCTCTGACATAGAATGAGCCACAAACCGAAGTGCAGCATGTGCACGACATATTCCCTGTATGTACTGTTTATTTGGACAGAAGCATTTGGAGGGCAAAAAGTGATGAGTAATGTGGAAGATGGACTGTGGAAAACCGACATTTAGCTATATAAATCGACTAAATGAGTACAAAAAGGGGTTTAAGACAAAACTAGGGATCTCTTGTATTCTAGTTATCTTCTAGTGTTCCCAGAATACCGAAATTAGGAATTGCCATGGGAAAAATATCACTTTTTGTGCATTAACCAGTATTCATATTTCCCCTTTCAATTGAATCCTCATTATTACCCCTTCTCTCCCAGTTTTACACCTATTCAAACAAACATTATTTATGTTCTTACCAAAGTACCGAAACTTATAAATTTCAACGGAAAGGTCAAACAAACATTATTTATGTTCTTACCAAAGTACCCAAACTTATAAATTTCAACAGAAAGAAGCATGCTTACAAGGCTGGATAATTGTTCACTGATGTATGTCATTGATCGTAACATACTCAGCAAGCTGTCCCTTCGTTCAAAAATTCGTATAAAATAGAACAAGCACTTTACAAACCTCTCATTCACCCCTGTTAAGCAAAATTTCGTTAAGGACGCAATGGTACTCTCGGATTTGTAAATGAAGGTCTACTTCTTGAGTTTTTGAAAGAAACCTCAGTACTGGTCTTCAACGGACCAGTTCCCGAAAAGTAACCATAAGTCACTCAAAACTTCATCAAAATAGATGAGGCCAGTTGGGTTTAAAAGTTAAACTTCTTTTTCTTGCTTTGTGTGAAAGAATCACTAAAAAATAGGACATGTGGAAGAAATGAGACTGTCTCAAAGTTGACAGCTTGGAAGAAGGAAAAACAGGGGTCCAAAACTTGTTGGGTTTGACCTACTTCCTCCAAATAAACCATGTTCATAAAAAATCATGCTCATAGTAGATAACGAAAGGCATAATCAGTCCAAAAATCAGATCATTTGAAGGTCAATTGATGTTCTTAAAAATTCGTGCAAAACAAGAATTCTGCAGAAAACAGAGACAAGGTACAAGCCCCTTGCTAGAAGATCACCAAAACCTTGGAAGAACATGCTCAAACACATGGATTATAAGAGCTACTACAAGGACCACGAATTTTATGGATTGAATGACTTTAAATATCAAAACCAATACTCAAGTCAACACATAGCAATGTAAAGAGAGAGGAGAACCCTACCTCATGGGTTTTGAGCAACTTAGTGGTGAACATGGAGTTGAAAACATCCATACACACAAAAAAGCACAATGCACTCAGAGAATAAGAATGCACGGCAAACACGTGGACAAATTTTTTAACCAAACATCTCTCAAAACCAAATCTATGATACCATGTTCAATCACCAATTGTTCCGAAAGCTTTAGCGGCTACCGCCAACTTATATCAAGTTGCCCAACACCAACAACAGCCTAACAGCCTTGAAATGACGAATGTAAATAATGCATGCATGTAGGAATAAGTTACACAAAAAGGCAACAAGTTATGGACTGCTACAGTAATTTTTTCACTTGGTTGGCAATGGTTCAACTCTACAGGTTACACATACTGGTGCAGGTATGATACCAACTTCTAACCAATACTCTAATGTATCTTAAAGCATCATGGCTGCAAAAAACAAAAAAAACAAAACAAAACCTGATCTTTGGGCAGGACACAAAACATCTACGTCAAGTGAAAATAGATTTTAGGATTTTAGGCTCCAGCTATCAGTGTACCCACAATAACTACCCTTAAAATGTCCAGATTAGGATGTCTTCACTGGCAATAGATTTGGAGTCTAAGC
Source organism: Rhododendron ovatum (assembly GCA_019656835.1). Taxonomy (NCBI): domain Eukaryota; kingdom Viridiplantae; phylum Streptophyta; class Magnoliopsida; order Ericales; family Ericaceae; genus Rhododendron; species Rhododendron ovatum. The sequence goes on along the minus strand of CM033799.1, from coordinate 6,858,327 downwards.
ATGCCACAAACTTTATACACTAGTTGACAGACCACTGCACGACTATCGAAACACACAGAGTAAATGCAACACATTGGTACTTGGAACTCTTAGCTTCCCAATCATAAAACCATTGATTATTCAACCTCAAAAGAATTTAAAAAAAATTGCAATTCCAGATTTCCTACTTAGCATCAAAGTAAATTCTAAAAGTGATATTCTCAAATGACGTACCATATATTTGAGCCACCATCACCCTGCTCCCATGTTGCCTCGTCCACCATTCTGCATTTGGGTCATAAAGCTTTTGAATACCTCCATCTCTTTTAGAAGTATAGACCGCTCCTCATCTTGTCGCCTTTGTGTCTCCTCCCACCGCCTTTTCTCCTCCTCATACTTTTCTTCACGTCGTCTTTGTTCCTCCTCATACTTTTCCTCACGTCGTCTTTGTTCCTCCTCGTGTTGTCTTTGTTCCTCCTCCCTTTGCGTCTTCTCCTCTTCCCTCCGTGTCTTCTCCTCTTCCCTCTCTCTTCTTTGCTCTTCACGAATTAAATCCAACTCATGTTGAAGTTTTTGCAGCTGGTCCTGGCGTGCTGACTGTGAGTTGGATTTGGAAAGATAGGTAGATGGCTTTGGCCCATTCCCTAATCCTCTTATGTAGTTCTTTGTCTTCGACTCCCCGAGGCACTTTATTGAAAGTTCTTCGGCTGATAATGGAGTGCCCGATAGAGCTGCCTCGTCACGTATTGCCACCATCATCTCCTATCATTTCGGACAAAAGAAAACAAACAACAAAGAACTTTCAAATGTGAATGGACTAATTAAAAAGCAGACAACAAAAGTAAAGGATTGATTATTAAATGCATACATGTTTCTCTTGGCATGATGAATTGATCCATTCATTTGTATCTCTCAATCTATGTGATGCCTCGAACAAATCACATAAATCGAGCTTCTTTGTTCCCACACTACTCTCATTACTGTTTGGCTCATTACCGTTTCCAGCATCATCATTTCCCTCATTGGCAATTCTTTGCTTTTCTTGATCAGCCTAGCATATTCAAATAACCATAGCATATTAACAATCCAACAAATAGCACCGACAGAAATCATAACAGAATAGGCACAACCATATAAATATCAGCACTACGAACAAAAGTAAGAACAGCACTATGAGCAAAATGTCTCACCGCAATAGTCATCACGGCAGCAAAGGATCGAGAGCCCGTAGTATGACCATACGGTACAGCCTCCCTATTTAATTTGCCAGCTTTTTTGCGGGCCTGAAAAAATCATTTGTTAGATATTAAGTTAAAGTTGGAAATGTAACTCCAATAAGTATTCAATTAACCTCTCGTTTTGGATCCTTGAACACATGATCGATCAAGTACTTCCAGTCATCTATGGGCATCTCTTGAAATGGATGATGATATGCGTCTAAGCCAGCATCCAATGTCTTTGTATAGAAATTGTTCATTCTCCATTTCCAATCTTTGTACAATAGATTTGCCTTTTCTTGAAAAATTTGCTCAACTAACTCGGTGCCCTCAACGCCATTTTCGGTGACTTTAAATTTGTCCTACAAACATAAATGAGAGAATTCACTAACAAAATGCAATCTGTAGTCTTTATATTATTAGGGTGTTATGCTGGTAACCATTCAAATTTGGCATTCTTACCCGGACTGCTTGTAGGATAGCACGTTTAAACTCATCATCAACATCATTCCACGAGGCGTAAAATCCCTGAATAGGACATATCCACCTAATTTGTGTCCCTAGTTCACTCGCCACCTTGTTTGCATTTATTCCACAAAACGCTCTCATTTTCGGCGTCACATAAGCTGAGATCCTCTCCCCTTTATTCTCAGCAATTATCCTTCTAATTCTTTTTCCACGTGTTGGCCCTCGCACACAACGCCGCTTTGCTGAAGGTGCACCTGTAAACTAACAGTAAATAAGCCAAGTGGCTACAAAGATCTAAGCCAATGGCTAAAAGAAAAATGGACAGATTGGGTCATAAAAAACACCACATGTTTCAAGTTCATCTAATAGATGGGAGGGAAACACATGCAAAAGAGAGTGATTGGCAGCAACTGAACTGGACAGTAGCAAAAGTAAGAAAAGTGCTTGGACTCCTAAGCATTACAAAAGTGATTGGAAGTAACGAACAGAACTGTACAGTTGCTGGACAGAACAGCAGCATCCCAAGCAGGATTCAAAGCAACAAAATACCAAAGCTGGACAGAAAATGCAGACAAGGAGACACAGACAAAACAGAATAGAAACTGGTAATTACAAGGAGATACAGACAGTCCAGTTCAGAAATGAAAGTGTCCACAACGGTTAACATCAAATGAATACGCTAACCATAACTAACACTATTGGAACTACACAAATGTGCTGACCAAAAGCAGACAAATGGCCATCAATAATACACTTGAAAACAGTAGAAGCGAACCATAATACAACTAGCAGAAATAGTAGCAGTAGCAGAAGCAGAATAACAACTACAACAAGTTAATTAGCTCCACAATGCAAACTAGCTGGACATGAAGCATAACCTGGACAGAACCATGTGTACTAGTAGAAGTAAGAATGTACAAGTACACAAAGGGGATCCAATACTAAGCCAAGCATGGCAAATAGTTGAGAACTTTGTGTAACATGCAAGAAAACTTAGGACCGTATGTACGTTTCTGAACAGCTCCAATGTAGTGGATGCAAAGACCAACATGCAGAGTGCAGACAAAACAGCATGGAGATCCATCAATTGACACTTCCAATTTGATAGAAGAAAAACATTTGTTGCCCGTCTTAAATATTGTTAACATCAGAAGAACGAATAGAAGTAAAAGAACGATGAATATATAACTAGCATGGCCAATTTCCCCCGAAAAATGAGCAGGGTCCTCATAGTTCTGCACATTTTTTCGGTAAAGAAGCCAAATGTCTTTCCAGATGAACCATGACGAAATGCGGTTTTTACTTCACAATTATGTCAGCAAGTTTCAAACATTCATTATATTACGTACTTTTTTCTATCATAGAGCTGTTATGCGTTCTGCAGATGAGTTAGAGAGTCTGATTGTGGCAAGAACTGATTCTAGAACCTTGTATGATTGAAAGTGTCCACAAATCCTCATGCTTACTTCTAACGCTGAACTATAATGGACTTAACTCAAGTTTTGAAGAGACTCTTACGTCAGAAATGTTGTGATTTTGTTACAATCAAAACTACATGTTAGAAGCCAATGGACGTGCCACCATAAAAAAATAGCTTCCCATACTCTCCTAGGCACAATGCATAGGTTAAAGATATGGGCAGGTGATTCTCCCATTTAGAGTATGCAGATTTAACTGAGAATGTGACATCATTGTTGTTTAATGGTCTTATCCACAGGTCTAGTCAATTTAGCTTGTGATCTTTGCATGATCGGCACGTCAATGATTCAAATTCCTCAAATACATGACATGACAGATTCAACGTATACAAAAGGCATGTAGTGAGCTACATATAGAAAGAGAGGGAGGGGGAGAGAGAGAGAGATACAGGTGCATTTACCTGAAGCACTACCATTGGTAGAAGGAGATGCAACAGTCAAAGGAGTAGATGTCAAAATCTCTGAAGCGGGTGTTGGAGCTACTGTTTCAACTTGTGCTGCTGCAGTGTTACGCATTATGCTAGTCGAGTTGGAGGATGCACTGCTCTTTTTTGATCCAGGAGGCATGATGCAATCTGTCAAATTTTGAAACACTCCATTTACATACAAGCATATCAAAATAGTGAATTATAATGAGAGCTATGTAAGACAAACAATGTGCAAATTACGAGGTATGTAGCATATGATAAACAATCAATAACCATATTGTTCAAGAAGTCAATTACACTGAACCTTTGTCACCCATATGTAAGCATAAATGTAGATAACTCTAGATCAAAAAACAAAATACAAGTTTTTTTTTTTTTTTGGATAACTCTAGCTAATTGGGTAGCAGTTAAAGCTGCTACAAGCATCATTAAAATCCAGCATTACCAATTGACGAGTAAAGCATAACACCATCAATATCAAAACCAGCACAAGCAGCTTCATAGTAGGAGCTGCACTAGTGGAATCTAAATCCAGATTCTTCAAGAACCAAGTATCAGATGCAAAAACAATTGCATTTGAATCCATCAATAGCACCACATGCAGCTCAACCTGTTAGCATAGAATCACAACTGGCAACCACAAACAGAAACAAATTTAGAAGCAAACACTACTTCAATTCAGCACTAGAATTCTCTACTTGAACACAGCGCGACTAGCTAACCACAAAAGACAGTAGCCACCAACACAAACCTACATCTGATCTTCCAAGGGACGTCCCCTAAGGCTAGGAAATGAACAAAATGAATTGAAGTGGACAAATCAATGGGCCACATACAACAGCAAAGTAGTTAAAACTAATTTCAGCAGTTAATCTTAGGTACAAGTAGGAACCACCAAATTTCTTGGTACATTAAGCTTCTATGTCAAAATCATCATCAGAATCACTATGATTTTCTTCCTCTTCTTCATCGTCTAGATCAACCATTAAGTCTTCTTCATACTCGTCGTTATGATCTTCTTCCTCACTAATAATTGCAGGTTCAATATCATTTCTCCGCAAAGAGGATACGATGGGAGGATCTTCAACGACAATTGTTGGAACCTCAGTGGTTATTTCCTGCTGGAAAACTTCATTGGGAGACCCGCTGGTTTCAAAACTTTCCGTCTCTGGGACATTCCAGATTCCTCGACGGTGAATTCGTTCTACTACTTTCCAATGCTCACCCAACTTGGTATCTGCAATGTAGAATACTTGTTGGACTTGACTTGGAAAAACGAATGGGTCATCCTTGTACCATCGACTTCTTACATCAATACTTGAGCAATGTGCATCAACCCGAAAAAATCTACTAGAACCGGAATTGTACCATTCACACTGGAACAAAACAACTCGATGACCGAATAAATAGGCCATTTCCCATACTTTGGTTAAGAAACCGTAAAAGTTTATTGTCTGGCCTTCATGCTCCCCTTCCACTACCACCCCACTATTCTGAGTTGTATGTCGGTTGTCCCGTTCAATAGTAAGGAAACGGACGCCATTAGAAATGCACCCTGAATATGTGTTTATTATCGGCCCAGGTCCGTTGGCCAATGACCACAACTCATTAGTTGCTTCTGGAGACCCTTGCTTCCGTAATTCATTCACCTACATTAAAAATTACTATTATGCTACTTTAAATAAACATAGCTTAATGCGACGAATGAGAAAATTCAATTTTGTATGTCTTACATGCCGTTTGAACCATTGAGGAAATTCTTTGCGTTGTCTCTTCGCAATGTCAAGTGTATTGCCATTTCCCAACAAATTCTTGTGTATCCTAATTAACATAGAGAATTATGAATGATGATAAAACCACAACCAAATATAGAAAAAAAATTGTAGTGAATACGTACTCTAGATATGGTTCTACTTCAGGGCTATTGTTCAAGACAAACCAATGAGCCATGTCACGTTGGTCCACAGGTACATCAGGTGCTCTCGGGATTATACTAAAGGGACGGATTTGCTGAGTGAAAGCCCTTAACCCCACATCATGCTCACCACCATCGTCATTCCGTTCTTGGCGATTGAACACTGTCTCAATTCCATCGAGATACATAGAACAAAAGGTTGTACATTCTTTACAAACGTAAGCCTCCACAATTGAACCTTCAGGATGAGCTTTATTGCCGACTAATTTTTTCAAAACTCCCAGTAGTCTATACAAAATACCACAGTATTAGGTTATGGTTCTAGGATTATAGCAAAATGACACAATTAGTACAATAGGTATGCATACCTTTCAATGGGGTACATCCATCGATAATGCACTGGCCCTCCTAGTTTAAGCTCACGAGGCAGGTGAATAGCCAAGTGTACCATTACGTCAAAGAAAGCGGGAGGGAAAATCTTTTCAAACTTGCAAAGCACTAGTATAATGTTCTCCTGAAGTTTATCCAAATCGCTCTTCCTCACTGTTTTTGAGCATAACTGTTGTTAGAAGCTACTGAACTCAAATAACGCGGTTCCAATTTCCTTGTTCAAATAGCCACGCATACCAATCGGGAGAAGCCTTTGCAAAAGGACATGACAATCATGACTTTTGAGCCCCGATAGCTTGCCACCACGAGTGTTCACACATTTAGAGATGTTTGCAGCATATCCATCTGGGTACTTGATCGATTTTAAGAAATTGCAAAAGCCTTCTCTCTCTTTTGCTGATAATGTGTACATGGCCGGGGGCTTTTCAAATGACCCATTTGCACGCTTCTTTAGGTGCAACTCCTTGCGTAATTCCTGATCTTCCAAATCCTTGCGTGCCTTTTCCGTATCCTTATTCTTTCCATCTATGCCCAAAAATGTCCCCAACAAATTTTCACATATGTTCTTCCCTATGTGCATGACATCAAGATTCCATCGAAGATTGAGAAACTCAAAGTAAGGGAGCTCAAACAAAATGCTTTTCTTTCCCCAATTCAAATTTTTATCAGACTCATCTCTTTTTCTTTTCTTGCTGTTACTTGGATGTTTCCCAAATGGCTCGTATGTCCCTGAGTTAATTTGTTCTAATATTTCTTGGCCCGACAACTCCACAGGTCTGGTCCTATCTTCAAATTTACCGTTAAAGAGCTTGCTCCTTCGCCAAATGTGGTTCTCAGGTAGCCAGCGGCGCGCACCCAAATAGCCAATCTTACTCCTCAACTTAACTGATGAGAAATCACAATTACAAATGGGACAAGCCAAATAACCCTTCGTAGACCACCCTGACATCATCCCATATGCAGGAAAGTCGTGGATGGTCCAAAACACACATGCGTGCATTGTAAATGTTTTTCCAGTAGAGGCATCATAAGTTTGTACACCATTCTTCCACAACTCTTTCAACTCATCAACTAACGGACGCAAGTAAACATCAATATCTTTTCCAATGGATGATGGACCAGGAATAAGCAGTGACATGAAGCAAAAGGGTTCTTTCATGCACTTCCACGGGGGGAGATTGTAAGGCACCATGATTACCGGCCACATGCTATATGACTGACTCATGTGTCCAAAGGGATTGAAACCATCAGTAGCCATCCCAAGCCTCACATTTCGTGGTTCAGCAGCAAAATCGGGAAATCGCTCATCGAAGTTCTTCCATTCCTCAGCATCAGCCGGATGACGCAATTCATCATCATCTACACGTTTCTCTTTATGCCATCTCATATCAGGAGCTATTTTCTCACAACAATATAGCCTTTGTAGTCTAGGAGTCAATGGTAAGTACCGTAATATCTTGCGGGGATCTTTTTACCTGTACCATCGTTCACCTTGTACCTAGGCTCATTGCACTTTGGGCAATTTTCCATATTTGCATTCTCCTTCCAAAAGAGTGCGCAGTCATTTATGCATGCATGAATAGGCACATATCCCAAACCCAAATCCCTTAAGAATTTCTTCGCTTCATAAGTGTTCCAAGGAATAGCCTCATCATAGTCTGATCGCATCCCTTTAATAATATTCATCACAATATGGAACGTGTCATTCGGCATTTTCTTGTAGACTTTAAGATGAAGCATCTCAACAATGAATGCTAGCACAGTCTTTTCACATCCAGGATAAATTTTACGTTGAGCAGCATTGAACAACTTATCGAAACTCCGGACATTGTCCCTCCCAAGATTAGCAGGCAATTCATCGCTATCGTCATCCAAAAGGCCACCAACAAAGACCTGTTCCAACATATTTTGCAATGGGTTGCCATCCTTAGGGACCTCCCCTCCAGTTTCATCCCCAATACCTTCATTGGGGTAATGATGGTCATCATCATAAACTTGAGGTGCGGGAACAAATTCCCCATGGTGCACCCAAGTCTTGTAAGAAGAGTCAAATCCTTTCCGTATCAAATGGATCTTAACAACTGCAAAGCTATGTTTTCTGCCATTTAGACAATCATTACATGGACACCGAATCTCAGGCTGTGGTCCTAAATTCGTCATCACAAATTGTAGGAAAGATTCCACTCCTAGAATATACTCTCTACTTGCCAACCTATTCCTTCTTATCGTCATCCAACTCTTGTCCATTACTTATAACCTACAAAATTAATTAAAAGTTACACAACATTGCTATGTTTTTTTTACAACACTACATATGGCCTAAGTATATGCACAAAATAGAACGGAATAAATAATGAAGCATAACACCGTCAAAAGAACAATTGTTATTCGTTCACTTCCAATAACAACTGTTACTATCCACATGTTTAGAACACATGTTTTTTCCCTTCCATGCAATCAGAGCAATAAACCATTTAAGAGAATAGTGGTATATCAGTTTTTTTTTTTTTTTTGTGAAGTTAGAATTGTCACGTTTTTCGGCCCTTTTTGAACTTTAAACGTAGAGCAAATAAACGTACAACATAACTAACATGCACTAATAAACCCGCCTTTATTGTTAGCTTCTTCTTTTTTTGTCCATTTCCTTGATGATATTCAAATGACTGGATTTTAATTCGCAAAAAAAAAAAAACCATCACGACATCATAGTAGTGGGGTTATCCTCAAGTATCAGGTCTTTCTATTCTTGCAGCAAAAACATTTGCACTACCTATGAGACTATGACCAAAAAATGTTATATGGAATAGAAATTCAGGAAGCAAAACACAATAACAGAGCTAAACTCACTATAACGAATCCAAAGCAAATGACAGCAGGTCATTAATGGCAACTGTGATAGAAAGACCTCGAATGAACACAATAAGAAACATGACAATGAAAAATGTTCAACAGGAAGCACATTTTGACTCGACCAAACAAAAAACTTAAGGAACACAAAAAATAGCAAGGTACAACACTTAAAATGCCAAAAAAACAGCCATGTACCAGGACTCAAGTTTCAGAAAATATTATGCCAACAACTGGCATAATGGCTAAAGCAATATCCAGGACCTCACAAGGTTGGGGGTCAATAAAGGTGTGCCTAGAACAAAGAAAAATCAGTATGATGCCCATGTCATCAGAAGAACCAGAAAGTCAAGAACAAAAATTAATCAAACACAACAAAGTGAACAATAATTACTCAACCACAGTGATAACCTAACAAGATCAGAAGTGCAAATCCACTTATAAGTTGAGATCCATGTGCACGTTCAGAAACACGCAGCGGCAGAATGTTTCTCAACATGACCTTCAGTATAATTTCATTCTTTATTTTTGCCTACTAAGGTGAGGGGGAAATAAAGTATCGCTCATTACATATCTTCCCATAACTATTTGTTAGCATGCTGAAATGTGTTGTGATCTACTGTACAGGACTACGGGTAGATCAATGCAGTAAAAGCTAAAAGATAGAGTACATGTACGACTGGGATATGGCCGGAAAAATAGAGTTCTCATATTTAGAGGTAGGTGTTACATATAGTAAGTATTCATAAAATTAAGGTAATAGTGACATGACTTAATTAAAAAGAAAAAAGGTAAGACTTAATCCAAAAATAATCCCGCTTTTCAATGCCAAACTTAAGGTACAAATAAGATTCAAATGTCATTATGCCAACCAAATAATAGACCAAAATCTTAATTCTACGAGCATGCTATGCATAGGAAAAAGTCTTGTGAAGTTAGCTTCATTTTTACGTAAAAAAAATACTATTTGGGATGTGGTACGACTTAGGTATATATTGGAAAAAGTCTGAGGTACGGCAAAAACAATACAAAAAAACTTCGGTAAGTACCGTCGTGCCCTCAATCCTTTTAATCATTGTATCCATTACTATTAGTCTATGATTAATAACTCCCTTTTGCTTAGCCAAAAAAAAAAAAAAAACTATCTCCTGCTCTACTGACAGCAGCACCAAGTAGAAAGTTTATAGCCACCCTTCATTAGATCATCAATATTACGAATGGAGTCTAAAGCAAGGACAAGCAACACCAACTAGAAAGTCTATAGCCACACTTTATCATATCATCAATAGTACGAATGGAGACTCTAAAGCAGTTGGCAAGAGAGAAAATAAAACTCCACATTCATTGGTACTACATACTTTCGTGTAATCTTCTTTTCTTTTATTTCTTGCTAAGTCCGTGCAATATTCAAGAAACTCACACTCATAGCCCCCAGCTCCCATTTTGGAGCGACCTAATGAAGTGTAGAACACACACTTAGAGAAAGACACTCTCAAGTAGTATGTTACCAAGGCATCTTCGACCATCAGCAGGCACAAAACTCTAACATACATCTTTGACCAAAAATTTGGCATTAGGGCAAACCAAGATTAAGAGAGCAATAAACCTCAGTGGTAATTAATGTGAAAGTAAATTTGGGGGTTCAATGTGGTACATTTTTCACCATATAACAGTCAAATGCAAACCCAGATTATGAGAGAAATCAACCAAATCAGTAGATGATCAATATATTCAACACATGCAAAACAAAGACTGAGCTTGGATTGTACCTGTTGAGGAAAAGCAGAGCAACCTCAGTCTTGAATAACGAAGACTGGGCTCCGATTTCTGATGTAGTTCGAGTAGAGAACACGGCTAAACGAGAACGGCGTTGGGGAGACAGACAGAAAGCTGTGTTGGGCGTTGGAACGAGAGAGAGAGAGAGAACTCCAGATTATGCGCCCATTCTCCTGCAATATTCATTCACGCCTTCAGGCAGCAATTCTTGCAAGATACAAACCGACGATAAATGTAAAATTGCTCATCCCCAATCTGAGAGAAGTAGAGGAGATGGTTACTAAATCATTAGAATACTTCAAGGGCGCTCGGCACATTATCCTTTACTATGAGGACATAGTCAAAAATCACACGGTAAGACAAAGCCAATCTATGATAACTGCTTCGAAAAAACACATGCACATTCATTCTGTTTCCACACACACATAAGTTACTGTTTTCCTTTGGTTTTCCAGAAGCTGACAGAAGTCCAAGATTTTCTCAAGGTTCCACGCATAGATCTAAATAGCCGTCAGGTGAAAATACACAAAGGTTCCTTGTCTCGACAGGTCGAGAATTGGGCTGATATCAAGAAGACACTGAAGGGAACCTCTTATGAAAGCTTCCTGCATGCAGATTATACATTAATTGTAGATTGCCCTCTGTAAGTAGCAAATTCTTTGAAACATTCTTGGTAATATATCAGTGGGTGCCAAAACTTCACCGACCTTGCTGAAATTTTGGCCACAGCCTCTGCTTATGGCTTCCGAGTTTTGTTTACTCCCTCCATGTTTCATTTGCTTGATAGCTTTTAGTTGGAGATCCATTTTTCAACTATATGAAAGCTACGGTTGAGTCCCAGCCGACAAATTGGAATACCGAGTAAACCCAATTGATTTTTTCATTTGGAGCACTAAAAACCCAAGTCGATTTGTTCATTTGGAGCCCTAAAATCCCAGATTGTAGCCGGGGGTATAGAGAGAGAGAGAGAGAGAGAGAGAGAGAGAGAGTACCAGCAGGAGCGAGCGACAGAGAGACAAAGCGGCTCGACCACGGCTGGAGATGCAAAATCGGAGGAGAGGGGTTTTCGTCCGGGGGTTTGATTGAGAGCAGCAGGAAACCACAGTCGGAGGAGTGAGGGATTTTCGTCGAGGGTGTGGCAGCGGCGGCGGTGCTGAACGGTGGAGACCGCGCCTGGAGAGAGCGGTTGAGAGACCGCGCCTGGAGAGAGGATCGGAGGTCAGATTGAGGGGGGATCGATGGACTGATTGACGATGCGTGAAGGAGATGAGGGAAGGGTATAACTGGATGGGTTTCTATAAGGTGTAACGGCGCCGTTTCATATTATAAAATATTTGCCGACTAAATATTTAGTCGGAAATTACCTAAATCCCGCCATTTTTTTTCCGCAAAAAATTCAGATTGGCGCAAAAATTTCGGATTGGCGCAAAAATTGTATCATTGCCGACCAAAAATTAATTAGTCGGCGAATTTTTTTGTCTTGGCCGACTAAATATTTAGTAGGGAATAATTCTTTGAGTCGGAATGACTTATTGCGTCTAAAAATATTAAAGTCTGATAACACACAATCCAAGCCCCACTTGAGATTTTTTTGCTCAATCAGAACCATTTATCTTCTCTAATATTATCAGTTAGATCATTCTTACTAATATTACAGATGATCTGTTTCCGTTAAACAATTGATCGAACAAAAAATACCATTTTTCTAATGAATTCACGTCTCGATAAAGGCATATTCTAAACTTGATTGAGCCGCAAATTTACTGGAATGAATAATTCAACAAGTGCAAGAAAATCAACGATTTTGATCGTCAAGATTGTTTCGCGATCTTGTGGCTACTATAATAACAAATACAACATAAGAATTAGTTAACTATCAAATACATCAAACCTATATATAGTTAAGGTAACTGTTGAGTCATTTTTTATAATAATCGATCTGAACCGTTAGGATTTCACGTCTTACTTGTTATAGCATTGTCGCAAAAATCGGAGATCATTTGATTTTGGTGACCACATTATCAAAAGACATTTAATGCGTTTGGAGACGTTTAAGTATAATAGTGAAGTAACTGAGGCCCACCTGAGATATTTTTTCACGATCGAAATCATCTATCTTTGACATAATACGAATTTGAACATTCGTACCAAGAATGAAGTTAGCTACATTTGGGTAGACAATTAATCGGACAACAAAATTCTTTACATTTAAGAATTTATGTCCCGATAAAGGGGCTTTCTTGGCCTGATCGAGCCAAAATTTTACTAAAATCTTATGATTAAAAGGGAAAACAAAATGAGCAGACTATTTAGTCGGCAAGATATATTTTATTTATTGATTTTTAAAATTCATCAAAAATTATTTTTCCAGACTAAACTCTTTTTTTCCTTTGTTTGTGTGTTTTGTTCATTTTTTTGAATATTTGCTAGATTTGCAGTATATTTTTTAGACTAATCATTCATCTCAACAAGAAATGTTTAAAAAGTAAATAAATTATGATCAGAAGTAAAAAAATTCACTAAAGACAGGAAAAATACGAAATAGTTGTCTTCTTCTTTTTATTTATTTATTTATTTTTGTCTACGGTGTCATTTTATATAAATTTTCATCAACACATTTTAATATTTTAAAAATTCTTATGGTTGAGACGAACGATTAACCATAAAAAATTAAGATAAAGAACAAAATAAAAAATTACAATTACCAAAAGATGTTTTAGAATATATTTTTTATTTTACCAAAATGCAAAGTTAATTAGCTCCACTCCACAATCTCTGCTATTTAAGGGTATAAAAGCCTCAAGCTGCCATCAGAAACCCTCATAGGCTAATACACACTCTCTCCCCACCGCCTTGATGTTATCGAACTTTTGTCTGAAAGATAGAGATTATTAATTTACTCATCAGAATCGCCTTGAAAATGGACCATTCTTTTTTCTCTCTTAAAGCTAAATTCATCTTTAATCAAGACTCTAGAAAACCCATTTAATCCTTTGGTTAGTTGGAATTAAGTTCCTAATTTATTACATTAAAAAATATAATATTTCCTGCCCAAATTTTTTTAGTAGGAAAAATAATTATTATTTTATTTTTTAAATTCATAGAAAAATGAATATTACCGACTAAAACTAATATTAGTCGTCTAATATATTTAATACCGACTAAAACAATTAGTCGGGCAACTGTATTTTCTTTATTGATTTTTTAAATTGGTTAAAATGAAGTTTACCGACTAAACATATTATTAGTCGTCTAATATCGTTGCATACCGACAAAATAATTACTCTTCATTTTTTAAAATTGGTTAAGAATAATTTTACCGACTAAAATAATTATTAGTCGTGGAATACCTATAAATACCGACTAAACAAATTTGTCGGGCAATTATTTCAATTTTTGATTTTTTCAAATTTATTAAAATTAATTTTACCGACTAAAATTATTATTAGTCGTGGAATAGCCAAAAATACCGACTAAAGAAATTTGTCGGGCAATTTTTTTAATTTTTTATTTTTTTCAAATTTATTAAAATTAATTTTACCGACTAAAATTATTATTAGTCGTGGAATAGCCCTAAATACCGACTAAAGAAATTTGTCGGGCAATTTTTTTTAATTTTTTATTTTTTTCAAATTTATTAAAATTAATTTTACCGACTAAAGTTTTTATTAGTCGTGGAATAGCCCTAAATACCGACTAAAGAAATTTGTCGGGCAATTTTTTTTAAATTTTTGATTTCTTAAAAATTTATTAAAATTAATTTTACCGACTAAAGTTATTATTAGTCGTGTAATGTAATTAAATACCGACTAAAATAATTTGTCGGGCAAATATATTTTATTTATTTATTTTTTAAATTGGTTAAAAATTAATTTTCACCGACTAATTATATTTTTAGTCGGAAAAAACCTACTATTAACGATTAAAGTCGTTTTAGTCGGTAATTAATAAAACTTATATCGACTAATTTATGTTTAGTCGGTAATTGTGTAATATTTGGCGACTAAAGTTTTTTTAGTCGGCAATTTTAGTCGGGAATTGTGTAATTTGTTGTAGTGGGAGCTTTTTGTGAATAAACGTTTACGGAGTCAAATTGCGTGCGTCCAAAGTGTATTGAACGGTCAGGATTTTTTTTAAAAACTATTTGCGCGACGAGTTACTCTTCGCGCAAATAGTTTTTTTAAAAATCCGAACCGTCCAATGCCAAAACTGAAAGCTAAGATAGTGCAGCTCCACAAACGATCTATTCACGGCTCCTCCACGAATAAGCCAACCTCTTCCCTGAGATTCGTTACAATTATTGCGTGGGATGGTGTTATTATTTTTATCTACCAAACGGAATGTGGGTACGTAGTCTGATTAAGGTTCATATATAATCTTAACCTCGCAACTACTACACAGAATAATGGAGTCACACTAAATAATGGAGTTGACCAATTCCACAAATCACAAGTGGTAGCTAAATATCTTATTACAAGCGATGAAACGCGCTATGAAGGGGTTATCTTGTCAGTGACGTCTATATTTTATAATCTATCGACGACCCATATATATGCTATGCTGAGTTATTAAAAGAGAATAAATTATATTCAATGTTGGTGTAAAACTTCATTTTTCACCACTGTCCATATGGGTCCCACCGTGCGTCTATTATTATAATCTGAACCGTTCATATTATAAGACCTGCAGTATAGTATTGTCCCGCAAAAAACCAGCTTCATCAAAAGTCGATAGATATACCAAAATTTGAAATTTTGGTTTATAAAATGGACGATTTGATTTCTGTCAATAATAATAAAGATAATCTATCCATTTTACAAAGCAAAATTCAATTTTTGATACTCCTATCGATGTCTGATCAAATTTATTTTTTGCATAGATACACTATTATGTGGGGTCTAAAAGATAAACGGTTCAGATTAACAATAAACACACGCTAAGACTGAAAAAGGTGGTGGTGAAAAAATGAGATTTTTTACCGCCGGCGGAAAGAATTTAATCTCTTATTAAAAACATAGTGACGTCTATATTTACTGCATATGTGATAGAAACTAAATAACCTAAAAATTATGGACTATAATTTTTTCGTTGTCTGTATTCATAAAAAATTTGTGTTTGTTAATTTTGTCCTAAACTTTTACGTATTATCAGTTCGTCTCAACGAAAGAAATAAAAAAATAAACAAAGTACGACTTTTACCTGAAATTTTTAGGACATATCCAACAAAACACGCAAGAAATTCAACTTTTTCCCATTTCCCCGAGGTGGGATTATGGACTTGGGGGCCTCACAACATCACCCCTCACAATCGGAAAGAAACCTTTCGGTACCCACCCAGAAAGTTTACGGTTACCGATCGGGAAATTCCGACGCTCCGCCAGGCACTCTCCGGCTATCGGATGGCCGATCCGATCCGTCCAATAATTCTAAAAAACAAAACTGAGTGGGCCTTTGCAAGAATAGATGGCATCCAACATGTGTAAGTGGCCGATCCAAGCACTCCTTTTTTGGCCGATCCAAACACTCCGTTTTTGGCCGATCCAAACACAAAAATGGAGTGCTTGGATCGGCCTTTTACACACGTCAGATGCCGTTTATTCTCACGAAAGCCCACTTGATTTTTTTTTTAGAATTATTAGACGGATCGGATCGGCCGTCCGGTGGCCGGAGCATGCCCAACGGGGCGTCGGGATTCCGATCGGGATTTCCCGATCGGTAACTGTAGACTTACTCGTACCCATATTGTTGGGTTGGACCTGGCCCTATGAACACATATGTATCCTCTGTCAACGCTTCGCTCACCAGACAAACATATATAACTTCCAGAGAGAGATGGCCAAAACGAAAAACAGAGGCCAGTCTTCCAATGGCCAACTAGTCTATATTCTGTATGCATTACTCTCTCTCTCTCTCCCTCTCCCTCTCTCTCTCTCTCTCTCTCTCTCTCTCTCTGCATATTCACAATGATTTTTGATCGATGTAGTACTTTGTTTTGGTTCTTGCTCTGTTTACTTATTTAGTTCTCATGATTTTGCAGTTGGAAGAAGGTAGAAGTAGACCACTTAAACTCTTGGGGGGTCTCAAGAGATTAAAATGGATGGTGGAAATTGAAGCCACCTCCTGAATCTTTTTTGGAGCATCTTTCTGATTTCTGATAATCAGTAGAATCCCACTTCTGGGTTTTATTCTTTTCCGACATATATATCTGAATTTGGTGGAAATTTCATCTTAATTCCATGTGATTGTTGTTAAAAGTTGGTTACAAGGGTATTGACTTTCATAATAACAAAAACCATTGAAAAGGGCTGTTTGGGGCGTTCTCTTACCTCGTGGATTATGAGAATTTGGAGAACAGGGATGGATACTTCAACAGACAATTCCATTGAGAGAGTTGTCTCACAAAGAGCACTGCAAATGGGAAACTCATTTCCATGCCAAATTTGTGTGTTTGGTTTTCTTTTTGGTGCTTGCCTTACAACATTATTTCTGGCTGCTCTCAGTACTTCACTGGGCACCTTTGCCTTCGGAGGGATTTCATTCTCTGCATTTTCAAATGGAATCACTTCTTGGAACTCAAGTTCAGATATCATCAGTAAGTGGAATTTTCTCAATTTACGCTCATTTTGTTTTTTGTTATAGAATAAATGATATTTCGAATGTTTTTCGCAAGACTTTGGTTTATTTGCAGTTGTTGAATTAACGATAATTTGAACTAAAACGAGAATTTTGTCCTCTGTTGACATGGTTTGGCTGGAACGCCCGCTCCACCAAGGAAACATAGTTAAATTCGTGATTAGACGATGGGAAACTATGGAGTTACAAACCTAACTCTCTCTCCCTCACTCACGGAGACTCTGGATCCGGTCCTAACTGCCATTTGTCTTTCAGATTGAAAAGCCCTCCATATAACCATCATGTTATTCACGATGTCTTCGACTGAAACATCGCCTCCATCTTTGCCCAAAGAGTATTGGCATCCGTCTACTGGGCTATATGGTCAAACACTTCGTATTGAACAACCTGTGGGATCAACCCAATCATCTTTTAATCAAGTTTCTTCCTATTCTCTGCCTTTGTTTCTGTTGATTGACACCTTTAAGCTCCAAAGTGTCGAACAAAGTGTTCAATTACATGACTAGAAGAGCTATTACTGACCTCCATCATCTACCTTAGCTCTTCTCAAAGCAAGAAAATTCAGAAATAATGGCCCTCTAAGCTCTTGGTTGCTCAAAACCTTTAAAATAGAGAACTGATTTTCGCGCTCCAAGATTTACTACAGGCATTCCACCTTTTTGTTTTTATACTGTGATATTGCTGGCAATATCAGTGTATATTTTGTTTTTACACTGTGATGTTGCTGGCAATATCACAGTGTAAAACAAAAAAATGGAGCGCCTGCAGTAAATCTTGGAGCGCGAATATCAATTCCCTTAAAATATAGCCTCCAAGGGCTCTAAAATGCACACACTCGTAGTGTCAAGATCAAGTCGATCTCAAAATTTGAGCACGCGGTTCAATCCGAAATATCGAAACGACTCTTAAATTATGTACTTTTCTGGAACATTCCCTAACACCAAATAATTATTCTATCACTACAAAGGAATATTACGTTAACGCTGAATGGGTCATTGACTGGATGCCAACATGGCACGATTTGCTGACCAGCATGTACCACTTGGTGTACGGACCCTGAAATGGCAACCATCGTTGCAATAACATAGCCACTGACACAGCACTGATGTGGCGTTGACTAGATGACGTGGAACTAGCGTCAACCTGACGTGGCTTTGAGCTGGCACCACGTTTTCGTCACCAACCCCTGGCGCACATGCTTGTAAATCTAACATGTGCCCAGGTGCGTGCGAGCTGTGAGCTCCCCTGACCTCCGTTAGGGATCAGGCTTCCACGTCTATGACGTCACGATGAGATGAACAAAACTATGGAGTCAAAACTCATTTCGACAACTCTGATTTTCCGGTCATGCAAATAGAAAAGTTTAGACCATGTTTCCAGCGATCACATTCACACCTGACGCTTGATACCATTTGTTATGATGTCGCGCTAGTGAGCATAATTTTTCGTATGGCTAAAAGCACTTTGCACTTTTCTGGTAATGCAGATATGGTTACAGAGCAGGTGATGTATTCTCAGCAAACTTCCGACAATAATATTGACAAGAGAGCGCCTTTATTGTACTCGGCTTGGAGTGCTTTGCTCGATGAATCAATGAAACGCAAAGGCCGTAAGTTGCCGCGAGGTGCAAAAGGGAGGAGACCTAATATTAATGTGCCAAAAGCCCCTCACTTGGAGAATTGCAATCTGAATGAACAACTTAACAAGAAACTCGATAAGCGTGTTGCAAATGGGAGCTTTCCTCCATGGACGCTGTGGAAGGGACTCTTAGATACTTACCCGTCTTCGACATCTAGCAAGCGGCTCAAGTCTGATGGTGCTTATCCTCCGTGGGTATGTGTGTTTCCCCGACCTTAGGACCCCACAGCGCCCCTAGCACGCTGCAAGTTGCAGTGCTTGATCTTGTTCGTCCGTCTCGGCAATTAATGGTTCAGATTTTAGAAAAATATTTTCGGGTCCAGAATTTTTTTTTAAATCTGGACCGTCCAAAACACTTTTGGACAGTGAGATGCAGCACTGCAAGGTGCAGCGCTTTTGAGGCACTGCACCAACCCGCCCTCCTCTATTTCCCTGATATTCACCCACAGTTTATTAGTCTGCAATTGAGGATGTAGGACTTTTGACGAACTACTCGTAAGAAAAGAGTTGAGTTAATCATTTCTCCTGTGGCAAGATTTTTCGGATTTTTTTTTTTTAACGGCAAAATAGCAAAGATTTGAGTAATAATCAAAAGAAACAGTACAAGAGATGGATTTCGTAATTTCTTTGCAGATAACGGGATCAGATGAAGAAAATTATCCCTTGACTAGAGAAGTACAGCGAGACATATGGATTCATCAGCACCCTCCGAACTGCAGCGATCCTAATGTGAAATTTCTTGTAGTTGAATTTGATACGGTGAAAAGAATAGGTATGGGAGCTCAGTTGGCTGGAATGTGTGGATTTCTTGCTATTGCTATCAATGAAAAAAGGGTCCTCGTTACGACCCGCTTTAATCGGGCAGACCATACCGGGTGTAGAGGTACGAGTAAGCGGTAATTTCTTTCAAATTTCTTTTCCTTCCGGACATATCTGATTCGCGTGATACTCCTAGATAAATGCATTTTCCGTACACACTATCCATACACCTTCTAAAATTAATTTGAGAAGTTGTGTCCCTAGGTTTGGTTTCTTGCTAACCTCGGATTTAGTCTTGGATGGGCATAGGATTACTCTTATTTTTATAACTCCGATGGGTCTCAGGTTAAGGATATAATGCCATTATTTCTTGTTCCTTTTAATCTTTGTACCAATTTCAGATATTAATAAAAAAAAATTGCCTTTCAAAAAAAAAAAAGAATACCTTTTAATTGAAGTTGTAACTTCTCATAAGAGTTGTGATTAATCTTTACAAGATTTCACAACTATAAAATAAAACCAATTCGAAAAATTGTTACTTTTCAGAAGGGTTGTGTCTTAGAAAAAAGTTATTTGTTTGTGTCAAAAAACTTAGAGTGTTTTTATCCATTCTCCATTGTTTGCTATTTTCTCAACAGAGTGCCATGAAAATGATTCAGGTTACTTTATGTGAAGAATAACTATGCGTTACATTCTGCCATTAAAACTAGACCAAACATGCTTAGGCCTTGTTCCGCTAAGGTTCTTAATTTTTAAATACTTATTTTCTATTTTACGAGACAGGTCATTCTCTCATAATACATCACCTTTAATTCAAAAAATAAATACTTATTTTAGATAGTGAAACACATAAACCAGTCTAAAAGTAGAATAAAAAAAACTGAAGAGGATAAAAAGACAAGAATAGGGGCGAAAAGTACTAGGGCTGCAAACGAATCAAGCTGCTTGCGAGCAGCTCGAGGCTTGGCTCTCATTAGGGCTCAACTCAACTCGTTTAGTAAATAAGCCAGGCTTAGCACTTCAAAAGCTCGGCTAGGCTCGGATAAAAAATGTAGGCTCGGCTCGTTTAAAAAGGTCATTTAGTAAATGTATCGGGCTTGGCTCGTTAGTAGCCGAGCGAGCTCGAACACAATAAAGCTTGACTCGTTTACAGCCCTAGCCAAGAACTACATGCCCAGACACCTGTCAACCAACCATCCAGTAACTATAAGGATTACCCAGCGCACATTTGAACTGACGGAAACCACATCCAAAAAAAACATTTGAACCGACGGTGTTTGGTTTGGGTCTAGAGACTATAGCTGTTAAAAAAGAAATAACAATCACCGAATTATTACTAAGGGGTACATATAAATCGCCACATCGATATTCAATTTTGCAAGACATAAACCTCCGACATCATAAACTCGTTGTCAATCTTATGCTGTCCAATTCATGTATGGCTCAAAGAGAATTATAAATAAACATGAATGTTGAAATACGTGAGTTATGCTTCACCTTATAAATTACTTGCCTATTGTGCGCAACGAACTTATTTGATCACATTTTAAATAAATATTTTCACGTGCAACACACGGGACAATATAAACTAGTCTAAACGAAAGGGGAAAATGATTGATCTTCAATACTGATCGTTCTTTGTGTCTGCGGTGTTTCAGGGCCATTACGTTCTAGTTGGTCTTGTTACTTCTTGCCAGAAACAACCCAAGAATGCCGAGAACGGGCATGGAAGTTAATGAAGGAAAAAAAAGCATGGGAAGAAGGAATCATAACAGCAAGGCGCAACTATACAACACCGCAAGTATGGCATGCAGAGGCTCCTAGGCAAGCTCCTGAACGAATTCACTATTTCATTCATAACTTTCGATGCAGAGTACGTATGTGTACGTTGTGCAACGAACCAAACACAAGTGCATGAGCGTGCACAACAGCACATAGACTAAAATCAATCACGAGATACATGTGGTGAGGTGCTTAATCTCCACTCTGTCTAATCTCTTGCAACAGGGCGTGGGGCGAGCCTTGGAAATATTTGCAGCCTACAATTGATGTAAACGGAACACTGATTGCTTCCCATGGCAGAATGGGTACAAGGTGGTGGCGAGCCCAGGTATAGAAATAGTACTATTTGAGATTTATGGCAATTTGTATATGCAAGGATGTGCAATTAAGATGAAAGTATGCTTTCATGCTCATATGTATTATTTGATCATGGCTGGCATAGTTATATCATTCGTTGAATATTTTCAGGGAGTCCGCTACCTAATGAGATTTCAGACTGAGTATACTTGCAACTTGCTAAACGCTGAACGTCATTCGGCATTTGGACGGGAAGCTGCTAAATTGGTTCTTGCAACAACAGCTAAAGAATGGCCGCAGGTTTGACGATCTATCTACGAAGCTAAAAATTTTGGATTAGCTCCCAATAGATTCAGAAGATTCTTTTGCTTAATTGATATGTTCTCCTGGTACTTTAATTGTTCAATATGAATCTACGAATTTTGGATTAATAGCCTGCGAGAGATATCAACGCGTATTGGACTTCGTAATGCATCCTCTCCTTTCCTTTTAGTATCAATGTCTTTGGATTTCCAGTATTGAAATGGATAGTTTGCAAAAACGAGACTGTAGAGCTTCAAATGGAAGTTTCTCGATAAGATTGGACTGTAGATATAAATTTCAAATGAGTGCAGACAAGTGTAAATTTTGATATAGTTTATCAAACTTTTGCATCACTCACTTTTTTAAACTCATGCCTGTTAAGAAAATCCTCTACAGGAAGTTACAGAAGAACCTCAGTCTGAGATAGAACGATTCGTATGGTCCAATCACAAACCGTGGATGCCTAGGCCATATATAAGCATGCATGTGAGGATGGGTGATAAGGCAAGCGAAATGAAGGTAGTTGGATTTGAAGAATATATGAATCTTGCTGAACGCACAAGAAAGCGCTTTCCACAAGTTCACAACATCTTGGTATCCACTGAGATGCAGGTTATTAATTAACACTTTTCTCGTGCTTTAAATTATTTTTATCTTTAAGATAGAAAGACCCTAGGACATCAAGCAATAGAATTGATTCTCATTCATACATACAAAAACAATTCTCTCACGATTCTTTTTGCAAATAGTTATCAAGTACAAGATAAATGTACAATACCAATTAAGGAATTATTCCACCAGTCAACCCGAATCAAATGAAGTTGTGTGGCCTTATTCAACAAGATAAGCGTCTATTCAAATGCAACCACGCTCTGAATGAATGAATAAAAATTTTGAGAAAGTCTTTCATTGGTCTGTCAATATACCAGTCTAATTAAACACTTTTTACCATTCATAATTCTATATCTGCTCATTTCCATAAATTACAAATACAAAAAAACCTAGCAAAACCCTTGCTTGCCCAGCCTTTTTTTTTTTTTCCCCCTTTTGATTTTCTTCATATTTAAGAAAAAGTCTACCTCTCAACTAAATGATTGTGCAACATATGAGCTAGCTAACCTCTTGCAACAAACTTTTTCTACTACATTTACTTCATCGGTTGTCCTTAACTATCAAAAAGATCCCACGTACTGGCAGTCTTCCTTTGTCATTCTCTTTCATCTGAAAAATGTTGCCACTGAGAACAGTATGGATGTTAGAGTCCTGTTCAAGTTTTCTTTTTAAGTTTCTGTGCGGAGGAACTCTACATACGCTAGGTCTCTTTGGACTTTGGATGCACCAATTTTACGGGAGAAAACTTCATATACATGCAACAGTACGAAAGCCACATGTAGCGGATAAGTCTTGGCGTTTGCAACATAAGTTGAACACAACTATATAAGAACATTGAGTTCTACCGAAATTTGATCATATTAGTTAGGCTGAGGAAAATAGGCTCGGCAGCCTACTTTTTTCTGGACATTTTTGTTTAGCTGTGGTGTTCAATTTCTCACAATACTATTTTTCTTCAGGAGGTCATTGATAAATTGGGATCATACCCACATTGGAATTTCTACTACACAAACGTGACACGACAGGTGGGGAACACATCAATGGCTGATTACACAGCAAGTCTAGGCCGGAAAACCAGCACGAATTACCCTCTGGTCAATTTCTTGTTGGCTGCCGAATCAGACTTCTTCATCGGAGCCTTGGGTTCCACTTGGTCCTATCTTATAGACGGAATGAGGAACACAGGAGGAAAAGTTATGGCCGGCTACTTAAGTGTCAACATGGATCGGTATTGGTAGCTAAAGAGTAAATAGATAAAGGAAAAGCTCATGGCCGATTTCAGTTTAAAAATGAAATCGAAAGAGATGAATGGGAGTGGTATATTGACAGACCAATGAAAGACTTTCTCGAGATTCTTATTCATTCATTCATAGGGTGGTTGCATTTGAAAAGACGCTTATCTTGTTGAATGAGGGCACACAACTTAATTTGATTCGGGTTGGAATGTGGAATAATTCCTTGGTATAGTACATTTATCTCGTACTTGATAAGTATTTGCAAAAAGAATCCTGAGAATTGTTTTTGTATGTATGAATGAGAATCAGTTATACTTGGTGTCCTAGGGTCTTTATGTCTTAAAAAAGATTTAAAGCACGAGAAAAGTGTTAGTAACCTGCATCTCAGTGGATACCATGATGTTGTGAACATGTGGGAAGCGCTTTCTTGTGCGTTCAGCAAGATTCATATATTCTTCAAATCCAACTACCTTCATTTCGCCTGCCTTATCTCCCATCCTCACATGCATGCTTATCAATGGCCTAGGCATCCACGGTTTGTGACTGGACCATACAAATCATTCTATGTCAGACTAAGGTTCTTCTGCAACTTCCTGAAGAGTATTTTCTTAACAGGCATGAGTTTACGAAAGTGAGTGATGCAATTCTTTGATAAACTATATCAAAATTCAGAAACACATTCTCATATGGTACACTTGTCTGCGCTCACTTGAAATATATATCGGCACTCCAAACTTATCGAGAAACTTCAATTTGAAGCTTGACTTTGAGAAACAGGTAAGAAGTTACTTAGACCAAAAAAAAAAAAAGACTTGGCCTTCGAACTTAAAAATAAAGGTTCAAAGGACAAGGATTGCCAACAAGCTTCAACAAAAAGCTTTCTCTTGTCGAATTGGTAATAAGCAAGTACTGGATTCCATTTCAGTACTGGATTCCAAAGACATTGATACTAAAGGGAAAGGACAGGATGCATTAAAAAGTCCAATACGCGTTGATATCTCTCGCAGGCTATTAATCCAAAATTCATAGATTCATATTGAACAATTAAAGTACCAGGAGAACATATCAATTAAGCAAAAGAATCTTCTGAATCCATTAGGAGCTAATCCCAAAATCATAGCTTTGTAGATTGACAAACCTCCAGCCATTCTTTAGCGGGTGTTCCAAGAACCAATTTAGCAGCTTCCCGTCCAAAAGCCGAATGACGTTCAGCATTTAGCAAGTTGCAAGTATACTCAGTCTGAAATCTCATTAGGTAGCGGACTCCCTGAAAATATTCAACAATTAATATAATTATGTCAGCCATGATCAAATAATACATATAAGCATGAAAACATACTTTAATCTTAATAGCACATCCTTCATCCTTGTATATACAAATGCCATAATGTCTTCGTAATTGTGATTGAAACTCAAATAGCATTATTTCTATACCTGGGCTCGCCACCACCTCGTATCCATTCTGCCATGAGAAGCAATCAGTGTTGCATTTACATCAGCTGTAGGCTGCAAATAAATCCAAGGCTCGCCCCATGCCCTGTTCCAAGACATTAGACAGAGTGAGATAAAGCACTGACAATGCTCTCGTGTTGGCTTTTGAAGCTTGAATATAATGAACACCTCACCCATGTATCTCAACCTAGCATATCTAATTTAGAAAACCTAAGCCACTACTGGTTTCTTCTTTAAATGGGGAGTCATGGTTCCTTCTCTTGATTGATTTTAGTCTTTGTGCTGTTGTGAGCACTCATGCGCTTGTGTTTGGTTCGTTGCACAACAACGCATACTCTGCTTTGAAAGTTATGAAGGAAATAGTGAATATGTTCAGGAGCTTGCCTAGGAGCCTTGTCAAACCATATTTGCTCTGTTGTATAGTTGTACCTTCCTGTTATGATTCCTTTTTCCCATGCTTTTTTTTCATTCATTAATTGCAATGCACGGTCTCAACATTCTTGGGATGTTTCTGGAAAGAATTAACAAGACCAACTAGAACGTGATGGCCCTGAAACACCACAGACACATAGCTATCAGTAATGATGAGCAATCTTTGCATGTATCTAGTAATATCAGTACTGGAATCAGGTGTCAGGGAAGGAAAAGAAGTATGAATGAATTACTACCAACTCATACCTCTACACCCATCATGGTCTGCCCGATTATAGTAGTTCGTAACAAGGACCCTTTTTTCATTGATAGCAATAGCAAGAAGTCCACACATTCCGGCAATCTGGGCTCCCATACCAAATCTTTGCGCCCTATCCTAGTCAGCAACAAGAAACTTCACATTATGATCATTGCAGTTCGGAGGGTACTGATGAATCCATATGTCTCACTGTACTTTCCTAGTAAAGGGATAATTTTCTTCATCTGATCCCGTTATCTGCAAAGAAATTATGAAATCTCTTATACTGTTTCTTTTAATTATTAATAAAATCTTTGCTTTTTTCGCTGTTAAAAAAAAAACTGCAAAAAATCTCGCCACATGAGAAATGATTGACCGCTCATCTTATGCATATATTTCGATATGACTACATGTAAATGATCTCAACCATATTCACTTGCATATAAATTACCCATGCACCTAAAGTTTCATCTCTGGTCATGATAAGAGGGTGATCTAGCTAGTATCTCAGAGTTTGGACTGATAACTGTGGGTGAATATCAGGGGAACACACATACCCACGGAGGATAAGCGCCATTAGACTTGAGCCACTCACTAGCTGTCGACGAAGGGAAAGTACTTAAGAGTCCCTTCCATAGCGTCCAAGGAGGAAAGCTTCCATTTGCAACACGCTTATCAAGTTTCTTATTGAGTTGTTCACTCAGCTTGCAATTCTCCAAGTGAGGGGCTTTTGGCACATTATTAGATCTCGTCACTTGATCTGCACCTTGTGGCAACTCACCTTCGCCTTTCGTTGATTCATCGAGCAAAGCACTCCAAGCCGAGTACAAGAAAGACACTCTCTTGTCAGTATTATCGTCGGAAGTTTGCTCAGAACACATCACCTTCTCGGTTTCTCTTGGTTTAAGATTGCAGTCGCACTTTGTAACCATATCTGCATTACCGGAAAAGTGCAGTGCTTTTAGCCACACGCAGAATTATGCTCAGTCAATACCCCATGGCGAGGTTTGGGAATTCATATTATCGTTAGTCAATACTTGCCATCATAACTTCAGTTTTACATATGTGAGGTTGTGAGGTTTTTAAAAAGTTTGAGTTGAAATGATCGATCTCGTGTTCCCCAACAAATGGTATCTAGCATCAGGTATGGCTATAAAAGAATCAAGCAGCTCGCAAGTTCGGCTCGGCTCAACTCGTTAACGCTCAGCTCAACTCGTTTAGCTCGAGTTTTCGGCTTGTTCGATAAAAGCTCAGCTCGATTAAAGAGGCTCGTTTAGTAGATGATTAAGCTCGGCTCGGCCCATTAAAGCTTGAGCTCTAGTTTTTGGCTCGTTTGCTAAACGAGCCGAGTTTAAGCTCGACAAAGCTCAGCTCGGCTCACTTATAGCCCTAGCGTCAGGTGTGAATGTGGTCACTTGAAACACAGTTTGAACTTTCTAATCGTGTTGTCCTAAAAATCAGAGTTGTCGTAAACGAGTTTCGAGTACCTAGTTTTGTTCATGTCATTGAGACGATCACAGATGTGGAAGCCCGATCCCAAACGGAGGTCAGAGGAGCCTGCACGCACCTGGGCGCAAGTTAGATTTACAAGCATGCGCGCCAGGGGTTGATGAGGAACACTTGGTGCCAGCTCAAAGCCACGTCAGGTCCACGCTAGTTCCACATCATCCGATCAAGGCCACGTTTTATGCTGGTCAGCAAAGCGTGCCAAGTCAGCATCCGGTCAATGACCCATTCAGCGTTAACGTAATACTATTCTCAGCAACTAATGTTCTTCACACGTAAGGTTCAAGAGTCATCAATGGCTGCTCAAGCCAATCCCTTGTTGACTTCTTTGCCCAGTCACCAGCCACATGCGTGAATTTCAACGGTTAGGACCAGATCCGGAGTGTCTGTGAGTGAGGGAAAGAGAGTTAGGTTTGTAACTCCATAGTTTCCGATAGCGAATGAAACTGTGTTTCTTCAGTGGAGCGGACATTCCGGCCAAACCATGTTAACAGAGGACAAAATTCTCGTTTTAGTTGAAATTTTATCATTAATTCAACAACTGCATACCAAAACCCTTGCGAAAAACATTCAAAATACCAGAAATTCTATAATAAAAAAACAAAATGAGCATAGATTGAGGAAATTCCACTTACTGATGATATCTGAACTTGAGTCCCAAGAAGCGATTCCATTTGAAAATGTAGAGAATGAATTCCCACCAAAAGCAAAGGTGCCCAGGGAATTAAGTCATGAGAGTGGCCAGAAATGACGCAACAATTTGGATTATCAGAAATCAGAAATCAGAAAGATTAAGGGTTGCTCTAGATTATGGGTACAAACAGGTTACGTACCGATTGTGAATTGACTCCTTGTGTGAGATTCATTTTGCGTCCCATACAAATGTAACTCCTTCTGTGATTTGGCGGCAAATTATAGTTTGGAATGATTTGGATAGGCCTCTTCTGCCTTTGTCTCAAGAGTTGGAATGGGCTGCCCAAAATAGAAAGGGTAAAACCCTTCGGGATACAATCTATAAGTTGTCGTTGGCAGCTCCATTTATGTTCTATGGAGTCTGGAGGGAGCGTAATCTTAGAATCTTTCAAGGCAAATCAAGAGACGTGAAGGGGATGACTGCAAAAATTTTCAACTCTGTTAGAGCTAAAGCAAGCTATTGGTCTTCAATCAAGTTCTTTGCACAGAATCATCAGATTTGTGACACTTGGTTGTTGGACTCTAGTATTTATGCTCTTAACAGTTCTATAAATGTTGCTTAGTTTTGCTTATTTGGTTGTAGGCTTTGTTGCTGGTGTTGTTTCGGAGGAATGCCCATGTGATCTCTTGTAGCTTTTGCGCTTTTTGGTGGTTTAATAAATTTTACTTACCAAAAAAAAACTCTAATACGTTCATTTTGTTTGGAATAATTTTGTAAGTGTCCTATTAAAAACCAATTTATTCAGATATTGAAAAGTGTTTGATCGATTTATTCGATTGGGTTAGAGCCATATAAGCAGTCAGAAATTGATATATGAGCTTAAAAAGCAATATTGTGCTTGTGGGTTTGCAAATTGATGTTGTTGAAAGTTTGAATTCTGATAAATGTTTAGAAATGTCTTTCTTATTTTGGAAGATAGTTGGATGCACTCTTTTATATAGGTCAAAATACATTTTGCATAATGTAGTAAAAAAGCCAAGGCTTACCAAAATAACCTCATGCTTGTTGATTCCATCAATACCACCAATTAGGGGGTGTTTCCAATAACTTAAAAATTATGGACCACAATTTTTTTGCTGTCCTTATTAAAAAAAAAATCATTTTTGTTAGTTTTATGCCAAACTTTTATGTATTGGTACATCTCCACGAGAGCAATCAAAAAAATAAAAAGTTAATACTTTTAGACAAATATTTTTGTGACTTTTCAGGCTTTTTGTTGGATATTTCCTTAAAAATTAGGTAAAAGTCATAATTTAAAAATTTTAGGGCCATGAAGCTCCGATTTGTCTTAAACGAGCAGTGTGTTTAGAAAATCTTTGAGTTGTCCTAGCATGACTCCTTATATGTATGTTGGTTGTCTAAAATCTGTTTTGAGGTCTTCGTCAACTTTCTCTTTTGGGCTTGCTATAGATAACTCGCTGGAGCGGAAAATTGAGAATTTGATAATTCGCTGGAGCGGAAAGAAATTAAATAGGCATCCTAACTAGCAGACTTATTTAAGTGTCCATCTTAGTATGTTTGAATATTTATGTTCTCATCCTCAAATTGTTATGTTACCCTATTATGTCCTTGGTGAAATTAATATATATTGTATTTTACCTATCCTTAATTATAAGATTAGGATGTTGCTAAATACGTGGGATTTAGTTGAATTTGATGTAAGTGATTGACCGGAACAATATTTCCACTTTGTTGAATTTGATGTAAGCGATTGACCGGAACAATATTTCCACTTTGACTCTCTCTCTCTCTCTCTCTCTCTCTCTCTCTCTCTCTCTCTCTCTCTCTCTCTCTCTCTCTCTCTCTCTCTCTCTCTCTCTCTCTCTCTCTCCAATGTAAACAACCAGATGAGAAGGAATCAATCTTCTGCTCCTACCCATACGCACTCTACTTCGTCCAAAGCCCATCAACTGTACTCTCCCACTCCAACACCGATCTTCGACTCACCGCCAAACTACCCCTACCCAACTCCCCGTCCCGACCAGAAAATCGCACCATGGATTTGTATCGATTTCGGTGTTTTTGTGTGTGGAACAAATGGTGTCAAAAGCGAAGAAGAAAGCGGCAAGGGCCGCCAAGTGAGGAGGGAAGGTCATGGTGGCTGCGTCGTTGTCTAAAGTTGCCGCAACAATTGATGAAAGGGGGATTTTCGAAGGGGGGGTTGGCTGTAAGCAAACACAGTAGCGTGCCGTTCTGTCCCATTTCACCGTCCGTCTCGATAATCAATGGTCAAGATTTTAGAAAAACTCTTCTAGGGAAACGTTAAACCCGGAGAAGAGTTTAACTCTTTCCTGAAAGAGTTCTTTTAAAATTTGGACCGTCTAAAACACGTTTGGATGGTGAGATTGCATGCTACTACACGTTGTTGTGTTTTGCTCACAGCAGTCACTGCTTCCGATTTCAAAACCCATTTTAGCTTATTTTAGCATCGGCTTAAAAATTCAAGTTTTAGTTGTCTTCTTTGCCAAAATTTAGAAGAGTTCCATTGCAAGAAAAAACCAATACATCAAGGGCCACTATCTTCAAGAAGAGATTTAGAAGCCAGGAGGAGAGAATTCCCACTTACAAATTTTACTCCCTCACATAGCACATTTGGCACACACAATGAGCCATAGAATTACCAACACATCTCACACCAAGAATATCATACAAAGAAAACAAACACCCACAAGTGAGAAAGACCCACAAAGGAGAGAAAGACCCACGTAAGGGAACCACATCTATTTAGAAAAACCAAACAAAAAACGAAAAAACAACACCTAATCAACTCGCCCGACCGGAAACCTCGCTTTCCCAAATCAGATCTACGATTTCGGGTAACTCATCCATGGACGGAGATCCTCAACGGCAAGATCCAAGCCTGTTCTCAAACCTTCTAACTTCGGGCTTTGCAAATCGATCCTCCTGGTCACTGAAACTCTTATTCAGGTGGTGGAAGGCAAAGAAGGATCGGTGCAAGAACAGCAGAGGAAGGTGGCTAGAGGCAGTGGAAGGCAAAGTGGTAGATTGCTGTGAATGTGAAAACTTTACATCCATCTCAAAATCAATTGGCAATGAGTAGAGAGATCCCAAATGTTATTAAGTGATCACTCATTCCACTCTCAAGCAATGTGAGACTTTTATATCTTAATAACATCTCTCCTCACGTGTAGCCGCTTTTGAGATCTGTCATGTGTGATTACTTTTGGGTCCTATCATCGTACAGCTTTTCGTGGGATGTTGATAGTAAATTTTCAAAATGTGGGGTGGAACGTGCCCCGCTCTAATACCATGCGAAAATTTTACATCCATCTCAAAATCAATTGGCAATGAGTGGAGAGGTCTCAAATGTTATTAAGTGAAAACTCATTCCACTCTCAAATAATGTGGGACATTAGATCTTAATAGTGAAAGGCGCTAGGGAGATTAAGGAAACCTACACAGGGGTAGGATAGAACAGGAGGGAGGGGAGATTCGGCCGGGAGGGCCCGGATTCCCCTCCAGCCGCCGGTGCCACACAAATTGGAGGAAGACTAGGAGAAGAAATCCTAGGAGAGAAAAGTACAGAGAGAGAGAGAGAAAAGTACAGAGAGAGAGAGAAAAGATGAGTTTTAGTTGTGTGTGTGTCAAAATCAGGGCCGGCTTAGAGGATAGGCGAGAGAAGCATGTGCTTCGGGCCCCCCAAAAAAGTTAAAAATGTGGGCCCCTAAAATTCTAGGACCCCTATATATATATATATATATATATATATATATATATATATATATATATGCTCCCCCGGCCCCCCCCTCCAAAAAAAAAAAAAAATTTTAAATTGCACCAACCCTCTTTTACACAAAATAGGCCCGACGATGCAATACACTGATTATCAACTCCATATGTCATAACCCATTACGGCATTACACTGAGAAACGCTATAAGCAATAAAAAAGAGAGGAAGAAATGCTTGACGTCTGAGGACTCAAAGGTCAAATAATGGATTTTTAGATATTGCAATAGTTGCAATTTTTTGGAATAACTATATTCTTATATTTTGCAATGGTAAATTTTTTGTAATGGTTTTTTTATGAAACTCTTTGTAGACCAACTTTTTGATGAAAAATATAGGAAGGTCTCATTCAAAAGGTTTGCTTCCGGCCTCCAAAACTAATGAGCCGGCCCTGGTCAAAATGATCAACGAATGGTAACATATCATGCATGTTATTGTCGAGAACAATATGTCCAAGTTTTTTCCCATTTTCTGAAAATGCCTCACAACGTCAGAACGTCATGTAGTTGATAATGAGGTGCACATCAATTCGCCATTTTCATGGAATTAAGGTTTGATAATGATAATGAGCTGTAGTTTGACAATGAGGTGCACATCAATTCGACATTTTCATGGAATTAAGGTTTGATAATGATAATGAGTTGAATTGTCAATTCAACATTTTTATAGGTTTGGGAATTAAGGTTTGATAATGAGGTGCATACCAATTCAACATTTCAATAGGTTTGGGAAGGTCTAAGCCCTCAATTATACGGGATCCGGGGTGCTGTAGTGCCCCCCGTGTCGTGTAATGCATGTGTAGGGTGGCACATAACCGTCGATCTCATCAATCAACGATTCAAATTAAAAATCAATTTTGATCGGTTTACTGGTTATAATTAAAAATCATATCTCAATCACTCATTGTCAAGATTGATGGCTTTTCTGACTCCAACCCTACTGACTAAATTTATCAAGCATTTTTAATATCTGAATAAACTGATTTTTCATAGGGCACATCATAAAATTATTCCAACCAAAATGAACTTTTGTATGGGACTCAAAATGTTCTTAGGGCACGTTTTAATATTATTCCGAACAAAATAAACTTTTGTATGGGATGCAAAACAGAAAGTCTACTCCACCGTTCTGTTTCACCGCTCCTCTACCGCTCACAATCTCACCATCTAAAAGTGTTTCGGATGGTCCGGATTTTAAAAGAACTTTTAGTGAATAGTTATTTTAAAATTCGAACCATTGATTGCCGAAATGGACAGTGAGATTGAGCACTGCAGTTAGGGAAGTAGTAAAACAGAATGGTGGGAATAACACTACAAGACTCAAAATAAGCCTCACACGAGGAATCGGTACACTACCCTTAATTAAGTACCCATATGGTTGGGTTGGCCCTATAAATAGACATCCTCCGCTAACGTTTCACTAACCAGACATAACTTCCAGAGGCAGAGGGAGATAACCAAAACGAAACACAGAAGACACTCTTCCAATGCCACCAAAGTCCATATTCTCTCTCTCTCTCTCTCTCTCTCTCTCTCTCTCTCTCTCTCTCTGTGCCTGTGTATTCACAATGATTTTCGATCAATTTAGTACTCTGTTTTGGTTCTTGCTCTTTTTACTTATTTAGTTCTCATGCTTTTGCAGTTGGAAGAAGGTAGAAGCAGACCTCTAAACGCTTGGGAGGTCTCAAGAGATGAAAAGGATGGTGGAGATTGAAGCTACCTCCTGAATCTTCTTTAGAGCAACCCTTAAATCTTTCTGATTTCTGATAATCAGTAGAATTCCACTCCTGGGTTTTATTCTTTTACGGCATATATATCTGAATTGGGCGTCATTTTGCTGATCAGAGAAACGGAAATTTCAACTTAATTTTCATGTGATTGTTGTTGAAAGTTGGTTACAAGGGTATCAACTTTCAATACTAAAACTGTTGAAAAGGGCTGTTTGGGGTGCTCTCTTACCTTCGATTATGAGAATGGGGAGAAAACGGACGGATACTTCGAAAGACAATTCCATTGGGAGAATTGTCTCACAAAGAGCACTGCAAATGGGAAACTCGTTTCCGTGCCAAATTTGTGTGGGTGGTTTTCTTATTGGGGTTTGCTTTACATCATTATTTCTCTCTGCTCTCTTGACTTCACTGGGCACCTTTGCTTTTGGTGGGATTTCATTCTCTAAATTTTCAAACGGAATCACTTCTTGGAACTCAACTTCAGATATCATCCGTGAGTGGAATTTCCTCAATTTATGCTCATTTCAAGTATCGAGTGACAACCTCACACATGTAAAACTGTAGTTATGATGGCAAGTTTTGACTAACGATGGATAATATGAATTCCCAAATCTCTCCATAGCGTATTGACTAGCTAGCTAGTGAGCATAATTTTGCGTATGGCTAAAAGCACTTTGCACTCTTTTCTGGTAGCGCAGAAACAGAGAAGGTGATCATGTATTCTCAGCAAACTTCCGAAGATAGTGTTGACGAGAGAGTGTCGTTCTTGTACTCGGCTTGGAGTGCTTTGCTCGATGAATCAACAAAAGGCGAAGGCGAGTTGCCGCAAGGTGCAGATCAAGTGAGGAGATCTAATAATAATGTGCCGAAAGCCCCTCACTTGGAGGATTGCAAGCTGAGTGCACAACTCAATAAGAAACTCGATAAGCGTGTTGAAAATGAGAGATTTCCTCCTTGGACGCTGTGGAAGGGACTCTTAGATACTTACCCATCGTCGACAGCTAGCAAGCGGCTCAAGTCTAATGGTGCTTATCCTCCGTGGGTATGCGTGTTTTCCCAAAAATGGAAATCTTGTGGTGCACTCCCTTGTAATGCACCCTGTATGGCAGACCCGGACTGTCCATCTCTGCAATCAATGGTTCAGATATGTTTGTTCTTTCACCAGTCCAAAGTTAATTCTTACCGGTAAAAGATAACAAACATATCAGAATTATTGATTGTCGAAATAGACGGTCCGGATCTTTCCTGCAAGGTGCACTACAGAGAGTGCTTTGCAGGATCCCTGGATCCGTTTCCTTGATATTCACCCATAGTTATTAGTCTAACTCTGAGATATATACTAGTTCATCGTCTTTTCACAACCACATGAAAGGGAAATAAATGGTTTAGATTCAAGAAAGTTTCCATAAAAGGGAAATAAGATCTGAACCATTTATTTTCCTTTCATGAAAACTCTTCATTGAGTAATATTATGAAACTTTAGTTTTATTAAAGAGAAATTGACCGGCCGGTCCCACTTTTCAATTTCTTTGCCGTTGGGGTCCTTTCAAAAGAAGTCCATTGCTCATTAGGTCTCCCACTAAAATTAGCCCACGAGCCATGCATTTACACACACATGTTGTATTTTATGTCCGTGGTCCCCACCACCACCACCACCGCCCCCGCCCCCCCCCCCCCAAATCTCTCAAGTCACTTTCACTCTCTCTCACAGCACACATGCACGCCCTTCTCTCTCTTCCTTTTTTATTGATATTTTTACCTCTAAGTACAAAAAAGTGACACTTAATTTCCATTAAGAAGAGATAGAATACTTAATTACCTCTAGATTCACTTTTATAAAAATACATTTACCATTAATAGAAGTATCACCCTAGGGTTTTAGGATATGCTAGGGTTTTATGGTACCCTATATAGTGGGTACCCTAGTACCCTTGGATACCTTAAAATCTTAGGTTACCCTAGTCGCTTTCATATATTTTTCCAATCTGAGACCCATACCTACAATTGACAAGAAGCCAATCCAGGATACCCAAATGGGCTGAAGCCCACCTAGATGTCGAAGCCCAAACAATTAAGTACCGAGAGACCTATAATGCCCAAATCAAACACTAACGCCAATTATGAAACTTTAGTTGCATGGGTTATTTATATGCAAGTGAATATATATGTATGTGATCAATTACATGCAGTCGTATTGAAATATGCATAAGACGGTCAATCATTTCTCCTGTGGCGAGAATTTTCAAAGGCTTTTTTTTTTTTTGACAGTGAAAAAAACAGAGATTTTATTAATAATTAAAAGAAACAGAACAAGAGATTTTGTAATTTCTTTGCAGATAACGGGATCAGATGAAGAAAATTATCCCTTGACTAGGAAAGTACAGAGAGACATATGGATTCACCAGCACCCTCCGAACTGCAATGATCCTAGTGTGAAGTTTCTTGTAGCCGACTCGGCTACGACGGATAGATTAGGCATGGGAGCTCAGTTTAACAAAATGTGTGGATTTCTAGCTATCGCTATCAATCAAAGAAGGGTCCTTGTTATGAAGTACTATAACCGGGCGGACCATGATGGGTGTAGAGGTATGAGTAAATAGTAATTTCTTTCGAAATTCTTTTCTTTCCGGACACATATATCTGATTTTCGCGATACTAGCTACTAGATAAATGCATATTCCATATATACATTATCTATACTCCTTATAAAATTAATTTGAGAAGCTGCGACTTCTATTCATAAGAGTGCTTTTTAATTGAAAATGTAACTTCTCGTAAGAGTTGTGAACTTGTGATTAATCTTTACAAGATTTCATAACAAATAAAACCAATACAAAAAATTGTTACTTTTCGCCGGAGTTGTAACTTTTAATAGAATGAGTTGCCACTAATCTTTAAAAGATTTCATAGCAACAAAATGAAACTAATTTGAAACATTGTGACATTTCATAAGAAATTTTACTATTTTACAATAGAAGTTGTGACTTTTCATATGAATGGTACGTACGTTTAAATAGTTACTATATAACTTTCAGTTGTGAGAATCGGTAGGAAGTGCAACTTCATATAAACGTTGTGACTACTGACTACTGATCGCTCTTTGTGTCTGCGGTGTTTTAGGGCCATTACGTTCTAGTTGGTCTTGTTACTTCTTTCCAGAAACATCCCAAGAATGCCGAGAACGTGCATTGCGGTTAATGAAGAAAAAAAAAGCATGGGAAAAAGGAATCATAACGGGAAGGCACAACTATTCGAATACGGAAATATGGTTGGGACAGGCTCCTAGGCAAGCTCCTGAACATATTCGCTATTTCCTTCATAAATTTAGACGCAGAATATGCGTTGTTGTGCAATGAAACCAAACACAAGTACATGAGCGTGCACAACATCATGAAGACTAAAATGAATCACGAGAAGGAATCTTGACTCCCCATTTAAGAAGAAACAAGCATCGGCTTAGGTTTACCAAATTAGATATGCTAGGTTGAGATACATGTGGTGCAGGTGTTTAGTATTATTCAGGTTTCAAAAGGCAACACGAGAGCGTTGTCAATGCTTTTTCTCACTCCGTCTAATGTCTTGCAACAGGGCATGGGGTGAGCCTTGGATTTATTTGCAGCCTACGACGGATGTAAACGGAAAGCTGATTGCTTCTCATCGCAGAATGAATCCAAGGTGGTGGCGAGCTCAGGTATAGAAATAATGCTATTTGAGATTCAGTCGCAATATCGATGAAAGTATGTTTTCAAGCTTATATATATTATTTGATCATGGCTGAGATAATTATATTATATATTCGTTGAATATTTTCAGGCACTCCGCTACCTAATGAGATTTCAGACTGAGTATACTTGCAACTTGCTAAACGCTGAACGTCATGCGGCTTTTGGACGGGAAGCTGCTAAATTGGTTCTTGCAACACCCTCTAAAGAATGGCTGGAGGTTTGTCGATATATCTCTCTATGAAGCTATGAATTTTGGTCGACAGGTGTAACTTAGTTTATCAAAGAATTGCATCACTCACTTTTGTAAACTCATGCCTGTTAAGAAAATTCTCTTCAGGAAGTTATAGAAGAACCTCAGACTGACATAGAACGATTTGTATGGTCCAATCACAAACCGTGGATGCCTAGACCATACATAAGCATGCATGTGAGGATGGGTGACAAGGCAAGAGAAATGAAGGTAGTTGGATTTGAAGAATATATGAATCTTGCTGAACGCACAAGAAAGCGCTTCCCACATGTTCACAACATCTTGGTATCCACTGAGATGCAGGTTATTAACACTCTTCTCGTGCTTTAAATCCTATTTATCTTTAAAACAAAAACAATTCTCACGATTCCTTTTGCAAATAGTTATCAAGTACAAGATAAATGTACAATACCGATCAAGGAATTTGTGCCCTCATTATTCAACAAGATAAGAGTCTATTCAAATGCAACCGTGTACCCTATGAATGAATGAATTAATAAGAATCTTGAGAAAGTCTTTCATTGGTCTGCCAATATACCTGTCCCATCCACCTCTTTCGATTTCATTCCTAAATACTTTTTAGATACATAATTCTCTATCTGCTCGTTTCCATAAATTAACAATACAAAGAAACCTAGCAAAACCCTTGCTTGCCCAGCCTTTTTTCTTCTTCTGATTTTCTTCATATTTAAGAAAAATTCTACCTCCCAACTAATTGATTGTGCAACATATGAGCTGGCTAACCTCTTTGCTGATAAAAAAGCTGGCTAACCTCTTGCAACTGGTCACGCACTTTTTCTACTACATTTAGTTCTTCGCTTATTCCTTCACTATCTAGATCCCACTGCTGGCAGACTGCCTTTGATCATATTTCTTAGGCTGAGGAAAACAGGCTCTACGGCATACTTTTTCTGATCATTCTTGTGTTTAGCTGTTGACCTGTTGTGTTCAACTTCTCACAATACTATTTTTCTTCAGGAAGTCATTGACAAATTGAGATCATACCCACATTGGAATTTCTACTACACAAACGTGACACGACAGGTGGGGAACATGTCAATGGCTGCTTACACAGCAAGTCTAGGCCGGAAAACCAGCACCAATTACCCTTTGGTCAATTTCTTGATGGCTGCCGAATCGGACTTCTTCATTGGAGCCTTGGGTTCCAGTTGGTCCTATCTCATAGACGGAATGAGAAACACAGGAGGAAAAGTTATGGCCGGCTACTTAAGTGTCAACAAGGATCGGCATTGGTAGCTAAAGAGTAAATACATAAAGCTAACAACTGTCAGTCCCATGGGTAGGTAAAATGCGGGTTGTTGGTTATTTTCTGTATATGGGTACGCATATCCATTTTTGTATAGTGTTTTGTTCTTCAATAATAAACTGGCGACTATAAATGTGTAGTTTGAGTGTCTGCGTTCCATTGCAACTTGTCGAGAAACTTCAATTTGAAGCTTGACTTTGAGAAACAGGTAAGAAGTTACTTAGACCAAAAAAAGGACTTGGCCTTCGAATTTCAAAACAAAGGTTCAAAGGACAAGGATTGTCAACAAGCTTCAACAAAAAGCCTTCTCTTGTTGAATTGGTAATAAGCAAGTAATTAATTAAGCTACACAGTTGCTCTATTGCTCTATAGTCTCCATTTAAGTTCTGGATTCCCAAGACATTGATCCTAAAAGGAAAGGAGAGGATGCATTAAAAAGTCCAGTACGCTATT
Source organism: Rhododendron ovatum (assembly GCA_019656835.1). Lineage (NCBI taxonomy): Eukaryota > Viridiplantae > Streptophyta > Magnoliopsida > Ericales > Ericaceae > Rhododendron > Rhododendron ovatum. The sequence goes on along the minus strand of CM033799.1, from coordinate 6,819,076 downwards.
AATCCAAAATTCATAGCTTCATAGTATTGAACAATTAAAGGACCAGGAGAAAAGATCTATTAAGCAAAAGAATCTTCTGAATCCATTAGGAGCTAATTAATCCCAAAGTCATAGCTTCGTAGATAGACAAACCTCCAGCCATTCTTTAGCGGGTGTTGCAAGAACCAATTTAGCAGCTTCCCGTCCAAAAGCCGAATGATGTTCAGCGTTTAGCAAGTTGCAAGTATACTCGGTCTGAAATCTCATTAGGTAGCGGACTCCCTGAAAATATCCAACAATTAACATAATTATGTCAGCCATGATATAAGCATGAAAACATACTTTCATCTTAATAGCACATCCTTCATCCTTGCATAAACAAATTGCCATAATGTCTTCGTAATTGTGATTGAAACTCAAATGGCATTATTTCTATACCTGTGCTCGCCACCACCTCGTATCCATTCTGCCATGAGAAGCAATTAGTGTTCTGTTTGCATCAGTTGTGGGCTGCAAATAAATCCGAGGCTCGCCCCATGCCCTGTTCCAAGACATTAGACAGAGTGAGATAAAGCACTGACAATGCTCTCGTGTTGGCTTTTGAAGCTTGAATATACTAAACACCTCACCCATGTATTTCAACCTAGCATATCTAATTTGGCAAACAACCTAGCATATCTAATTTGGCAAACGTAAGCCGCTACTAGTTTCTTCTTAAATGGGGAGTCATGGTTCCTTCTCTTGATTGATTTTAGTCTTTGTGCTGTTGTGAGCGCTCATGCGCTTGTGTTTGGTTCGTTGCACAACAACGCATACTCTGCTTTGAAAGTTATGAAGGAAATAGTGAATATGTTCAGGAGCTTGCATACAGATCTCTTTCCTAATCTTTGAAATTCGGTAGGCACAAATTTTTTCTGCTCTTCCAGGAAAACTTAAACCCGGGGAAGAGTTTAACTCTTTCTGAAAGTGTTCTTTTAAAATTTGGACCGTCTAAAACACGTTGGACAGTAAGATTGCACGTTACTACACGTTGTTGTGTTTTGCTCACAGCAGCCCCCGCTTCCGATTTCGAAGCCCATTTTAGCTTATTTTAGCATCGCTTAAAAATTCAAGTTTTAGGCTTTTTTTTTTTTTTTTGGCCAAAATTTAGAAGAGTTTCCCTTGCAAGAAAAAACCAATACATCAAGGGCCACTATCTTCAAGAAGAGATCAAGAAGCCAGGAGAGAATTTCCACTTACAAATTCCATTCCCTCACATAGCACTTTTGGCACACACAATGAGCCAGAGTCACACCAAGAACATCATACAAAGAAAACAAACAACACCCACAAGTGAGAAAGACCCACGAAGGATAGAAAGACCCACGCAAGGGAACCACATCTATTTAGAAAAACCAAACAAAAAATGAAAAACGAAAAAACAACACCTAATCAACTCGTCGGACCGGAAACCTTGCTGTCCCACATCAGATCTACGACTTCGGGTAACTCATCCATGGACGGAGATCCTCAACGGCAAGATCCAAGCCTGTTCTCAAACCTTCTAACTTCGGGCTTTGCAAATCGATCCTCCTGGTCACTGAAACTCTTATTCAGGCGGTGGAAGGCAAAGAAGGGTCGGTGCAAGAACGGCAGAGGAAGGTGGCTAGAGGCAGTGGAAGGCGAAGTGGTAGACTGCGGTGAATGTGGAAACTTTACATCCATCTCAAAATCAATTGGCAATGAGTAGAGAGGTTCTAAATGTTATTAAGTGATCACTCATTCCACTCTCAAGCAATGTGGGACTTTTATATCTTAATAACATCCTCACTCACGTGTAGCCGCTTTTGAGGGGTGTCATATGTGACTACTTTTGGGTCCTATCATCGTACAACTTTTCGTGGGACGTTGATAGTAAATTTTTAAAATGTGGGGTGGAACGGGCCCCGATCTGATACCATGTGGAAATTTTACATCCATCTCAAAATCAATTGGCAATGAGTGGAGATGTCTCAAATGTTATTAAGTGATCATTCATTCCACTCCTAAGCAATATGGAACATTATATCTTAATAGTGAAAGGCGCTAGGGAGATTAAGGAAACCTACACAGGGGTAGGATAGAACAGGAGGGAGGGGAGATCCGGCCGGGAGGGCCCGGATTCCCCTCCCGCTGCCGGCGCCACACAAATTGGAGGAAGACTAGGAGAAGAAATCCTAGGAGAGAAAAGTACAGAGAGAGAAAAGATGAGTTTTAGTTCTGTGTGTGTCAAAATGATCAACGAATGGTAACATATCATGCATGTCATTGTCGAGAACAATTAATGTCTTAAGTTTTTTCCCATTTTCTGAAATTGCCTCACATGTAGTTTGATAATGAGGTGCACATCAATTCGACATTTTCATAATGTAATAAAGGTTTGATAAATGATAATGAGTTGCATTGTCAATTCAACATTTTTATAGGTTTGGGAATTAAGTTTTGATAATGAGTTGCATTGTCAATTCAACATTTTTATAGGTTTGGGAATTAAGTTTTGGTAATGAGGTGCAAATCAATTCAACATTTCAATAGGTTTGGGAAGGTCTAGGTCCACATTTATACGGGATCCGAGGGTGCTATAATGCACCCCCGTGTAGTGCATGTGTAGGGTGGTACACAACCGTCAATTTCATCAATCAACGGTTCAAATCAAAAATCAATTATGCTCGGTTTATCGGTCATAATTAAAAATCATAGCTCCACCATTCATTGTCAAGATTGATGGTCCGTGTGCACCCTACAGGGTGTCTTGCAGGACCTTGCACTACATGATTTCCCAATCCCATTTATACTCGTGGAATCAATGAGAATGAGGTTATTCCTGTAAGACTCGGCTTTTTCACTACATTATGCAAACAGTTCAACTATGGGCACAGATTTTCTTTGCACAGGTCCCTGTGTGGAACTCGCTCCGGATCTCACAAAGAAAATTCGAACCGTTCATTAAATTTAAGATATCTTTTTGAGTGATCTCGCAAAAAAAAAATCTGCTTAATCGGATAACTATAAAGGTTTAATCCAATCTTCCAACTTTTCATTCAGATTTGAGGATGAAAAGTTAGAAAATTAGATCAAACACTTACTATTATTCGATTGAGCTAATTTTTTGTAAAGCCACTAATAAAGATATTTTAAATTTTAATAAATGACTCAAATCATTTTTGTGAGACCTAGAGTAGACCTTACACAGAGATCTGTGCACAAAAAATTCGTGCCAACCGAATTTTCGTTATGCAAATTGTAAAATGCCTCTTGACCTATAATTGAGTGCATCCAACTATCTTCCAAAATAAAGAGAGATTTCGCAACATTTTTCAAATCCAAACTTTCTACATCAATTTACATACCCATGAGCCAAATATTGCTTTTAACCTCATGTATCTCAACAGCAACAAAATCAATATCTTATAATGTGTTCCTATTTTGTGAAGCAGAGATGGTGATTACGAGTCTATCAAGGTGGTTGTGAAAGAGTGGAGGCAGATGACTCGGCGATGCTTCTTTTATTTATTTTAATAATGTCCTATCTTTGAGGGATTTGTCCTCCTTTGGGGGATTTTTCTCATTCTGTGGGATAGTGCATCTATGCTTTTAGACGCTCTTTCTGTTGGAGTATCTGATCTGTGGACTCCCAACCTTCCCCCATATAGATCTTTTGATGAATACTACTACCTCTCAAGGGAAAAAAAAAATACAATGAGCCAAATATTGCTTTTAACCTCATGTGTCTCAACAACAACAAAATCAATATCTGATAGCTTTTATGACTCCAACCCAACTGACTGAATTTTTACGGTGCTTCTTTTATTTTTTTATTTATTTTAATAATGTCCTCTCTTTTACGGGTTTGTCCGCTTTCGAAGGGTTTGTCCTCCTTTGGGAGATTTTTCTCATTTATTTTTTTATTTATTTTTATAATGTCCTCTCTTTTAGGGGTTTGTCCGCTTTCGAAGGGTTTGTCCTCCTTTGGGGGATTTTTCTCATTCTGTAGGGTGGTGCATCTATGCTCTTAGACGCTCTTTCTGTTGGAGTATCTGATCTATGGACTTCCAACCTTCCCCCATAGAGATCTTTTGATGAATACTACTACCTCTCAACTTTTGGGGAAAAAAAAAAAACACAATGAGCCAGATATTACTTTTAACCTCATGTGTCTCAACAACAACAAAATCAATATCTGATAGCTTTTATGACTCCAACCCAACTGACTGAATTTTTATCAGGCATTTTTTAATATCCGAATAAACTGATTTTTCATAGGGCACATCATAAAATTATTCCTACCAAGATGAACTTTTGTATGGAACTCAAAATGTTCTTAGGGCACATTTTAATATTATTCCAAACAAAACTTTTAACATATCATGCATGTCATTTTCGAGACATTTTTCCCCATTTTCTGAAAATGCCTCACAACGTCAGAAACGTCATGTAGTTTGATAATGAGGTGCACATCAATTTTCGACATTTTCATAATGTTAGAAATATTTGATAATGAGTTGCATTGTCAATTCAACATTTTTATAGGTTTGGGAATTAAGGTTTGATGATGAGGTGCATATCAATTCAACATTTTAATAGGTTTGGGAAGGTCTAAGTCCACATTTATATTCGTGGTAATGGTTTAATCCAAATCTTCTAATTTTTCATTCAGATTTGAGGATGAAAAGTTAGAAGATTAGATCAAATACTTATTGTTATTTGATTGAGCTAATTTTTTCCAAAGCCACTAATAAAGATCATTTTAAATTTTAATAAAGGTCTCGAATCATTTTTGTGAGACCTGAAGTGGGCTCCCCACAGAGATCTGTGCATACCGAATTTTTGTTATGCAAAATGTCTCTTGACCGATAATTGAGTGCATCCAACTATCGTCCAAAATAAAAGAGAGATTTCGCAACATTTTTCAAATCCAAACTTTCTACATCAATTTACAGACCCATGAGCCAAATATTGCTCTTAACCTCATGTATCTCAACAGCAACAAAATCAATATCTGACAATGAGCCAAATACTATTGCTTTTAACCTCATGTATCTCAACAACAACAACAAAATCAATATCTGACAGCTTTTATGACTCCAATCCAACTGATTGAATTTATCAAGCATTTTTCAATTTCAAATAAACTGATTTTTTATAGGGCACATCGTAAAATTATTCCAACCAAAATGAACTTTTGTATGCAACTCAAAATGTTCCTAGGGCACATTTTAATATTATTCCAAACAAAGTAAACTTTTGTACGGGACGCAAAACAGAAAGTCTACTCTCACCGCTCCTCTACTACTCACAATCTCATCGTCCAAAAGTATTTTAGACGGTTCGGATTTAATGGGTGTGCATAGAGGAGGAGTTCCACCTCAAGCCTACTAGTCAGTCTTTTCGTAAATAAGTGACCGAGGCCTTTGGTTTTGGGCCCACTTGGATTCGATCCGGAACGGCCCAACGAAAGTTCATTTTGCTTATAACTTTTGATAGGAAAGTTAACCTGTATTCCAATGGCCATTGGGAGCCCAATGGCCAACAGATCGTTTGGTTGAAAGTTCATTTCGACCGTTTAGGGCTCCCAATGGCCAATTTTGCCGTTTTCGGAAATAATCATTTTGCTTATAACTTTTGATAGGAAAGTCCAATAACGTTCGTTCTTGTTGGAGAATTTTTATTTTTTCTTATATTTTCAGAATATGTAATAATTTCGAAACTTTCCGAAATTAGTGTTTTTTCCTTTTCCTAGTAGGGTTAGGGTTTGTTTTCGTATTTAAGGAGTTGTTAGCCGTAGGGCTAGTCAGTTTTTGATTAATTATTGAATGACAAAGAGTCTAGAGAGAGTTTCTGTATATCTATCCCGTTTGTGATTGTCCTTGTTGCACGTTAGTTCTTTAATTCATAGTTCTGTCCTGCATCAGTTGGTATCAGAGCTTCAAGTTCCAAACCTGACGATGGCTGCAAGACGCGCTGTTGGAGGTCGAGTGGGACGAGGTGATCGTACAGCTTTTGTGGACGACGTTTATGAATGGGATGACGTCGCGCGAGAAGGACGAACAAAGGCGCGGATCCAATAGGTTGCTGATCAGGTCGCTGCCCTTGCTGTTGCGAACCGGCCTCGCCGTTGCTCGATCAACCGAAATCCTTTGTATGAAGAGGAGGCTGCGAGTGATGAAGAGGCCGAAAACCCTTTTGCGGTAGGAGTCCCCGGTGGCGGCGCCTTCTATCAACGGAGGGAAATCGGTCGTGGGTTCATGGTGGACCGCGATTCTCGGCAGTGGAAATCGGGGTTGAGGATTGACATTCCTGAGTTTCAGGGGGGTTTGGCACTGGAGGAATTTCTTGATTGGGTTGCAACTATCGAAGAGATCTTAGATTTCAAGTGGGTCCCGGAGGACAGACGGGTCTCGCTGGTTGCTAATAGGTTTCGAGGTAGGGCTGCAGCTTGGTGGCAGCAGTTGAAGCTATCCAGGTTGAGGCAGGGTAAGGAGAAGATTAGTTCGTGGGAAAAACTGAAGAAAAAAATGCGGGTGGCTTTTCTTCCCCACAACTATTCTCATTTGATGTATCAGCGGTTGCAGAATCTCCATCAGGGTTCTCGTTCAGTGGATGATGATACAACGGAGTTTCATCAGTTGGTGGTCCGGAATGATATCGCTGAAACAGAGGAGCAATAGGTTTCAAGGTTTGTTGGAGGTTTGTGTGAGCAATTTCAGTTTACATTGAATATGTTCGATCTGTATTCTGTTTCGGATGCCCATCAGAGGGCCTTGCAGTTGGAGAAGCAAGCAAAGCGCAGGTGTGCTACTCCTACCTGGGGTGTCACTTCCCGTACAACGACCACCCCAGCGCTAGTTCAGCCTATGGGCAATTCAGTACCTGTTGTTCCGCAGGGCAATAGAATGGGTGCTTCAGGGTCTAAGTGCTTCAAGTGTGGGGAGCCCGGTCATCGTGCTGTTGAATGTCGGAAGGGAGATAGACAAGGTAAGGCCTTGTTTGTGGATGCTAATGGAATTATTAGCGAACATTATGAGCAATATGAGCAAGAAGCGGCGTATGACGAGTCCCAACCATCGTCGGACTCATCGGATGGAGTCGTGGAAGAAGTTGTTAGGGATGTCGGGCCATTATTGGTGGTTCGAAGGTCTTGTTATGCTCCTCGAGAAGTTGAAGGCGATTCTTGGCTGCGTGGTAATGTTTTTCAATCCACCTTCACAATTGATGGAAAGGTGTGTCATTTTGTAATAGACTCGGGTAGTTGTGAGAACATGGTGTCCGAAGAAGCGGTGCAGAAACTCGGGTTGAAGACAGAGCCGCATCCCAACCCATACAAGCTGGCGTGGCTGAAGAAGGGTAATGAAGTTAAGGTAACCAAGCGCTGTTTGGTTTCTTTTTCTATTGGTTCTAAGTATAAAGATCAAATTTGGTGTGATGTTGTGGGAATGGATGTGTGTCACCTTTTGTTGGGAAGACCGTGACAGTTTGATCGTAAGGTGATGCATAGCGGGGGTTTTAACACGTATACCCTTAAATCCGGGGGTACGATAATTAAGTTGCTTCCTTCTAAGGAGTTTATGTCCACACCACTTAGTGGAAAGGGTACTAACCTTCTGACAAAGGTGCAGTTCAAAGGTGAGTTCTCGACCAAAAAAGTCGTGTTTATTGTCGTGGCAAAGGAGAGTTCACCAGCGGTTTTTGAGCAAGAAGTGCCAATTAAGATCCAGCCCTTTCTTGCTGAGTTTACGGATGTATTCCCAATTGAGTTACCCGATAGGTTGCCTCCGTTGCGAGATATTCAGCACCAGATTGATCTGGTGCCGAGTTCTAGTTTGCCCAATCGACCCCATTATCGGATGAGTCCGAAGGAGCGAAAACAAGTGGAGGAGTTGCTGTCTAAGGGTTTTTTCCGGGAGAGTCTTAGCCCCTATGCAGTTTCAGTCTTACTGGTTCCCAAAAAAGATGGGTCGTGGAGAATGTGTGTGGACAGCAGGACAATTAACAAGATCACAGTAAAGTATCGTTTTCTACTGCCAAGGTTGGATGATTTATTGGATTAGTTGGGGGGTGCTCAGATTTTTACCAAGCTGGATTTGAAAAGTGGTTACCATCAACTTCATATCAAACCGGGAGATGAGTGGAAGACAGCATTTAAGACCAGAGAGGGGCTTTACGAATGGCTGGTTATGCCATTCGGTTTATCCAATGCGCCGAGCACTTTCATGCGCGTGATGGACCAAACGCTATGGCCTTTCATCGGTAAATTTGTTGTCATTTACTTTGATGATATTTTGATTTACAATGCCACTCCTGAGTTACACTTGCAGCATTTACATGAAATTCTTTCTGTTTTGCGTGCTAAAAATTTGTATGGGGCTATTAAAAAGTGTGTGTTTATGACGGATTCCGTGCTTTTTCTTGGTTATGTTGTGTCGAAGAATGGAATTTGGGTAGATGAGTCTAAGGTTGAGGCAATTCGAGACTGGCCACAACCTCGGACCTTGTTCGATATTCGTAGTTTTCATGGGTTGGCTTTTTTTTACCGTCGTTTTATTCCGCACTTTAGCACTATTATGGCTCCTATCACGGATTGTATGAAGGGTGGAGGCTAGTCGGTCTTTTCGTAAATAAGTGACCAAGACCTTTGGTTTTGGGCCCACTTGGATTCAATCTGGAACAGCCCAACGATCAGGACACATCGCCTCCGGCCATGTGCTGCGTGTTTTTTAACATGTTTCGGCCGTTTAGGGCTCCCAATGGCCAATTTTGCCGTTTTAGGAAATAATCATTTTGCTTATAACTTTTGATAGGAAAGTCCAATAACGTTTGTTCTTGTTGGAAAAGTTTTATTTTTTCTTATATTTTCAGAATATGTAATAATTTTGGAACTTCCCGAAATTAGTGTTTTTTCCTTTTCCTAGTAGGGTTAGGGTTTGTTTTCGTATTTATAGTGTTTTTTCCTTTTCCTAGTAGAGTTAGGATTTATTTTCCTATTTATGGGGTTGTTAGCCTTAGGGCTGGTCAGTTTTTGATTAATTATTGAATGACAAAAAGTCTAGAGAGAGTTTCTCTATATCTATCCCGTTTGTGATTGTCCTTGTTGCACGTTAGTTCTTTGATTTATAGTTCTACCCTGCATCAAGATTTTAAAAGAACTTCCAGTGAATAGTTATTTTAAAATCCGAACTATTGATTACCGAGATGGACAGTGGGATTGAGCGTTGTGATTGAGGGAGCGGTAAAACAGAACGGTGAGAATAGCACTACAGGACTCAAAATAAGCCTCACACGAGGAATCGGTACACTACCCGTAATTAAGTACCCATATGGTTGGGTTGGCCCTATAAATAGACAGAGTCCTGCTACACACAACAGATTTGTGCACAGATTATGCACAGATTTTATTGTGGGGTCCACCACGGATTCCACACAAATCATCCGAGTCGTTCATTAAATGTAAAACATTTTTTCAAGGGCTTCCGTAAAAAATAACCTCAATCTAATAATTATAGGTGCTTCATCCAACCATCTAACTTTCCATTCAGATTTTCGGATAATAAAAAGTTATATGATTGGATCAAGCATCTATAGGCATCGAATTGAGCTTATTTTTTACAGAGACCTTTGCAAAAATATTTTACATTTAATAAACGGCTCGGAAAATTTTTGTGAGATCTTTGGTGGGCCCCACAATAAAATCTGTGCGCAGATCTGCTGTGTGTAGACTTTCTGAAATATTTGACATCTCCTCTGCTAACGTTTCGCTAACCAGACATAACTTCCAGAGGCAGAGGGAGATGACGAAAACGAAACACAGAAGACACTCTTCCAATGGCCACCAAAGTCCATATTCTGTATGCATCTCTCTCTCTCTCTCTCTCTCTCTCTCTCTCTCTCTCTCTCGATATATTCGCACTGATTTCTGATGTATTACTCTGTTTTGGTTCTTGCTCTGTTTACTTATCTTGCTTCTACTCATTACCGCAATGGGAGATGAACCGATCATGGGTGGTTGGGGGCTTTCGGTTTTTTTATATATATGTGAACTTCTTGTTTTCTGAATTGCATCAGAGAGAGAGAGAGAGAGAACTTTTAGTTTTCTGGGTACTGTTTGATATCCAATCTGTTGGTTTTATAATCCGACACCCTCCATCCCTAAATTTTGATCCCTTTTGTGAATCAAACTTCTTAAGAGGACACAATTATTGCTCATCAAAATATATGAACTCCCAAAACTACCATCGGATTTGAAATGCAATATTGATTACTTTTTAAACTCCAATTCATTTTTTCCGCCACTTTTGTGTTTGAATTTATATGTAGGGAGAAAGGGTAAAAAAGGAAAAGACACAATTATTTTTCCATTACTAGTAAAAATGGACAACAATTACGGGACATCGAAAAGAGGAAAGATGGACCAAAAATTATGGGACGGATCGAAGGAGTAGGCTTTAGTGTTAAATTGTTAATGGATTCTAGTTTAATTTGCAAAAATGGCTCGGGTTGGCTTAGTGGTCAAGTCCGAGGAGTTAAGATTAGCTCTCGGATCTCAAGATCAAAACTTTTTAAGTGTTGTCAACTCTTCTGCAGCTAATTCATACATAACAACAAAAAAATTCATATTTTTTTTACCGCAAACTAGTTTTCATTAGAAATCATATCTTGAGTTGCAAAAATACCTATCACGAGCCATAAAAATTCATATGTGGCTCTTAGCCCATTTGGGGTTCGAGTCTATGGAAAGACGTCGAACCCTTTTGGTTGTTAACTTACTAATTCTCCGCTAACCCCCACTGATGTATACAATATTGGGGAAAAAGAAAAGGAACTGGGCACTGAAGCATCTCCCTTCTTTTGCAGTTGGAAGAAGGTAGAAGTGGACCACTAAACTCTTGGGAGGTTTCCAGAGATGAAATGAATAGTGGAGATTGAAGCTACCTATGATTAATACTATTCTATCCTGAATCTTTTAGAGAGCAACCCTTAATCTTTCTGGTTTCTGATGATCAGTTGAATTCCCCTTCTGGATTTTCTTCTCGTCCAACATTTATCTGAAATGGGTTTCTTTTTGGTGGTCAGAAAAAGGGGAATGTCATCTTAAATCTGATTTGGTTGTTGTTGAAAGTTGGTTACAAGTGCATTAAATTTCAGTAGTATTTTTTATTTTTTTTAAATTATCAAAGTTTCACAAAGAACACTACAAATGGGAAGCTCATGTCCATGCCAGATGTGTGTGGTTGGTTTTGTTTTGGGGGTTTATCTTGCAACATTACTTCTGGCTGCTCTCACTTTACTGGGCACCTTTGCTTTAGGTGGGATTTCACTCTCTTCATTATCAAATGGAATCACTTCTTGGAACTCAAGTTCAGATATCATCAGTAAGTTGAATTTCCTCAATTTTATCCTCCTTTAGTTGTTTATCACAGAATCCGGCATGCTTTTCAGAAGGCTTCGGCAATGCAAATGTTGAATTCATCATAATTTCGACTGAAACAAGAATTTTGTCCTCTCTTGGGGATCCGTAGGTCCCACACACAACACAGATACCGAATGTTAATGTGGTTTGGCCAGAATGCCCGCGCCATGGAGAAAATACAATTTCATTCACGACTGGAAATCATGGAGTTACAAAGAATGCATCTGAAGTCACCAAATAAGTGGGAATTACTTATAACACAAAATTTCATACTGTTGTATAAGCTTGTATAATCGAAGGAAACATGAAGCTAGTAACAAAAAGTACATAGAGTTAGACGCTCAGGTAGCCCTCCTAGAAAGCTCAAACCACTTCACGTGCAGAAAAATGTAGTTATGATGACAAGTATTGCCTAGTGGTAATCTGCATTCCGAAACCTCTTCATGGCAAGTACTGACAAGTGAGCGTAATTTTGCATACAGCTAAAATCCCTGCACTTTTCTGGTTTTGCAGATATGGTTACAGAGGGCGACTGCAATCTTAAACCAAGAGAAATAGAGAGGGTGGCATGTTCTCAGCAAACTCTCGACAGTAAAATGGACGAGAGAGTGTCACTCTTGTACTCAGCTTGGAGTGGTTTACTCAACAAATCAATGAAAGGCGAAGGTGCGTTGCTGCAAGGTGTTAGATCTAATGTGCCAAAAGCCCCTCACTTGGAGAATTGCAAGCTTAATGCACAAATCAACAAGAATCTTGATAAGCATGTTGAAAATGAGAGTTTCCCTCCTTGGACGTTGTGGAAGGGATTCTTAGATACTTACCCATCATCGACAGCTAGTGAGCGGCTGAAGTCTGAAGGTGTTTATCCTCCATGGGTATGTATGTTTCCCTGATATTCATGCATAGTTACTTGTCTAACTCCGAGATATAAGCTCACCCTCTGACCATATATGAAACTTTAGCTGCATGGGTTATTTTTATGTAAGTGAATAACGATTTTGTATCACTTATATGTAATAATACAGAAATATGCATAAGAAGGTCAATCATTTCTCCCTGCCAATGGCAAAATCATTTGCAGGTCCTTTAGCGAGTATGTCTTTTGTGGCATTTCGGTTGATCTATCCGTCTTCTTCTTTTTATTTTTACATGGTTTTCAAAAGCAGCTAGAATGCATATTTATTTTGCAAGTCCAGAAAATTTCCTTATCTGGAGGTGATTATCCTTCTGCTATTCTATGATTTGTAGTGTTTTAGCTTCGCATTCTGAGAAAATAAAAGGAATAGCAAACTTAAGGGAATGAAATGATTTGGTTTTCCTTTTTTTGACATTTAAAGGCCTCAATTTGTCCACTGCAATAGCGATGAGGTGAATCTCTGACAATTTAAAATGGCCTATTGTCGGTGTGATATCAAATTGATGGTACAATTTATATTACAAGAAGTCAGCTGTTCTTTTCTATATTTTTTTCACAGATAATGGGATCTGATGAAGAAAACTATCCATTCACTAGGAAAGTGCAGCGAGACATATGGATTCATCAGCATCCTCTGAACTGCGATGATCCTAATGTGAAGTTTCTTGTAGCTGACTGGGAGACACTGCCACGACTTGGTATAGGAGCCCAGATTGTCGCAATGTGCGGAGTTCTTGCTATTGCTATCAATGAAAATAGGGTCCTTGTTACAAACTACTTTAATCGGGCAGACCACAATGGGTGTAGAGGTAAATTACTCTTGGCCACAAAGAATTACTCCTAACCGCATTGAATTACTCGCGCCAAATTACTCTTGGCCGCAAATAACTACTTTTGGCCATAATTCTTTGTGGCCAAGAGTAATTCTTGATGGCCATGAGTAATTATTGGCGGCCATGAGTAATTCTTTGCGGCTAGGAGTAATTCTTTGTGAACTTTTAATCTCAGCCATTGGTTTCAATGGTTGAGATGGAGTGTGTAATTTGTTCGTACATCTTTTCCTTCCCTGACATCTACATGCAAAGATTGCTCATCATTACTGATCGTTCTTTGGGTCTGTGGTGTTTCAGGGCCATCACGTTCTAGTTGGTCTTGTTACTTCTTTCCAGAAACATCCCAAGAATGCCGAGACCGTGCATTGCAGTTAATGAGGGAAAAGGAAGCATGGGAAAAAGGAACCATAACAGGAAAAGACAACTATACACAATCACAAATATGGTTTGGACAGGCTCCTAGGCAAGTTCCTGAACACATTCACTATTTCCTTCATAAGTTTAGGCGCAGAGTACGTGTTGTTGTGCAACAAACCAAACACAAGCGCGTGATCACGCACAACAGCACAAAGACCAAAATCAATCATGAGAAGGAAGAATGACTCGCCATTGTATGTGGTTCCACAAGATTCCCCACATACATGGCTCACACCTAATGTTATGAAAAACCAACAAGCGAGCATATTGATCAGTGATTTATCTCACTCCGTGTAATATCTTGCAACAGGGCTTGGGGTGACCCTTGGATTCATTTACAGCCTACAACAGATATAAACGGAACACTGATTGGTTCTCATCGCGGAATGGATAAAAGGTGGTGGCGAGCCCAGGTATAGAAGCGCTGCTACTTGAGTTTCAATCCCAAATATACTCACCTATGTAGTCTGAGTGACGAAAAGTCGAAAACATAAGTGGAATTTGTACATGCAAGTATGTGTAACTAAGATGAAAGTATGTTTTCATGCTTATACAATTATATGTACGTATTATTTGGTGGCTGACATAATTATGTTATTGGTTGAATGTTTTCAGGCAGTCCGCTACCTGATGAGGTTTCAGACCGAGTATACGTGCGACTTGCTAAATGCTGAACGCCATGCGGCCTTTGGATGGGAAGCTACTAAAGTGGTTCTTGCAACACCTGCTAACGAATGGCTGGAGGTAATACTCACTCATTACCAATTCCACAAGAGAAGGTTTTCGGTTGAAGCTTGGTGGTAATCCTTGACCTTTGAACCTTTATTTGAAGAAGTTCATAGGCCAAGTCTCGGTTTTGTTCTAAGTTACTTCTTAAACCTGTTTCTGAAAGTCAAGCTTCAAATCGAAGTCTACGGGTAATTGCGGAGTTTAGATACAAATTTCAAAAGAGTGCAAACGGGTGTAACTTACAAAAAGTGTTTCTCAATTTCGTTATAGTTTATCGAAAAATTCTGCAAGTCATTTTTGTTAACTAATGCCTCTTAAGAAAATCCTATTCAGGAAGTTAGAGAAGAACCTGAATCTGACGTGGAGCAATTGTTAGGGTCCAATCACAAACCATGGATGCCTAGGCCATTGCTAAGCATACATGTGAGGATGGGCGATAAGGCAAGCGAAATGAAGGTAGTTGAATTCAAAGACTACATGGATCTTGCTGAACGCATAAGAAAGCGCTTCCCGCACCTTAACAGCATCTGGCTATCCACGGAGATGCAGGTTATTTACAATCATTTCTCGTGCTTTAAGTCCTGTTATCCTCCAGAAAAAAACACCCTAGATCTCAAGTAGTAGAACTGATTCACATTCTTACATCCAAAACAAAATATCAAATTTTTTTCCTTTTTTTTTTGCCAAAAAGTTATCAAGTACGACATAAGTGTACTCTAGCGAGGGATTATTCCACAATCCAACCCGAATCCAGTTAAGTCGTGCGCCCTTATTCAACAAGATAAGTGTTCATCCAAATGCAACCACCCATTGAATGAATAAGACTCTGGGAAAGTCTTCGATTAATCTGTCGATATAGCAGTCCCATCCATCTCTTTCGATTTCGTGCCTGAACACCATTTATGATTCATAATTCTTTATCGTTGCCCATTTCCATTAAAAACAAATACAGAGAAACCTAGCAGAACCCTTCCTTGCTGAGCCTTTTCCAATTGATTTATTTGTTGTTTAAGAAAAAGTCTACCTCTCAACTACATTGTTTAACGTTTATTGCTCGAACGTAATTGATTGCAGCATAAGCTAACCTCCTGCAACTGGTCACAAACTTTTGCTACACATTTTGTTTCTCTTATTTACCGCCGATAGGTGAAGTATAAAATTCCTGCACAATTTCATCGTTTCTTCCTTCCCTGTTGAGAATATCCCGCTAGCAGTCTTTTTTTGTCCTTCATTTGAAACATGCTGCCACTGAGATAAAGAGTGGAGATCAGAGTTCTGTTCAAGTTTTCTTTTGAAAGTTTTTGTGCCGAGAAACTCTACGCAGACGCACCTCCCTTACAGGATAAAACTCCAGAATAAGTCCGAGGGTTTGCAACAGAAGTTGAACACAAGACCATTGAGTTCTATTCAAGTTGTTTGACTTTGATCATATTACTTAATTTCGGGAAAACGGGCTTGGCTGGCTACTTTGTCTAATGATTTTTGTTCAGCTGTTGTGTTCAACTTCTCATAGTGCTACTTTTCTTCAGGAGGTCATCGATAGATTGAGGTCATACCCCCACTGGAAATTCTACTACACAAACGTGACACGGCAGATGGGGAACACTTCAATGGCTACTTACACAGCCAGTCTAGGAAGGGAAACCAGCACGAATTACCCTCTGGTGAATTTCTTGGTGGCTGCCGAATCAGACTTCTTCATCGGAGCCTTGGGTTCCACTTGGTGCTTTCTTATAGACGGAATGAGGAACACAGGAGGAAAAGTCATGGCCGGCTACTTAAGTGTCAATAAGGATCGGTATTGGTAGCTAAAGAGTAAATACGTAAAGCTGGCTGCTGGCGATTCCACGAGTATATATGTAAATTGCTCACTTGATCTGCAAGATGCCATAAAGCTGGCGGCTGGCGATTCTACAAGTATATATGTAAATTGATCACTTGATCTGCAAGATATATGCCATTTACAGGAACAACGTGCATTGTTGTATAAAGAGTTGTTCAATTTGTAAGACTATCTATTCCTGAATTTCATGTATGTAAGCTTAGGTCTATGATTATGCATTTCACATTTCTCATCTCCTTCAGATTAGCGGGTGGTTTGAACCATTAAAAATTTTGTTGAATTTACTTAGTAACACAAGTAGTTTGGATTCAAAATGTACATTAGATGATATGACCATTTTATCTGTTGTGCTGAGGTCATTGTACTTGAAGTAGTGGCAACAATACGGGTGGGGTGAAGCGGTTATCAAATGATGGTGGTGATGGTGTTTTGGTAGTCGTAGTGGTCAAGTGATATTGTTGGTGGTATAGACACAAAAATTTTGCTACTTAAAAATAAATCCTAATGATTAAGCAGTTTTGGGTTGTTCAATGAAACGTGGAAAGCCCTATGAATTCTCTGAAGCTCTTATGAAATGAACAAATACCTTAGAACAAGGAGTGTGAGTACTGAATGGAACATAGAATGAGTGGAAGGGCGCCAAAAAATATTTTATTCTTAGTGGCTCCGACGATATTTGAATTGATATACTTTTGGCCAACATTTGATAAACCAAAATCTAATATGTTTTTATGGTTCAATCGCACCAACTTTTAGTACTTTGAATACTCACTTTATCGACATAAAATAGGTTTCAATCCAATTTAAAGTTAGTGTGATTCAAGGATTTCCAAAAATAATTTTACTTTTCGACATGTTGATGGTAAAATTGGCATAGCTTTTGGTGTATAAATAATTTTGGAGTAAAACTGATTTGGTTAGAAATTAGGCTAGACAAGCTTTTCAACACTCCAAATCACGTGCAAATCGGAGTTCGGGAGTGTACGTGGCAAGACCGTAAAGCATGTTAATTTTGAAATTCCGAAGATGCGCCCGGGGCGCAATGGAATGCGCCTGGGGAGCATAGTTTTGTGCCTGGGCCGGATTAAGACTCTACAATTGTTCAAACTTTGCGGGTTTGTCCCGGACGCTCCCGAATTTTGATTTTTGCAAAGTTTGAACCATTAAAAAAACTTGTTAAGTCTAATTTCCAACCCAAGTAGAATCAAATTATTTGTTCAACAAAATACATGACCAATTTACCCTCGATCATTTCAATAAAAAACTCGGATCTCACTCATCTTAATCAGATAGAAATCTATTATATATCTTTAAAAAAGATTTTCAAAGTACTAAAAGATAGTGGAATTCAATCATAAAAATAATAATGTTTAATTTATGAAAAGTAGGTAGTAAGTAGACCACTACAAAGATCATCGAAGCACCACAACCATCAATTCACCACCAACACCAACATCACATCACTTCACCACCGCACTTCCACTCGATACCACCGTTGGCACCACACATCAATCCTACCACATCTGCATTCATTTAAACTTAGTGTGATTCAAGGATTTCCTAATATAATTTATTTTCCGACTGTTGAGGGTAAAATTGGCATATCTTTTTGTGTATAAATAAATTTGGGGTAAAACTAATTCGATTAGAAACTAGGCTAGACAAGCTTTTCCACGGTTCAAACCACATGCAAATCAGAGTTCGGAAGTGTCCGTGGCAAGACCATACTTGGTTTTGAAATTCCGAAGATGTGCGCCCAGGGCGCAATGGATTGCGCCTGGGGCACATTAAGACTCCACAATTGCTCAAACTTTGTGAGTTTGTCCCGAACGCTCCCGAATTTTGATTTTTGCAAGGTTTGAACCGTTAAAAAGTTCGGTAAGTCTACTTTCAAACACAGGTAGTTTGAATCTCAAATTATTTTTGCAACAAAAGACATGACCAATTTATCCTCAGTGAGTCAAAAAGTAAATCATTCCAGTAAAAAGCTCGCATCTCTCTCATCCTAAATCCGATAAAGACCTATTATATATAGATAAAAAGGATTTTCAAAGTATTTAAAGATGGAGGAATCCAATCATAAAAATAATAACGTTTAATTTATGAAAAGTTGGTACTAAGCAGACCACTACAAAGATCATCGGACCACCACCACCATCACTTCACCACCACGACCACCACACTTCCACTTTATTACCACCATTGGCACCACACATCAACCCTACCATCTCTGCATTCATTTAAAATTAGTGTGATTCAAGGATTTTACAAAATAATTTTACTTTTCGACCTGTTGATGGTAAAATTGGCATAGCTTTTGGTGTATAAATGATTTTGGAGTAAAACTGATTTGATTAGAAATTAGGCTAGACAAGCTTTTTAACGCTCCAGATCATATGCAAATCGGAGTTCGGGAGTGTACATGGCAAGACCGTAAATCTTGTTGATTTTGAAATTCCAAAAATGCGCCCAAGGCGCAATATAACGCGCCTGGGGAGCATGGTTTTGTGCTTGGGGCGCATTAAGACCACAATTGATCAAACTTTGCGGGTTTGTCCCGTACGCTCCCAAATTTTTATTTTTACAAGGTTTGAACCATTAAAAAACTAGTTAAATTCAATTTCTAACCCAAGTAGTTTGAATCTCAAATTATTTGTTCAACAAAATACATGTCCAATTTACCCTTAGTGAGTCGAAAAGTAAAAATCATTTTAGTAAAATGCTCGGATCTCACTCATCTTAAATCCGATAGAAACCTATTATATATCCTTAAAAAATATTTTTGAAGTACTAAAAGATGGTGGAATCCAATCATAAAAATAATAATGTTTAATTTATGAATAGTAGGTTGTAAGTAGACCACTACAAAGATCGTCAAAGTACCACCACCATCATTTCACCACCTACACCAACATCACTTCACCACCACACTTCCACTCTGATACCACTGTTCGCACCACACATCAACCCTTCCACCTCTGCATTCATTTATAGTTAGTGTGATTTAAGGATTTACTAATATAATTTATTTTCTAACTGTTGAGAGTAAAATTGGCATATCTCTTGGTGTATCAATAAATTTGGGGTAAAACTAATTCGGTTAGAAATTAGGCTAGACAACCTTTTCCACGGTTCAAACCACATACAAATCGGAGTTCAGGAGTGTCCGTGGCAAGACCATACTCGGTTTTGAAATTCTGAAGATATGCGCCCAGGGCGCAATGGATTGCGATTGGGGAGCATGGCAATGTGCCTAGGGCGCATTAAAACTCCACAATTGCTCAAACTTTGCGAGTTTGTCCCAAACGCTCCCGAATTTTAATTTTTGCAAAGTTTGAACCATTAAAAAGTTCGTTAAGTCTAGTACTTTCAAACACAAGTAGTTTGAATCTCAAATTATTTGTGCAACAAAAGACATAACCAATTTATCCTCAATGAGTCAGAAAGTAAATCATTTCAGTAAAAAGCTCGCATCTCTCTCATCCAAAATCCGATAAAGACCTATTATATATAGATAAAAAGGATTTTCAAAGTATTAAAAGATGGAGTAATCCAATCATAAAAATAAATAAAGTTTAACTTATGAAAAGTTGGAAGTAAGCAGACCACTATGAAGATCATCAGAGCACCACCACCATCAGTTCACCACCATGACAACCGCACTTCCACTTTATTACCACCATTGGCACCACACCTCAACCTTACCATCTCTGCATTCATTTAAAATTAGTGTGATTCAAGGATTTTACAAAATAATTTTACTTTTCAACCTGTTGAGGGTAAAATTGGCATAGCTTTTGGTGTATAAATCATTTTGGAATAAAACTGATTTAATTAGAAATTAGGCAAGACAAGCTTTTCAATGCTCCTGAGTCCTGATCACGTGCAAATCGGAGTTCGGGAGTGTAAGTCGCAAGACCGTAAAGTTTGTCTATTTTGAAATTCCGAAGATGCGCCCGAATTTTGATTTTTGCAAGGTTTTGAACCGTTAAAAATTTGTTACAGCTAATTTCTAACCCAAGTAGTTTGAATCTCAAATTATTCGTTCAACAAAATACAAGACCAATTTACCCTTAGTGAGTCGAAAAGTAAATCATTTCAGTAAAAAACTTGGATCTGATCACTCATCTTAAATCCAATAGAAACCTATTATATATCCATAAAAAAGATTTTCAAAGTACAGAAAGATGGTGGAATCCATTCATAAAAATAATAATGTTTAATTTATGAAAAGTAGGTAGTAAGTAGACCACTACAAAGATCGTCGAAGCACCACCACCATCAATTCACCACCTACACCAACATCACTTCACCATCGCACTTCCACTCTGATACCACCATTGGCACCACAAATCAACCCTACCACCTCTGCATTCATTTAAAGTTAATGTGATTCAAGGATTTCCTAATATAATTTATTTTCCAATCGTTGAGAGTAAAATTTGCATATCTTTTGATATATAAATAAATTTAGAGTAAAACTAATTGGGTTAGAAATTAGGCTAGACAAGCTTTTCCACGGTTCAAACCACATGCAAATTGGAGTTCGAGAGTGTCCGCGGCAAGACCGAACTTGGTTTCGAAATTCCGAAGATGTGCGCCCGAGGTGCAATGGAATGCGCCGGGGCGTATTAAAACTCCACAATTGCTCAAAGTTGGCGGGATTGTCCCGGACACTTCCGAATTTTGATTTTTTCAAGGTTTGAACCGTTAAAAATTTCGTTCAATCTACTTTCTAACACAAGTAGTCTGAATCTCAAATTATTTGTGCACCAAAGACATGACCAATTTATCCTAAGTGAGTCGAAAAGTAAATCAATCCATTAAAAAGCTCGCATATTTCTCATCCTAAATCCGATAAAGACCTATTATATATAGATAAAAAAAAATTTCAAAGTATTAAAAGATGGAGGAATACACTCATAAAATAATAACGTTTAACTTATGAAAAGTTGGTAGTAAGCAGACCACTACAAAGATCATCAGAGCACCACCACCATTAGTTCACCACCTACACCATCACTTCACCACCACGACCACCGCACTTCAACTTTGTTACCACCATTGGCACCACACCTCAACCCTACCATCTCTGTATTCATTTAAAGTTAGTGTGATTCAAGGATTTTCTAAAATAATTTTACTTTTTGGCCTGTTCATGGTAAAATTTGCATAGCTTTCGGTGTATAAATGATTTTGGGATAAAACTAATTTGATCAGAAATTAGGCTAGGCAAGCTTTTCAACGCTCCAGATCACGTGCAAATCTGAGTTCCGGAGTGTACATGGCAAGACCGTAAAGTTTTTCTATTTTGAAATTCCAAAGATGTACCCGAGGCGCAATGCAATGCGCCTGGGGCATATTAGAACTCCACAATTGCTCAAACTTTGCGGGTTTGTCCGGACGTTCCTGAATTTTGATTTTTGCAATGCTTTGAATCGTTAAAAAACTTGTTAAGTCTAATTTCTAACCCAAGTAGTTTGAATCTCAAATTAATTGTTCAACAAAATACAAGACCAATTTACCCTCAGTGAGTCGAAAATAAATCATTCCAATAAAAAACTCGGATCTCACTTATCTTAAATCCGATAGAAGCCTATTATATATCTTTAAAAAAGATTTTCAAAGTACTTAAAGATGGTGGAATCCAACCATAAAAATCATAATGTATAATTTATAAAAAGTAGGTAGTAAGTAGACCACTGCAAAGGTCATCGAAGCACCACCACCATCAATTCACCACTTACACCAACATCACTTCACCACCGCACTTCCACTCTGATACCACCTTTGGCACCACACATCAACCCTATCACCTCTGCATTCATTTAAAGTTAGTGTGATTCAAACATATCCAAATATAATTTATTTTCTGACCGTAGAGGGTAAATTTGCATATCTTTTGGTGTATAAATAAATTTGGAGTAAAACTCAATGGGTTAGAAATTAGGCTAGACAAACTTTTCCACAGTTCAAACCACATGCAAATTGGAGTTCGGGAGTGTCCGTGGCTGTCACGCCCTCGATTTTCAACATAAATAAAGATAGCTTTTCATAAATAAAACCCCTCACATTATCTTACATAATACCCCAAAAGAGTTCACCATGTTCTAATCATTAAATTACAAATCCAACTCCAAGAGTTTGAATACATTACATCATAAAAAGAAATAGAGTTAAGGTGCTATTACATTCCCAAAACATGTTTTATCAAAAGTCCGTGAGTCTCTTTTGCCACTTCTTTTGAAAATATGCACTTGAATGCATGCACTTCGCTCCATTCTATCGCTCCGGGTTCACACCTGAAAAATGATAGGTTGAGCTACACTAGCCCAGTAGAGAAATCTACACAACCATTATATGCAAATGGGATGACTGGTAGGATGAATAACAAAACCAAGAGTGAATAACAGAAGCAAGGTACGATATCTCAATGGAAAAACAAAACACGACTAGTAGTTTTCCCAACGTCGATGACATAAATGAAGTACCATGACTACACACCAAGACTCTAAGCTAACGAAACACCCTATTCCGAATACTCTATCCGCTCTTCGACTTTACTTTAGTCATAACGTCACACATTTAAAGAAAATAACCTATTGATACATAACTCTATGGTGTTGTTTCGACAACCGATCATTTCTCTCGTACATTTATCAAACAAACCCTTACGTTTACTCACATACATCACTCTTGCAATCCCACATCACACGTCATAAGCAAGCGCTCTTTCTGGGTTGTTTATGGAGCCCCACTACTCCTTACAAATACCTTCCTCACTAAAGGAACTAAATCACATCACATAGTATAGATCACCATACCACAATTCGTCCAATACACCTCACAATTCAACCGTTCATCTTAATCACATATAATGATTTCACAACGAAGACTTATTCACAAGAGGTAGTAGTTGTAATAGTAATAAGGATAATCCGACTTCATTCAACTCATAATCATTACACCATTCATTCTTCATATAAGCATTCACATATCAAAGGATATTCTCTCGCAACGGCTCATAGATTTTCACCTTACAACTCATAAAATCATACGATTTACGCAAATGACATATCACATATCGAACATAAGGAACATGTCTCACATACCCCTGCCTAGCGTTGCTTAACTCAAAGGAGTGTCCTATGTGTTTGTTTCTCACATTGCATGTCAACACATACAACCCTCACCCACCTATATTTCTTATGTTCTATAAACCCTCATTTCGGTGTCATAAGACTCATACGGAACCCAACGACCACCACAAAACCTAGTATACCACTAGCCTCGTCAAACCACTCAATTAAGTACTTAGGAGAACCTAAGAACATCCATTTCTCACCCAAACGATTCTAAGGAAAAGGATTTTCCAACATCTACGGACGTATCTATCTTATTTTGGTTACCAGATCTTATTGGTTAAGAATTAGGAGATGAGACCACCACCATTGGAAAGTAGACTTCCGGCACATGAATTTCGGTATAAAATTTACCCAAAACGAAGTTCGGATGAAAAAGTTATGCCCTTCCAAAGTTTTACCAAAAATGCTGATTTTTCATTTTCTACCGGTTGGACACAATTTTCTACCGGTAGGAGACCAGAATTTCACAAAATGACTCTACTGGACAGCGTTTCTACCGGTAGGACCAAAACTCCTACCGGTAAGACTTGGGTTTTCAGTGCACGACTTTCAGATTTTACCAGAACAATTTCAACAACAAAACCAATGATCTAGGGTGCGATTCAAACACCAAATCAACACATAAACATATAATAGATGTAAGAAATCCCTACCTCGAAGTCGAAGAACGAAATCCAAGCCCAACCAAGTAAGCCCTAGCTCCGAAAACTTCAAATCATTCGAATACTCCTCTCCGAGCTCAAACCCACAAATTTCCAAGCTCTAGAACACTTGAATGCGAGAACTTTGTGGCGGATTGAGGTGGGTTCGAGGTATTTTGGGGTGTTAGAGTGTGAGAGTTTGAGAGAGAGAGAGAGAGAGAGAGAACGAGAGGAGCCGAGAGAGAGAGATCGGGAGGAGAGAGAGAAAGAGAGAGGGTTGGGGATTTTGATCCTCTACACCCTCACACACACACATATATATACTAGGACACACACCAACCACACTTGCACTCCCTCCACTTTTAATCCTATCACATTGACCCCAAATCAAATAAATTCAACAAATTTCACATTTACTCAATAGTCTAACATTAATAAAACCTTTAAACGATTTTTCGAAAATACGGGGTCTCTACAGTGGCAAGACCGTACTCGGTTTTAAAATTCCGAAGATGTGCGCCTGGGGAGCATAGAATATCGCCTGGGGCGTATTAAAACTCAAAACTTGCTCAAACTTAGCGGGTTTGTACCACATGCTTCCGAATTTTTATTTTTACAAAGTTTGAACTGTTAAAAAGTTCGTTAAGTCTACTTTCTAACACAAGTAGTTTGACTCTCCAATTATTTGTGCAACAAAAGACATGACCAACTTATCCTCAGTGAGTCGAAAAGTAAATCATTCCAGTAAAAAGCTCGCATCTCTCTCATCCTAAATCCGAAAAAGACCCACTAAGTATAGATAAAAAGGATTTTCAAAATATTAAAAGATGGAGGAATCCAATCATAAAAATAATAACTTTTAACTTATGAAAAGTTGGTCGTAAGCAGACCACTCCAAAGATCATCGGAGCACCACCACCATCAGTTCACCCCCTACACCATCACTTCACCACCACAACCACCGCACTTCCACTTTGCTACAACCGTTGCCACCACACCTCAACCCACCAACTCCGCATTCATTTAAAGTTATTGTGATTCAAGGATATTTCAAAATAATTATACTTTTAAACCTGTTGATGGTAAATTGGCATAGCTTTTGTTGTATAAATGATTTTGCAGTAAAACTGATTTGATTAGAAATTATGCCAGACAAGCTTTTCAACGCTCTAAATCGCGTGCAAATTAGAATTTGGGAGTGTACGTGGCAAGACCGTAATGTTTGTCGATTTTGAAATTCCGAATATGCGCCCGAGGCGCAATGGAATGCCCTTGGGGAGCATGGTTTTGTACCTGGGGTGCATTAACACTCCTCAATTGCTCAAACTTTGTGGGTTTGTCCCGGACACTCCCAAATTTTAATTTTTTAGAGGTTTGAACCGTTGAAAAGTTCATTAAGTCTACTTTCTAACACAAATAGTTTGAATCTCCAATTATTTGTGCAACAAAAAACATGACCAATTTATCATCAGTGAATGGGAAAGTAAATCATTCCATTAAAAAGCTCGCATCTCTCTCATCCAAAATCCGATAAAGACCTATTATATATAGATAAAAAGGATTTTAAAAGATGGAGGAATCCAATCATAAAAATAATAACATTTAACTTATGAAAACTTGGCAGTAAGCAGACCACTCCAAAGATCATCGCAGCACCACCACCATCACTTCACCATCTACACCATCACTTCACCACCACGACCACTGCACTTTGACTTTGCTACCACCGTTGACATCATACCTCAACCCTTCCATCTCTGCATTCATTTAAAGTTAGTGTGATTCAAGAATTTTCCAAAATAATTTTACTTTTCGACCTATTGATGGTAAAATTGCATAGCTTTTGGTGTATAAATGATTTTGGAGTAAAACTAATTTTGATAGAAATTAGGCTAGGCAAGCTTTTCAACGCTCCAAATCACGTGAAAATTGGAGTTCGGGAGTGTACGTGGATAGACCGTAAAGCTTGTTGATTTTGAAATTCCAAAGATGTGCCCGGGGCGCAATGGAATGCGCCCGGGCAACTCAAATTTTGCCAGTTTCTCCCGGACACTTCTGAACTCCGATTTTCACGAGGTTGGAACAGTTAAAATGCTTTTCGAGTCAACTTTCTAACTCAAGTAGTTTGAATCTAAAATTATTTGTACATCCAAAGATATGACCAACTTATCGTCAGAGAGTTGAGAAGTAAATTATTTCGGTAAACATTCAACGATTCCCCTGCAATTAGTTCTTTAATCGTCATAGTTAAAAAAAATTTGAAATATATCATCAGTTGAGGGATGAGTTATTGATGGGAAGGAACAAAATTGATGAAGGGAACCCATGAGAAGATTTTGTCCAACCAAGTCACAGGGAGTTAGTTCCGTTTGTTTTTTTTTTTTTTTTTGGTCAACATACAGAGTTGTTTTCCACAACCAATTGATCAATGCTATTAGGTATTGTTGCATACATATGCCTCCATTATATCAAATGTATATATGGATAGGGATCACAAGGGAGATTTGGAGATAGGTCCATTATAGAGATTTCATAAGTGGACAGCTTCTTCTATGCATTCAGTTTTCCCAGTTGTGTCATGTGTTTGGTGGTAGCGTCGACCACTTCTATGCATTTACTGGCTCCGACGATCTTTTAGTTGGTGTAATCTCAACTAACTTTTCATAAACCAAAAAGAAATTATTTTTATGATTTGATCAACCCATGTTTTAGTACTTTGAATACCCTTTATATCAATACAAATTAGGCTTCGTTCCGGTTTAATGTTGGTGTGATTCAAGAATTTTCCCAATATAGGTTATTTCTCGACAAGTTGAGGGTAAAATTGTCATATGTTTTGACGTATAAGCAATTTGGGAGTCAAACTAATTTTGTTAATTAGAAAGTAGGATAGACAAGCTTTCCAACGGTTCAAACCACGTGCAAATCGGAGTTCGGGAGTGCCCGTGACAAGGCCGCAAAGTTTGGTTAGTTTTGACATTTAAAGGTCGCGCCTGGGCGCAATAGAATGCGCCTGGGGCGCATGCATTTGCGCCTGAGGCGCATTGAAACTCTAAAATTGTTCAAATTTTGCGGGTTTATTTCAGATACTCCCGAACTCCGATTTTCACAAGTATGGAACCGTTGAAAAGCTTGTTGAGTGTAATTTCTAACCCAAGTAGTTTAAATCTTAAAATATTTGTACATTAAAAAATATGACCAATTTACCCTCAGAGAGTTGACATGTAAATTATTTCGGTAAAAAACTCGCATCTCTCTCATTTTTAATTGGATAAAGACCTATTGTATATCGATAGCGAAGATTTTGAATGTATTAAAAGTTGGTGAAATCCAATCATAAAAATAATTCTTTTTGTTTTATGAAAATTGGGTAGCAAGAAGACTACAAACTTCATCAAAGTACTACCACTACTCCACCACCAACATTGTCACCATAATACAACCCCTCCACCACCATTCAATCACCACCTACACAAACATAACTTCACAACTACTACCACCGCACTTCCACTATGCTACCACCATTGGCGCAGCATCTCAACTCTACCGCATTCGTATTCATTTAACCACTGCCAAAAACACAGCCACGACTTCGCCAACACGATGATCACAACTCCACATGCAACTCCACCACGATTACTACAGTTCCACATCACCATCATTTTTGCACCACATAACCACCGGCCCCCCTCCTCTCCACCATCACAACTCTTGCTTTTTTGACGATCTTTGAGTTGTTCCAAATTCGACCAAATTTTTAATAATTAAATTCTATTACATTTTTGGTTTCATCCCACCAAGTACGTTTTAGGACTTTAAATATGCTCTTCATCGATACAACATAGGTTTCAATTCGGTTTAAAATTAGAGTGATTAAAAGATTTTTTTTAAGAATAATATATTTTCCGACTTGTTGAGGGTAAAATTGTCATTATCTTCTGACGTATAACTAATTTTGGCTTAAAATAATTTTGGAAAGAAAGTAGGCTAGACATGCTTTCCAGCCATTCAATTCAGAATCCAGACTGCCCGTGGCATGACCATAAAGTTTGGTCGATTTTGAATTTCTAGAATCCGCCCGGGGAGCAATGGAAGGCGCCTGGGGCGCATGGAATTTGCGCCTGGGCGCATTAAAACTCCATAGTTGCTCAGATTTTGCAAGTTTATCCCAGACACTCCAGAACTCAAATTTTCGCGAGGTTGGAGCCATTAAAATGCTTTTCAAGTCTACTTTCTAACTCAAGTAGTTCGAATCTAAAATTATTTGTACATCC
Organism: Rhododendron ovatum; assembly: GCA_019656835.1. Classification (NCBI taxonomy): domain Eukaryota; kingdom Viridiplantae; phylum Streptophyta; class Magnoliopsida; order Ericales; family Ericaceae; genus Rhododendron; species Rhododendron ovatum. Next base: position 6,790,877 of record CM033799.1, on the reverse strand, counting down.
AAAGATATGACCAACTTATCGTCAGAGAGTTGAGAAGTAAATTATTTCGGTAAAAATTCAATGATTCCCCAGTAATTAGTTCTTTGATCGTTATAATTAAAAAAAAAATAGAAATATATCATCAGTTGAGGGATGAGTTATTGATGGGAAGGAACAAAATTTATGAAGGGAACCCATGAGAAGATTTTGTCCAACCTAGTCACAGGGTGCCTCCATTATATCAAATGTATATATGGATCGGGATCAAAAGGGAGATTTGGTGATAGGTCTATTGTAAAGATTTCGTAAGTGGACTGCTTCTTCTTTGCACTTGGTTTTCCTAGTTGTGTCATGAGTTTGGTTGTAGCGTCAACCACTTCTATGCATTTGGTGGCTCTGACGATCTTTGAGTTGGTGTAATCTCGACTAACTTTTCATAAACCAAAAAAAAATTATTTTTATGATTTGATCACACCATGTTTTTGTACTTTGAATACCCTTTATATCAATATAAATTAGGCTTTGATCCGGTCTAATGTTGATGTGATTCAAGGATTTTCCCAATATAGGTTATTTGTCAACAAGTTGAGGGTAAAATTATCATATGTTTTGACGTATAAGCAATTGGGAGTCAAACTAATTAAATTAATTAGAAAGTAGGATAGACAAGCTTTCCAACGGTTCAAACCACGTTCAAATCAGAGTTCGGGAGTGCCCGTGACAAGGCCGCAAAGTTTGGTTAGTTTTGACATTTAAAGGTCGTGCCTGGGCGCAATAGAATGCGCCTGGGGCGCATGCATTTGCGCCTGAGGTGCATTGAAACTTGAAAATTGTTCGAACTTTGCGGGTTTATTCTGGATACTCCCGAACTCCAATTTTCGCAAGGTTGGAACCGTTGAAAAGCTTGTTGAGTGTAATTTCTAACCCAAGTAGTTTACATCTTAAAATATTTTATATTAAAAAATATGACCAATTTACCCTTAGAGAGTTGACAAGTAAATTATTTCGGTAAAAAACTCACATCTCCCTCATTTTTAATTGGATAAAGACCTATTGTATATCGATAACGAGGATTTTGAATGTACTAAAAGTTGGTGAATCCAATCATAAAAGTCATTCTTTTTGTTTTATGAAAATTGGGAAGTAAGAAGACTACAAACCTCATTGGAGTACTACCACTACTCCACCACCAACATTGTCACCATAATACAACCCCTCCACCACCATTCAGTCACCACCTACACAAACGTAACTTCACAACTACTACCACCGCACTTCCACTATGCTTCCACCATTGGCACAGCATCTCAACTCTACCACATTCGTATTCATTTAACCATTGCCACAAACACAGCCACGACTTCACCAAGAAGATGATCACAACTCCACATGCTACTCCACCACGATTACTACAGTTCCACATCACCATCATTTTTGCACCACATAACCACCTGCCCTCCTCCACTCCACCATCACAACTCTTACTTTTTTGACGATCTTTGAGTTGGTCCAAATTTGACCAAATTTGTAAAAATTAAAATCTATTGCGTTTTTGGTTTCATCCCACCAAGTACGTTTTAGGACTTTAAATACACTCTTCATCGATATAACGTAGGTTTCGATTCAGTTTAAAATTAGAGTGATTCAAAGATTTTTTTCAAGAATATTATATTTTTCAACTTGTTGAGGGTAAAATTGTCATTATCTTCTGATGTATAACTAATTTTTGCTCAAACTAATTTTGGAAAGAAAGTAGGCTAGACAAAGCTTTCAAGCCATTTAATTCAGAATCCAAGCTGCCCGTGGCATGACCACAAAGTTTGGTCGATTTTGAAATTTCTAGAATCTGCCCGGGGAGCAATGGAAGGCGCCTGAGGCGCATGGAATTTGCGCTTGAGCGCATTAAAACTCCATAGGTTCTCAGATTTTGCAAGTTTATCCCAGACACTCCAGAACTCTGATTTTCGCAAGGTTGGAACCGTTAAAATGCTTTTCGAGTCTACTTTCTAACTCAAGTAGTTCAAATCTAAAATTATTTGTACATCCAAAGATATGACCAACTCATTGTCAGAGAGTTGAGAAGTAAATTATTTCAATAAAAATTCAATTACTCCCCTGTAATTAGTTCTTTGATCATTATAGTTAAAAAAAATAGAAATATATCATCAGCTAAGCGATGAGTTATTGATGGAAATGAACAAAATTTATGAATGGAACCCATGAGAAGATTTTGTCCAACCAAGTCACAGAGAGTTAGTTCCGTTTTTTTTTTTTTTTTTTTGTCAACATACAGAGTTGATTTCTGTAGAGACCCGTATTTAATGTAATTAGTTTTAATGTTTATAAATGAGGAAAATGAGAAAAGTAGCGTTTATGTGATTTGGGGCTAAGGTGAAGGAATTGATTGTGGAGGGGTACAATGTGTAGTTTACATATATGTGAATATATATAGGAGGGTGAGAGAGTAGGAGATTATTTTCTCCTCTTCACCTCTCACGCCTCTCTCCCTCTCTCCCAGCTCTCTCCCTCTCTCTTGTTCTCTCTCCAAATCTCACTCAAGACCTACCAAAACAACCTTCAATCCTTCACCCTTTACGCGTATTGTGGTCTGTATTTCGCCGGTTGGAGCTCGGTGGAGTTGAATCACTCTCGGTTTTGATTTCGGAAAGCTAGGGCTCGTAATTTCTTGGGTTTCATTCTTCGGCCTCGAGGTAGGGATTCTACCTCTCAATATATGTAATAGTAGTGGTTTTCTTACCTTGAATCGTGTGCTTGATTGGTTGTGGTTGAAATCCTCAAAATCTGCTGTAAATCTGCTCGAAAGCCATCTATATCGATACGGCCCTTAATCTGTATCGATACAACACTCTTTGGACTGCTTTGAAGCTCACCTGTATCGATACTTATTAAGCTCGTATCAATACGGAGAGCTTAGTGACAGATTTTGCTGTTTTGCTCCAAACTCCATTGTTTTGACCCCCAATCATTTCTAACTTGTTCTAAACATCACCAAATCACTCCGTAACATCGTTAATCATATTCATTGAGTTTGTTGTGTATCTTTACATCCCTTGCCACTGTTCGGTAAACTTTGACGTCGATTATCACATGAGCTTCGATTGAAATGAAATGACACGTTATGAGAAGATGAGACGCTTGAACCCTTGTTGACACAACGATGAACATTCAGGACCTATCGACGGGTAAGTGCTTGGCAGGCGATATCGAGGTCCCATAATTAGCCCTGCAGGAGCTAATGCTCAAGTTGAATACTCAAGGCCCGACCTTCTAGGGGGCGCTTGGCAGGGGGAATTGGGGTCCCATAATTAGCCCGGCAGGAGCTTCGGCTCATGACGCACGACGCGAAATGACATTGGACATACAGAAAGTTGAAACAGTTAAAGGTTGAGGTGTATACCAAATTTCGTATCGAGTACGTGGGATTGTTAAGCCTTGGTATTGTCTGTTATGCGGTCTAAATCCCTTTCTTGCCTTGTGATCATTCTTGCACTCCTCTTTCATAAAATGTCTGAGTAGAATTTCCTACTGGGCTAGTGTAGCTCAAGCCTATTATCAAATTTCAGGTACTAGCGCAAGGCAGTAGCGTGCATGGTTCTAAATCCCGTTCTTGCCTTGTGATCATTCTTGCACTCCTCTTTCATATAATGTCTGAGTAGAATTTCCTACTGGGCTAGTGTAGCTCAAGCCTATCATCAAATTTCAGGTACTAGCGCAAGACAATAGCGTGCATGGTTGAAATGCTTGGATGTGGAATTACTTTTGAAAGCTAAAGATTGAGGAGTTACTTAGTCATCTTTGTAAATCTTCTTTTGAAAGATGTATTTGTAACTCTAATTGTAAATATTCTGATTATGGAATATTGTAATACTTAACTCTTGAATATTCTGTACTTGTGTTAATTTGGGCCTCGGAGCCAAAGATGTAATATATTGAGAATGCTAAGTTATTTGGGTTATCGTACGGATTATGGCGAGGTTTTATTTATAGAAATCATTTATATTTATGTTAAAAATCGAGGGTGTGACAATTTCCACAGCCAATTGATCAATGCTGTTAGGTATTGTTGCATACATATGCCTCCATTATATCAAATGTATACAGGGATAGGGATCAAAAGGGAGATTTGTTGATAGGTCATTTATAGAGCTTTCGTAAGAGAACAGCTTCTTCTATGCACTCGGTTTTCCCAGTGTTGTCATGTGTTTGGCGGTAGCGTCAACCACTTCTATGCATTTAGTGGCTCTGACGATCTTTGAGTTGGTGTGATCTCGACTAACATTTCATAAACCAAAAAAAAAAAATTATCTTTATGATTTGATCACACCATATTTTTGTATTTTGAATACCCTTTATATCAATATAAAGTAGGCTTCGTTCCGGTTTAATGTTGGCGTGATTCAAGGATTTTCCCAATATATGTTATTTTTCGACAAGTTGAGGGTAAAACTATCATATGTTTTGACATATAAGCAATTTGGGAGTCAAACTAATTTGGTTAATTAGAAAGTACAATAGACAAGCTTTCCAATGGTTCAAACCACGTGCAAATCGGAGTTCGGGAGTGCCCACGACAAGGCCGCAAAGCTTGGTTAGTTTTGACACTTAAAGGTCGCGCCTGGGCACAACAGAACGCGCCGGGGGCCCATGCATTTGCGCCTGAGGAGCATTGAAACTTGAAAATTGTGCAAACTTTGCGGGTTTATTCCGGATACTCCCGAACTCCGATTTTCGCAAGGTTGGAACCGTTGAAAATCTTGTTGAGTGTAATTTCTAACCCAAGTAGTTTAAATCTTAAAATATTTGTATATTAAAAAACATGACCAATTTATCCTCAAAGAGTTGACTAGTAAATTATTTCGGTAAAAAACTCGCATCTCCCTCATTTTTAATTGGATAAAGACTTATTGTATATCGATAACGAGGATTTTGAATGTACTAAAAGTTGGTGAAATCCAATCGTAGAAATAATTCCTTTTGTTGTATGAAAATTGGGTAGTAAGAAGACTACTACAAACCTCATCGGAGTACTACCACTACTCCACCACCAACATTGTCACCATAATACAACCCCTCCACCACCATCCAGTCACCACCTACACAAACATCACTTCACAACTAATACCACCGCACGTCTACAATGCTTCCACCATTGGCACTGCATCTCAACTCTACCACATTTGTATTCATTTAACCACTGCCACAAACACGGCCACGACTTCACCAACACGATGATCACAACTCCACATGCAACTCCACCACGATTACTACACTTCCACATCACTATCATTTTTGCACCACATAACCACCGGCCCTCTACTCCACCATCACAACTCTTACTCTTTTGACAATCATTGAGTTGGTCCAAATTCGACCAAATTTTTATGAATTAAAATCTATTATCTTTTTGGTGTCATCCCACCACGTACGTTTTAGGACTTTTAATACGCTCTTTGTCGATATAACATATGTTTCGATTCGGTTTAAAATTAGTGTGATTCAAACTAATTTTGGAAAGAAAGTAGGCTAGACAAGCTTTCCAGCCGTTCAATTCAAAATCCGGACATCCCGTGGCAAGACCACAAAGTTTGGTCGATTTTGAAATTTCTAGAATCCTCCCGGGAAGCAATGGAAGGCGCCTGGGGTGCATGGAATTTGCGCCTGAGCGCATTAAAACTTCATAGTTGCTCAAATTTTGCCAATTTATCCCAAACACTCTTGAACACCGATGTTCGAAAGGTTGGAACCGTTAAAATGCTTTTCGAGTCTATTTTCTAACTCAAGTAGTTCGAATCTAAAATTATTTGTACATCAAAAGATATTACCAACTTATCGTCGAAGAGTTGAGAAGTAAATTGTTTCGGTAAAAATTCAAAAACGATTTCCCTATAGTTAGTTCTTTGATCGTTATGGTTACAAAAAAAATTGAAATATATCATCAGTTGAGGGATGAGTTATTGATGGGAAGGAACAAAAATTATGAAGGGAAACCATGAGAAGATTTTGTCCAACCAAGTCACAGGGACTTAGTTCCGTTTTTTTTTTTTTTTTTTTTTTGTCAACATACAGAGTTGTTTTCCACAGCCAATTGATCAATGCTGTTAGATATTGTTGCATACATATGCCTCCATTATATCAAATGTATATAGGGATAGGGATCAAAACGGAGATTTGTTGATAGGTCATTTATAGAGATTTCGTAAGTGAACAGCTTCTTCTATGCACTCGGTTTTCCCAGTGTTGTCATGTGTTTGGCGGTAGCGTCGACCACTTCTATGCATTCAGTGGCTCCGACGATCTTTGAGTTGGTGTGATCTCGACTAACATTTCATAAACCAAAAAAAAATTTATTTTTATGATTTGATCACACGATGTTTTTGTACTTTGAATACCCTTTATATCAATATAAAATAGGCTTCATTCCGGTTTAATGTTGGTGTGATTCAAGGATTTTCCCAATATATGTTATTTTTCGACAAGTTGAGGGTAAAATTATCATATGTTTTGACGTATGTGCAATTTAGGAGTCAAACTAATTTGGGTAATTAGAAAGTAGGATAGACAAGCTTTCCAACGGTTCAAACCACGTGCAAATCGGAGTTCGGGAGTGCCCGTGACAAGGCCGCAAAGTTTGGTTAGTTTTGACACTTAAAGGTCGCGCCGGGGCGCAACAGAATGCGCCTGGGGCGCATGCATTTGCGCCTGGGGCGCATTGAAACTTGAAAATTGTGCAAACTTTGCGGGTTTATTCCGGATACTCCCGAACTCCCATTTTCGCAAGGTTGGAACCGTTGAAAATCTTGTTGAGTGTAATTTCTAACCCAAGTAGTTTAAATCTTAAAATATTTGTACATTAAAAAATATGACCAATTTACCCTCAGAGAGTTGACTAGTAAATTATTTCGGTAAAAAACTCTCATCTCCCTCATTTTTAATTGGATAAAGACTTATTGTATATCGATAACGAGGATTTTGAATGTACTAAAAGTTGGTAAAATCCAATCATAGAAATAATTCCTTTTGTTTTATGAAAATTGACAAACCTCATCGGAGTACTACCACTACTCCACGACCTACATTGCCACCATAATACAACTCCTCCACCTCCATCCCTTCACCATCTACGCCAACATCATTTCACCATCATTACCACTGCACTTCCACTCTTCTACCACCATTGACATTGCATCTCAACCCTACCACCTCCGTTTTCATTTAACCACTGTCACAAACACGCGGGAGCACGATTTCATTGCTACAACGATCACGCCACGCCATGCAACACCACCACGACTTCTACAGTTCCAGATCATTATCATTTTAGGACCACATAACCACAGGCCTCCACTCCACCATCGGAACAATTATTTACTTCACCACTACTACTGACATTAATTATTTTACCGGCATTACAAATTCAACGAAAATAGTGAATAACGATTGAGAATATTCTTGATGTTTTCAATCATAGCCACCACATTTCAAGTGTGACTTTGAGCAGTGTGACCACAACGAATTGAGACCTTAGTAGGAAACAAATCGAATAAAATGAAGGAGATGCGAGTTTTTTACCGGAAAGTCAAAAGGAGAACGAGAGTTGTGACAGTGTTAGTTATATGGATAGAGCTTCTTCTCTGCATTCGATTTTCTCAATTGCGTCATGCATTTGGTGGGAGCATCAGACCATTTCTATGCTTTTAGTGGCTCCAACAATCTTTGAGTTTGTATAATCTCGACTAATTTTTCATAAACCAAAAAAAATTATTTTTATGATACGATCACACCATGTTTTACTATTTTGAATACTCTTTCTATCAATATAAAGTAGGTTTTATTCTGATTTAATGTTGGTGTGATTCAATGATTTTTTCAATATAAGCTATTTTTCGACCTAATGGGTGTTTTTTTGTCAACATATAGAGTTGTTTTCCAAAGCCAAAATGTCATTTGTTATCATTGTATATACAGATGCCTTTATTTTATCAAATGTATGTAGGGATAGAGTTGGTTATATGAACAGAGTTTCTTCTCTGCATTCGGCTTTTCCAATTGCATTTGGTGGAGCGTCGGACCACTTCTATGCATTTAGTGGCTCCGACGATCTTTGAGGTTGTCTAATATCGACCAACTTTTTAGAAATCAAAATATATTATTTAAGTGATTCAATCCCACAATCGATCTTTTAGTACTTTGAATACCCTTTCCCCAGTATAAGTAGGTTTTGTTTCGGTTTAATGTCGGTGTGATTCAAAGATTTTCCCAAAATAAGTTATTTTTTGACCTATTAAATGTGTAAAATTATCATGTCAGTCAAACTAATTTGGTTAGAAAGTAGGTTAGGCAAACTTTTCAACAGTCCAAACCACGTAGAAATCGGAGCTCGGGAGTGCCCATGACAATGCCACAAAGTATGGTTAGTTTTGAAATTTCAAGGTAGTGCCTAGGCGCAATAGACTGAGCCTGGGACACATTAAGACTCCACAATTGCTCAAAATTTGCGAGTTTGTGCCGAACGCTCCCGAATTTTGATTTTTGCAATCTTTGAACCGTTAAAAAGTTCGTTAAGTCTACTTTCAAACACAAGTAGTTTGAATCTCAAATTATTTGTGCAACAAAAGACATGACCATATTATGCTCAGGGAGTCCAAAAGTAAATCATTCCAGTAAAAAGCTCGCATCTCTCTCATCCTAAATCCGATAAAGACCTATTGTATATAGATAAAAAGGATTTTCAAAGTATTAAAAGATGGAGGAATCCAATCATAAAAATAATAACGTCTAATATATAAAAAGTTGGTACTAAGCAGACCACTACAAAGATCATCGAAGCACCACCACCATCAGTTCACCACCTACACCATCACTTCACCACCACGACCACCAAACTTCCAATTTATTACCGCCATTGGCACCACACCTCAACCCTACCATCTCTGCATTCATTTAAAATTAGTGTGATTCAAGGATTTTACAAAATAATTTTACTTTTCAACCTGTTGAGGGTAAAATTGGCATAGCTTTTGGTGTATAAATGATCTTGTAATAAAACTGATTTGATTAGAAATTAGGCTAGACAAGCTTTTCAACGCTCCAGATCACGTGCAAATCAGAGTTCAGGAGTGTACATGGCAAAACCGTAAATCTTGTCAATTTTGAAATTCCAAAAATGCGCCCCGCCCGGGGCGCAATAGAATGCACCTGGGGAGCATGGTTTTGCGCCTGGGGCGCATTAAGACCACAATTGCACAAACTTTGCGGTTTGTCCCGTATACTCCCGAATTTTTATTTTTGCAAGGTTTGAACAGTTAAAAAACTTGTTAAATGTAATTTCTAATCCAAGTAGTTTGAATCTCAAATTAATTGTTCAACAAAATACATGTCCAATTTACCCTTAGTGAGTCGAAAAGGAAAAATCATTTTATTAAAATACTCGGATCTCACTCATCTTAAATCCGATAGAAACCTATTATATATCCTTAAAAAATATTTTCAAAGTACTAAAAGATGGTGGAATCAAATCATAAAAATAATAATGTTTAATATGAAAAGTAGGTTGTAAGTAGACCACTACAAAGATCGTCGAAGCACCACCACCATCAACTCACCACCTACACCAACATCACTTCACCACCACACTTCCACTCAGATACCACTGTCGGCACCACACATCAACCCTACCACCTCTGCATTCATTTATAGTTAGTGTGATTCAAGAATATACAAATATAAATTATTTTCGGACTGTTGAGGGTAAAATTGGCATATCTTTTGGTGTATCAATAAATTTGGGGTAAAATTAATTCATTTAGAAATTAGGCTAGACAAGCTTTTCCACGGTTCAAACCACATACAAATCGGAGTTCAGGAGTGTCCGTGGCAAGACCGTACTCGGTTTTGAAATTCTGAAGATATGCGCCCAAGGCGCCATGCATTGCGCTTGGGGAGCATGGCATTGTGCCAGGGGTGCATTAAGACTCCACAATTGCTCAAACTTTGCAAGTTTGTCCCGGACGCTCCCGAATTTAGGATTAAACAGTTAAAAAGTTCGTTAAGTCTACTTTCAAACACAAGTAGTTTGAATCTCAAATTATATGTGTAACAAAAGACATGACCAATTTATCCTTAGGGAGTCGAAAAGTAAATCATTCGAGTAAAAAGCTCGCATCTCTCTCATCCTAAATCCGATAAAGACCTATATATAGATAAAAAGGATTTTCAAAGTATTAAAAGATGGAGTAATCCAATCATAAAAATAATAAAGTTTAACTTATGAAAAGTTGGTACTAAGAAGACCACTACAAAGATCATTGGAGCACTACCACCATCAGTTCACCACCAACACCATCACTTCACCACCATGACCACCAAACTTCCATTTTATTACCACCATTGGCACCACACCTCAACCTTACCATCTCTGCATTCATTTAAAGTTAGTGTGATTCAAGGATTTTCAAAAATAATTTTACTTTTTGACCTGTGGATGGTAAAATTGGCATAGCTTTTGGTGTATAAATGATTTTGGAATAAACAGATTTGATTAAAAACAAGGCAAGACAAGCTTTTGAACTCTTCAGATCACATGCAAATCGGAGTTCGCGAGTGTACGTAGCAAGACCGTAAAGTTTGTCTATTTTGAAATTCTGAAAATGCGCCCAAGGCGCAATGGAACGTGCCCAAGGAGCATGGTTTTGCACCTGGGGCGCATCAACACTCCACAATATATTGCTCAAATTTTGCAGGTTTGTCCCGGACGTTCCCGAATTTTGATTTTTTTAAGGTTTGAACCGTTAAAAAATTTGTTAAGTCTAATTTCTCACCCAAGTAGTTTGAATCTCAAATTAATTGTTCAACAAACTACATGACCAATTTACCCTCAGTGTGTCAAAAAGTAAATCATTTTAGTAAAAAAACTAGGATCTCACTCATATTAAATATGATAGAAACCTATTATATATCCATAAAAAAGATTTTCAAAGTACTGAAAGATGGTGGAATCCATTTATAAAAATAATAATGTTTATTACCACCATTGGCACCACACATCAACCCTACCACCTCTGCATTCATTTAATGTTAACATGATTCACGGATTTCCTAATATAATTTATTTTCCAACCGTTGAGAGTAAAATTTGCATATCTTTTGATGTATAAACAAATTTGGAGTAAAACTAATTGCGTTAGAAATTAGGCTAGACAAGCAGAACCACGGTTCAAACCACATGCAAATCGAAGTTCGGGAGTGTCCGCGGCAACACCGTGCTCGGTTTTGAAATTCCGAAGATGTGCGCCCGGGGTGCAATGGAATGCGCCTGGATTTGCGCCTGGGGAGCATTAAGACTCCACAATTGCTCAAACTTGCGAGTTTTTCCCGAGCGCTCCTGAATTTTGATTTTTGTAAGCTTTGAACCGTTAAAAAGTTCGTTAAGTCTACTTTCAAACACAAGTAGTTTGAATCTCAAATTATTTGTGCAACAAAAGACATGACCATTTTATCCTCAGTGAGTCCAAAAGTAAATCATTCCAGTAAAAAGATCGCATCTCTCATCCTAAATCCGATAAAGACCTATTATATATAGATAAAAATAATTTTCAAAGTATTAAAAGATGGAGTAAACCAATCATAAAAATAATAAAGTTTAACTTATGAAAAGTTGGTAGTTTGCAGACCACTACAAAGATCATCGAAGCACCACCACCATCAGTTCACCACCTACACCATCACTTCACCACCATGACCACCATACTTCCACTTTATTACCACCATTGGCTCCACACCTCAACCTTACCATATCTGCATTCATTTAAAGTTAGTGTGATTCAATGATTTTCAAAAATAATTTTACTTTTCGACCTATTGATGGTAAAATTGGCATAGCTTTTGGTATATAAATGATTTTTGAATAAAACTTATTTGATTAGAAATAAGGCAAGACAAGCTTTTCAACACTTAAGTATCACGTGCAAATCGGAGTTCGGGAGTGTACGTCGCAAGACCGTAAAGTTTGTCTATTTTGAAATTCCAAAAATGCACCTGAGGCGCAATGGAATGTCCCTAGGGAACATGGTTTTGCACCTGGGGCGCATTAACACTCCACAATTATTCAAACTTTCCGGGTTTGTCCCAGACGCTCCCGAATTTTGATTTTTGCAAGGTTTGAACCTTTAAAAAATTTGTTAAGTATAATTTCTGACCCAAGTAGTTTGCATCTCAAATTATTTGTTAAACAAAACACATGACCAATTTACCCTCAGTGAGTCGAAAAGTAAATCATTTCAGTAAAAAAAACTAGTATCTCACTCATCTTAAATCGGATAGAAACCTATTATATATTCATAAAAAAGATTTCCAAAGTACTGAAAGATGGTGGAATCCATTCACAAAAATAATAAAGTTTAATTTATGAAAAATACTTAGTAAGTAGACCACTACACAGATTGTCAAAGCACCACCACCATCAATTTACCACCTACACCAACATCACTTCACCCCCGCACTTCCACTCTGATACCACCATTGGCACCACACATCAACCCTACTACCGCTGCATTCATTTAAAGTTAAGGTGATTCACAGATTTCCTGATATAATTTATTTTCCGACCGTTGAGAGAAAAATTTGCATATCTTTTGATGAATAAATAAATTTGGAGTAAAACTAATTGGGTTAGAAATTAGGCTAGACAAGCTTTTCCACGGTTCAAACCACGTGCAAATTGGAGTTCAGGAGTGTCCGGGGCAAGACCGTACTTGGTTTCGAAATTCCAAAGCTGTCCGCCCGGGGTGCAATGAACTGCGCCTGGAATTGCGCCTGGGGCGCATTATGACTCCATAATTGCTCAAACTTGGCGGGTTTGTCCCGGACGCTTCCGAATTTTGATTTTTACAAGGTTTAAACAGTTAAAAAGTTCGTTAAGTCTACTTTCTAACACAAGTAGTTTGCATCTCAAATTATTTGTGCAACAAAAGACATGACCAATTTATCCTCAATGAGCCGAAAACTAAATCATTCCATTAAAAAGCTCGCATCTCTCTCATCCTAAATCCAATAAAGACCTATTCTATATAGATAAAAAGGATTTTCAAAGTATTAAAAAATGGAGGAATCCAATCATAAAAATAATTAATGTTTAACTTATGAAAAGTTTGTAGTAAGCAGACCACTACAAAAATCATCAGAGCACCCCCACCATCAGTTCACCACCTACACCATCACTTCACCACCACGACCACTGCACTTCAACTTAATTACCATCATTGGCACCACACCTCAACCCTACCATCTCTCTATTCATTTAAAGTTAGAGTGATTCAAGGATTTTCAAAAATAATTTTACTTCTCAGCCTGTTCATGGTAAAATTGGCATAGCTTTCGGTGTATAAATGATTTTTGAATAAAACTGATTTCGTTATAAATTAGGCTAGACAAGCTTTTCAACGCTCTAGACCACGTGCAAATCAGAGTTCCGGAGTGTACGTGGCAAGACCGTAAAGTTTTTCTATTTTGAAATTTTGAAGATGCGCCCGAGGCGCAATTCAATGCGCCTGGGGCACATTAAAACTCCACAATTGCTCAAACTTTGCGGGTTTGTCCCAGACGCTCCCGAATTTTTATTTTTGCCAGGTTTGAACCGTTAAAAAACTTGTTAGGTCTAATTTCTAACCCAAGTAGTTTGAATCTCAAATTAATTGTTCAACAAAATACAAGATCAATTTACCCTCAATGAGTCGAAAATAAATCATTTCAGTAAGAAACTCAGATCTCACTCATCTTAAATCCAATAGAAACCTGGTATATATCTTTAAAAAAGATTTTCAAATTACTTAAAGATGGTGGAATCCAACCATAAAAATAATAATGTATAATTTATAAAAAGTAGGTAGTAAGTAGACCATTATCATCGAAGCACCACCACCATCAATTCACCACCTGCACCAACATCATTTCACCACCGCACTTCCACTCTAATACCACCGTTTGCACTACACATCAACCCTATCACCTCTGCATTCATTTGAAGTTAGTGTGATTCAAGCATTTCCAAATATAATTTATTTTCCAACCATAGAGGTTAAAATTTGCATAACTTTTGGTGTATAAATAAATTTGGAGTAAAACTAATTGGGTTAGAAATTAGGCTAGACAATCTTTTCCACGGTTCAAACTACATGCAAATCGGAGTTCGGGAGTGTCCGTGGCAAGACCGTACTCAGTTTTAAAATTCCGAAGCTGTGCGCCCGGGGCGCAATGGATTGCGCCTGGGCAGCATAGGGCGTATTAAGACTCAAAAACTGCTCAAACTTGGTGGGTTTGTCCAGGACGCTTTCGAATTTTTATTTTTGCAAAGTTTGAACATTTAAAAAGTTCGTTAAGTCTACTTTCTAACCCAAGTAGTTTGACTCTCCAATTATTTGTGCAACAAAAGACATGACCAATTTATCCTAAGTGAGTCGAAAAGTAAATCATTCCAGTAAAAAGCTCGCATCTCCCTCATCCTAAATCCGATAAAGACCCATTATATATGGATAAAAATAATTTACAAAATATTGAAAGATGGTGGAATCCAATCTTAATAATAATAACGTTTAGCTTATGAAATGTTGGTAGTAAGCAGAGCACTCCAAAGATCATCGGAGCACCACCACCATCGGTTCACCCTACACCATCACTTCACCACCACAACCACCGCACTTCAACTTTGCTACAACCGTTGACACCACACCTCAATCCTACCAACTCATCATTCATTTAAAAATATTGTGATTCTAGGATATTCCAAAATAATTTTACTTTTCGACCTGTTGATGGTAAAGTGGCATAGCTTTTGTTGTATAAATGATTTTAGAGTAAAACTGATTTGATTTAAAATTAGGCCAGACAAGCTTTTTAACGCTCCAAATCACGTGCAAATCGGAGTTCGAGAGTGTACATGGATAGACCGTAAAGCTTATCGATTTTGAAATTCCGAAGATGCACCCAGGGCGCAATCGAATGCACCTGGGCAGCTTGGTTTTGCGCCTGGGACGCATTACGACTGCACAATTGCTCAAACTTTGCGGGTTTGTCCGGGACCCTCCCGAATTCTTATTTATGCAAGGTTTGAACCATTAAAAAACTTGTTAAGTCTAATTTCTAACCCAAATAGTTTGAATCACAAATTATCTGTTCAACAAAGTACATGACCAATGTACCCTCAGTGAGTCGAAATGTAAATCATTTCAGTAAAAAACTCAGATCTCACTCATTTTGTAACGCCCCTGAATTTTGGTCAGTAAAAATTTCGTTAAATATTTGAATTTTATTTGAATTACTTATTTTCGCTTGAGTGACTATATGACTTCTTGTTTATTTTCGTCGAAGTTAGATTTTGGTCTTGACTAAAAACCTTCGTGACTAATTTAGTTACTTTTCAACCGACTACTTGGAGGAACCGAGCAACCAAGTCACCTAGTTACTCGATGAACCTTTTTGGACCTTTTGAACTTTTGAACCTTTTGCTTTTATCCATTGGTCCATAATGGTTAAGGTAATTTTTGTCCATTGGATAATAAACTTTTTATTATAAAGTACATGTAGTCTTTTTAAATTATTATTTTAATAAAAAGGTACTTGTACTCCTTTTGTCCATTGGTTATTAAAGGCAAGGAGAATTATTATCCATTGGGTAATAACCATTAGGGAAGTTAGTAACCCTTGGGTAATAACTCTTTTGACCAAATAAAGTACCGATGTGACTAGGGAACCTTCCAAATAAAGTTGATTTGACTTGTACTTTATTATTATTTTAATGGGAAGAATCCTAACCTTTTTATTTAATTGGGGTACTTGGTACCACACCTATATTTAATATAGGGCTTTTGTCACATGCTTTAAAAGACCTTGATTATTTTAAAATAAAAGTTTCCTAGTAGCTATTGTCCATTGGACAAAGATTGTTAGGGTAATCTTTACCCATTGGACAATAGTCCTTCCTTTATTATATTTGATTAAGTACATGTATATATATACACATGTGAATTTTCAAAGGACATGTAGTCTTTTTAAAAGGACTTAGTTTAATATTTAAAGTACTCGTACCTTATTATCCTTTGGTTATTAACCGTTAGGAATTTTATTATCCATTGGGTAATAGCCTTATTCTTTCAAACCAAGTACATGGGCTTATTAATCTAGTCTTTTTCTTAAACCCCATGGGATGAGGTACCAATATTTTATTTTGAAAGAACTTATTAGCCTTGTAGCCTTTAAGGCCTAAGATTCTTAAAAGTACCCTTGTATTATTTTATGTTAGGGTTTTGTACCCAATTGGATTAATTTATGGGGAGTTGATTTTTCCTAGATTACAAAGTACCCTAGTTTATTTATTTTAATCAACATGTGCCTAATTGTATTTCTTTAATAGGATTTGATTTTGGAAAATCTTGTACTTTGTACCTTTCTTATTCTTTCTTGTATTTGTTATATATATATATATATATATATATATATATATATATATATGTGTGTGTGTGTGTGTGTGTGTAGTGTACTAGGAGAGAGAGAGAGAGAGAGAGAGAGAGAGATGAGGAAAGAGAGAGGAAATTTTGTGGTACTTTGACTTGACCTTACTCATCCTTTCAAATCTTTGGGTGTGTAATCTTCCTAGCCTAAATCTTCCTCCTAACCAAACATAACTCCCCATTGTACTCCTATTATTCTTTAAGACTAAATCTTGTACCCTTGTCTCCAAATCTTCCAACAAATCCTCCAAAGATCAAATCCAAGGACAATCTTAGCCATGCAAGCCTAGGGTTAGCCTTTGATCTTTCAAAGATTGCTTGCCATGTGTCAAAATTTGAGGTAGAGAGAGAGGGGGGGGGGCCGGCCATGGAGAGGAGAGGGAGCCAAGAATTTTGCCTATAAATAGCACCCATGCTTCTCATTCAACTCACACCTTTCTCATTGCTCTTCCTTCTCTCTAGAAATTCTTGTTCTTTCTTTGTTCTTTCTTTAGTTCTTCCTTTGTTCTTGAGTTCTTCTTGAGTTCTTCAAGAAACTCAACCTAAGCCGCCACTAGACCGCCACTCGACCACCCTTCGATCCATAAAGTAGTAGTAGTGTTAGTCAAGTAGAAGTTTCGAGAGAAACCTTTCTCTTTCGAAGCTACCGGAGGCATACCGTAGGACGTTACTCCGTCCGACCACCGACGTACTTTCCGACCGCCGATTACCTTCCGTAGCCGACTACCGCCAAGAAGGATTGTAAGGAAAATCTTACTAACTCCTTAATTACTCACTACGTATTTACTTACGTATTTAAATTGAACGCTGTTATTTTGAATTGCTAAGATAGAACTTATCGTTGTTTCAAAGTATTTGTATTTTTGATATTGATTTTGAATATGCATTTATGAATTGCTTGTATTACTTGTGGTGTGATAAAGCATAAGTGATTTCACTCCAAAGACGTCCGTACATGTCGCGTTGTGCTTGAATAAAGCATAAGTGATACACTCCAAAGGCGTCCGTACATGTGGCGTTATGCTATAAATGATGATTGAGCGTGTTAAGTAATATAGAATTGGATGATCTTGTTAGTGTGTTTCATGCCTACCGCGGAGTCTTTGCATGATAACGAGACACGAGAATCGAGAAAGTAGAAACAGGATACCTAGGGTGTGGTTAATGAAAGGAAATGTTTTCGAGGAAGAAAATATTTTTGAAACTACATAATGACCGGTTTTGGGTGGCATTATGTGAGTTGTGTGTGCGTATTTTGAAAAAGGTGAAATGATTTGGAAAACCGCAATGTGGCCGGACTTGCCCATTGTGTGGTGTGTGTTTTGTGTGTGTGCCAACGGGAACCCGGCGCGGCAGAACCAAGGTTGGGTGTGTGCTTGGTTATCCGCGGTACGGAGCCAATGCAATTGTGTGCCAATGGGAACCCGGCGCGGCGGAACCATTGTGAGGATACTTGGGAACCCGGCGCGGCGGAACCAAGGTTGGGTGTGTGCTTGGTTATCCACGGTACGGAGCCAATGCAATTGTGTGCCAATGGGAACCCGGCGCGGCGGAACCATTGTGAGGATACTCACGAACCCGGCGCGGCGGAACTGAGGTTGGGTGTGTGCTTGGTTATCCGCGGTACGGAGCCAATGCAAGACGATTTTGAAAGTTAGGTGTATAGCTTGGTTATCCGCGGTACGGAGCCAATGCAAATGATTTTGAAAGTTAGGTGTATAGCTTGGTTATCCGCGGTACGGAGCCAATGCAAATGATTTTGAAAGTGTGTAGCTTGGTTATCCGCGGTACGGAGCCAATGCAAATGATTTTGAATTCAAATGATTTACAAAGGTTGTTTTGTAAATGAAAGTGTTGACACGGTCTACGATGAGTCGCGTAGGAGAAACCCGGAAATCTTGGACACCAACGATAGATGATTATCGAATGTGGATGTGTCATTGTTAAACTGTGTATATACCTATCGTGTGGAAATTGATGTTTATTATAACTGTTGTTTGTAAGTTATGGGTTAGAGGGTAAGGATTTCCCTACTGAGCGTTCTAGCTCACGGTGTTGCCTGTTGGTGACCCTGACATATTATATTGGTGGTGACGCCAGTATAATGTGTCAAACTTTGTAGTTGTTCAAGACGAACAGTTCGCCGTGGAAGCCTCTGGAGTTGAAGTGCTGGCTAGGATGAAGAAGCAGGAGGAGCTGTAGTTAGGAACCCTAGAACCCCCTTCAATTGTGTAAATATTGAACTCTTATTGAGAGATTGTTGTAATAAGAGCCAGACTCTATTTTGAGGTTTTCAATGAAATTGTCCTTTTAACGTACCCAAAATTCGGGGCGTTACACATTTTAAATCCGATAGAAACATATTATATATCACTATAAAAGATTTTCCAAGTACTAAAGATGTTGAAATCCAATCATAAAAATAATAATGTTTAATTTATTAAAAGTAGGTAGTAGGTAGACCACTACAAATATCGTCGAAGCACCACCAACATCACATCACCACCGCACTTCCAGTCTGATACCACCGTTGGCACCACACATCAACCCTACCACCTCTGCATTCATTTAAAGTTAGGGTGATTCAAATATTTCCAAATATAATTTATTTTCAGACTGTTGAGGTTAAAATTGTCATATCTTTTGGTGTATAACAAAATTTGGAGTAAAATTAATTGGGTTAGAAATTAGGCTATACATGCTTTTTCACGGTTCAAACCACATGCAAATCGGAGTTCGGGAGTGTACGTGGATAGACCGTTAAGCATGTCAATTTTAAAATTCCGAATATGCGCCTGGGGAGCATGGTTTTGCGCCTGGGGCGCATTAACACTCCTCAATTGCTCAAACTTGGAAGCAAGCAGACCACTACAAAGTTCATCAGGGTACCACCACCGTGTTCACCACCTAAACCATCACTTCACCACCACGACCACCGTACTTCCACTTTTGCTACCACCGTTGGCATCATACCTCAACCCTACCATCTCTGCATTCATTTAAAGTATGTGTGATTCAAGAATTTTCCAAAATAATTTTACTTTTCAACCTATTGATGGTAAAATTGCATAACTTTTGGTGTATAAATGATTTTGGAGTAAAACTAATTTCGATAGAAATTAGGCTAGACAAGCTTTTCAACGCTCCAAATCACGTGCAAATCGGAGTTCGGGAGTGTACGTGGATAGACAGTAAAGCTTGTCGATTTTGAAATTCCGAAGATGCGCCCAAGGCGCAATGGAATGCGCCTGGGCAGCTTGGGTTTGCGCCTGGGACGCATTACGACTCCACAATTGCTCAAACTTTGCGGGTTTGTCTCGGACGCTCCCGAATTTTTATTTATGCAAGATTTGAACCGTTAAAAAACTTGTTAAGTCTAATTTCTAACCCAAGTAGTTTGAATCAAAAATTATTTGTTCAACAAAGTACATGACCAATTTACCCTCAGTAAGTCAAAAAGTAAATCATTCCATTAAAAAGTTCGCATCTCTCTCATCCTAAATCCGATAAAGACCTATTATATATAGATAAAAAGGAATTTCAAAGTATTAAAAGATGGTGGAATCCAATCATAAAAATAATAAAAGTTAACTTATGAAAAGTTGGTAGTAAGCAGACCACTACAAAGATCATCGGGGCACCACCACCACCTGCACCATCACTTCACCACCACGACATCCGCACTTCCACTTTGCTACCACCGTTGGCATCACACCTCAACCCTACCATCTCTTCATTCATTTAAAGTTAGTGTAATTCAAGGATTTTCCAAAATAATTTTACTTTTCGACATGTTGATGGTAAAATTAGCATAGCTTTTGGTGTATAAATGATTTTGGAGTAAAATTGATTTGGTTTGAAATTAGGCCAGACAAGCTTTTCAACGCTCCAAATCACGTGCAAATCGGAGTTCAGGAGTGTACGTGGCAAGACCATAAAGCTTGTCGATTTTGAAATTCTGAAGATGCGCTTAGGGAGCATGGTTTTGCGCCTAGGGCACATTAAGACTCCACAATTGCTCAAACTTTGCGGGTTTGTCCCGGACGCTCCCGAATTTTGATTTTTGCAAGGTTTAAACCGTTAAAAAACATGTTAAGTCTAATTTTTAACCCAAGTAGTTTGAATCTCAAATTATTTGTTCAACAAAATACATGACCAATTTACCCTCTGTGAATCAAAAAGTAAATCATTTCAGTAAATAACTCGGATCTCTATCATCTTAAAACTGATAGAAACCTATTATATATCCTTAAAAAAGATTTTCAAAGTACTAATAGATGGTGAAATTCAATCATAAAAATAAAAATGTTTAATTTATGAAAAGTAGGTTGTAAGTAGACCACTACAAAGATCGTCGAAGTACCATCACCATCAATTCACCACCTACACCAACATCACTTCACTACCGCAACTCCACTCTGATACCACTGTTGGCACCACACATCAACCCTACCACCTCTGCAATCATTTAAAGTTATTGTGATTCAAGGGTTTCCTAATATAATTTATTTTCCGACCGCGCATTGAGGGTAAAATTGGCATATCTTTTGGTGTATAAATATATTTGGAGTAAAACTAATTGGGTTAGAAATTAGGCTAGACAAACTTTTTCACGGTTCAAACCACATGCAAATCAGAATTCGGGAGTGTCCGTGGCAAAACCGTACTCGGTTTTGAAATTCCGAAGATGTGCGCCTGGGTAGCATGAAATTGCGCCTGGGGCGCATTAATACTCCGCAATTGCTCAAACTTTGCGGGTTTGTCCCGGACGCTTTCGAATTTTTATTTTTGCAAGGTTTGAACCGCTAAAAACCTTGTTAAGTCTAATTTCTAACCCAAGTAGTTTGTATCTCAAATTATTTGTTCAACAAAATACATGACCAATTTACCCTCAGGGAGTCGAAAAGTAAATCGTTTCAGTAAAATACACGGATCTCACTCATCTTAAATCCAATAAAAACCTATTATATATCCTTAAAAAAGATTTTCAAAGTACTGAAAGATGTTAGAATCCAATAATAAAAATAATAATGTTTAATTTATGAAAAGTATGTAGTAAGTAGACCACTACAAAGATCGTCGAAGCACCACCACCATCAATTCACCACCTACACCAACATCACTTCACCACCGCACTTCCAATCTAACGCCACCGTTGGCACCATACATCAACCCTACCACCTCTGCATTCATTTAAAGTTAGTGTGAATCAAGGATTTCCTAATATAATTTATTTTCCGACCGTGGAGTGTAAAATTGGCATATCTTTTGGTGTATAAATAAATTTAGAGTAAAACTAATTGGGTTAGAAATTAGGCTAGACAAGCTTTTCCATGGTTCAAACCACAAGCAAATCAGAGTTCGGGAGTGTCCATGGCAAGACTGTACTCGGTTTTGAAATTCCGAAGATGTGCGCCCGGGGCGCAATGGAATGCGCCTGTGGAGCATTGAATTGCGCTTGGGGCGCATTAAGACTCCACAATTGCTCAAACTTTGCGGGTTTGTCCCGGACGCTCCCGAATTTTTATTTTTGCAAGGTTTGAACCGTTAAAAAGTTCGTTAAGTCTAATTTCTTACACAAGTAGTTTGAATCTCAAATTATTTGTGCAACAAAAGATATGACCAATTTATCCTCAGAGAGTCAAAAAGTAAATCATTCCAGTAAAAAGGTCACATCTCTCTCATCCTAAATCTGATAAAGACCTATTATATATAGATAAAAAGGATTTTCAAAGTATTAAAAGATGGAGGAATCCAATCATAAAAATAATTACGTTTAACTTATGAAAAGTTGGTAGTAAGCAAACCACTACAAAAATCATCGGGGCAACACCACGACCACCACTTCACCACCTACACCATCACTTCACCCCACGACCACCGCACTTCCACTTTGCTACACCGTTGGCACCACACCTCAACCCTACCATCTCTGCATTCATTTAAAGTTAGTGTGATTCAAGGATTTTCCAAAATAATTTATTTTTTGACCTGTTGAGGATAAAATTGGCATATCTTTTGGTGTATAAATGTGTTTTGAGTAAAACTAATTTGATTCGAAATTAGACTAAACAAGCTTTTCAACGGTTCAAACCACGTGCAAATCAAAGTTCGAGAGTGTCTGT
This sequence comes from Rhododendron ovatum, assembly GCA_019656835.1. Taxonomy (NCBI): domain Eukaryota; kingdom Viridiplantae; phylum Streptophyta; class Magnoliopsida; order Ericales; family Ericaceae; genus Rhododendron; species Rhododendron ovatum. Next base: position 6,768,253 of record CM033799.1, on the reverse strand, counting down.
GACAATACCGCAAAGTTGGGTCGGTTTTGAAATTTAGAAGATGCGTCCCGGATGCAACTGATTGCGCCTGGGGAGCATGGAATTGCGCCTTGGCGCATTATGACTCCACAAGTGCTCAATTTTTGCAGGTTTGTTTCAGACACTCCCAGACTCCAATTTTTCTAAGGTTTGAACCGTTAAAAAGCTCGTTAAGTCTACTTTCTAACCCTGGTAGTTTGACTAGTAAATTATTTTTGCAACAGAGGACAAGACCAATTTGGCCTTTGTGAGTCGAAAAGTAAATCATTTCAGTAAAAAACTCGCATCTTCCTCATCTTAAATTCAATACAAATGTATTATATATCAATAAAAAGGATTTTCAAAGTACTAAAAGATGGTGGAATCCAATCATAAAAATAATAATTTTTAATTTATGAAAAAGTTGGTAGTAAGCAAACCACTACAAAGATCATCAGGGCACCACCACCACCATTTCTCCACCAACATCACTTCACCACCACACTTCCACTCTACTACCACTGTTGGCACCACACCTCAGCCCTACCCCCTCTGCATTCTTTTAACCACTATCACCTACACCACCACTTCAACGCCACATTTATCACTTCTCCACATGCAACTCCACCACCACTACTACACCTCCACCAATCCAACACCATCATTTTAGCACCATATAACCACCGCCCCTCCACTCCACCACCACCACCAACATTATTTTACCACGAGAACCAAAAAAAATTTGAGAATGTTCTTGATGTTTCCATCTAACACCACTACATGCCATGTACGACTTCCAGTATCACCATAACGAATCGAGAATATCTCATATTCAAGAATTCGCAAGTGTTAAAATTTATCACCACTTCAAAACCACCACCTCCACCGCCACTACAAAAACCACGTTGAGACTATTCTCAAGGTTAATATTTTTTTGAACTAAAACAATTATCAATCCTTTTTGCATTGTAGTAGTCCAGAATTGATAGTATCCTCGAATCCAGATGTTGTTTTGGTGGTGGTGGGTTTTTTTGAAGTGTTGGTGATGAATTTTGCTGAAATATTTTCAATTCGAAAATTTCCTATGTTTTAGATTTCCGCATATTCAAATTTTATTCTGCAGTAATGGAGATTGTGTTTGCGAAGTTGGATTTGATTGTGTCATAGGTCTCTAATTCGAACCAGCATATCCTTTGTACGGCGCTTCCACGGTTGGCCCTGATTACGCTGGCCCTTTAGGAAGCTGAATTAATACAAAGTTCTCTTTCGGAATGTTTTGAGTCTCAAGATTAATCGAGGTGCATGTGAGTTAAAAAAAAATCTTCCAATGTATAGGAACCGCATAACTAATGCGGACTAGAGGATATTTTGGTTTTATCAGAACACTGTACTGGTGATTTTTTACTTCATTTTTACTTGCTTCTAAGGGCTTCCCAAGTTGTTTTTAGCTGAAATATTCCATCTACAGATGGGGTTCGAAATTGCCTTATCAGTTCTTGTCATCAAAGGCTGAAGAGAATTGGGAGTACTTTTTATGTGACAGAAGAACACATCAGAGAGGAAAATACACTTTTGTAGCTTGATAAAATAAACAAAAAATCTTTTTGGCCTACTATTCAATATAAGCAAAAGATTAGTTCGCAAAGAACAATATAAGAAAATAATATTGTTGTTAAACATGCCTAGTCCTTCCCTTCTTTCTTCTTCTGATCACAACCAGTAAAAAATTGCAAGTATCTAAATTACATCAAACGGAGTATCTAAATTACATCAAACGGGACATGAGTCCACAATCAGAGTCATTCAGAGGAAGAATTAAACAAATGCTCCGGTTCTAGTCCTCCTCTTCTTTTTCTTTTTCTTTTTCTTTTTCTTTTTCTTTTTATTAACAAACGGTAGGAGACAACAAACATCAGAACTACAACAAACTAGAAACAAGTCCACAATCACTATAAATCCGATCCAACTAAAAGACCCATTAATGGGAGAAATAATTCCAACAAATATAAGGGGAATAACACACTCACGCGTAAGTGAGGGGATATTCAAATTTCTGACCTCCTAGTGAGACACAAGAGTCATGACCAACTGAGCTACCCAGTTGGTTTAGTCTTTTTCTTCTTGAACACTTTAACAACCACAGGAAAAAGGCTGATGTTTAGCATTTTCATTGAAGAGGAAATTGAGAACGACCTTACAATATGCCATTAATTTCCTATGAATGCATATTGCCAAAGGAAAATACCGACTACAACGTCGCATTGCTAGCTAACTGGATCATTTCCAGTAATTTTTTGGCATTGTCAATTACACGTCGGACATTATTCCATTTTTTTGGTAAAATTAGAGAAGTCACACAGGCATTCCAATTAAGGAAATCCCCAAATTGAACGCCAATCTGGACAAAATTTGAAATATGCGAATTTGTTCCAAACCAGAGTAGAACGCAAATGGAGAACTACAAGAACACCTGTACACTGAGACATATTTCTGAAACGTTCCAATCTAGACAAAGTTTGAAATCTGTGAATTTGTTCCAAACCAGAGAGTAGAACGCAAATGGAGAACTACAAGAACACCTGTACACTGAGACATATTTCTGAAACGTCGAAGGTCAACAATCTAGGAAAATATCAGTAGTCACAAAACATTAAGCGGGAAAATATCAGTAGTCATAAAACCTTGAGCTATGAAATAGGCCAAAACCAAACGCAGACAGACTTGAACATAGTATCTACACCTACTCAGCTCCAAGTACAAACCAAACCAAATCGAGCCTTGAGTCTCGATTAAATAGGATTTGCTACATGAATCTGTTTTCCCCATTGAGTTTGGTCAAGGGCATGACCCTTATCAAGTACTTATCCATATTTGTGAAGTACTTTTACATTGCTGTTCAACCTGGGAAAATCACTTCTGATCGCAGCACGTTCAAGCATAAGCTGCCTTAACTAATCTTGGTCCTTGCCACAAGCCAATAAGGAGTATAGAATGAATAATCAACAAATATAGATACACAAGGTCTTAAGAGCATCAAGAACATAGATGAGACAATCAAAAAAACAAAGGATAACATGGAAGAATACGACAATTAAAGGGGAGAGATATTTGTAAGCAAGAAACAATCACCCAATAACTAATAGTCTTTACCTCACTTCTAGATTTACGCAGATATTATGCACCTGCTACTCTTCCAAATCCTCGTTCACTTGACGTACGCGATCCCCGCTTTTACCAGCTGTTTGTTTCCTATTTTTCTTGCTTTTAGCTTTCTTGGCTTTCATCCGACGCTTCTTCTCATTGGCATCAACCCACGCATAGTCAGATGGTATGTGGAAAGGGTCAGTTTCATCCCTGAAGCTACGGCCTTCACTGTCACTTGACTGCCCACCATGGCTCCCTCTCATCCACGAGATCCACGATGTGGACCCCTCAGTTTCCTTATGGGATTTGGCATCTTCATAGTGCACAGGGCTAGAGAGAGGGGTTGAGAATTCCTCCATTGGCTTAAGCTCCTCAAACTTGGTAAAAGTGACTAGAACCCTAATGGTTGGAACAATGGGGATAGCAACCTGCGGGAGGAAACCAGTGAAATGATTTTCGTGTCAAAGGCCAATGCTAGAGTGCACTGGAACTGCTCATCAGATTGAATAAAATACTGCCATGGCGAATTACAGGATATTGGATTTGATGACTGATGAGAGTCAAGAAAATCCATCCAAATATCAATTGCATCGATACAAAATCATAACAAAAGTTGGAATAAATCAACTGCCCGCCGAAGTATTCCTAAGTATCAGCACAAAAAAGATGAGTGAATGTTCTAGCTTCCAACTAATCTTTACAAAAGGAGACCATTTATGATCTGAGAGATTGTGTTAGCCATGACATCATGCAGACTGTAAGCAGTCATAGCGAATGAAATAAGTTTATCCAAAGCATAAATTTAAAAGAACGCCAATTCCAACATAGACTTGGGGTAAATTGAGATAGCTTTTTTGGCTAGCTTCATATTTCATTATAGGGCAGGCTCAGCTTTAGAGGCAAGAAAAAATGGACCTAACATAATTATGACTACAAGATCATTTCTCAATTGATTCAAAAAATGACGAGTAAAATATACGTTCCAAAAACTTGTATCATATAAAGCTGTAAAGAGAGGACTTTTCATTAATACTGGATAACATTGTGATTCACAAGGTGATATTATCATCTAAACCAGGTAGCAAAAGTTTCTACAAGTCTTGGCGAGCATTGGCGCCTCCTCTTTAGTCAAAACATTGCACCTCACTAGGAGATTTGGGTTCCAGTCTTACGTAAGCAATACTTTCCCCCCTCCCCAGGGCCCAGAGACCCCAAAAAAAACTAATACATTTCCACAGTTTTGGCAAATCAAGGCTCCAGAAGCAGAGAAGAGAAAAAAGACAAGTAAGAAACATGTCATTGCTTTTAGTCACTTTTCATGGAGGAGTTCAAGAGTCATTTCATGGAAGAGTGCATGTGCCATTTCATGGACTGATGGAAGAGTTCATGAGGCATTTCAAGGAAAAATACCGACATTACATAACTACTTATTAAAGATTTCTAGATACAATAAATAAAATAATATGTCGCATTTCATGGATTAATGAATTGTTTTTACCCTTATCAAAGATCTCTAAATACAGTAATATATCACATCTCTGCCAATATAGAGATTATGATACACAAGCTGAAAGAACCTCATCATCTCCGTTAGTTACAGCAAGGAAAATCTAGAGTCCATATCAGTCTAGGATTTCAAATCGCTCATTTTGTACTTCTTAAATATACCAATGGTTTTTCCTTAGTTTTTGTTGGTTTTTCTTTAGTTTTTGTTGTACCCCGACCAGAATAGTATTTTCCTTTTATACGATGATGAAGTTAGCTTGGTAACACTTTTGCAATGCTCAGAATGCTTTTAGAATGAAGTTTCGTTTGGTAGTTTCTTCAATATAATGACATTAAACTCTGGTCCATATCTTAGTTTTGGCAGTTTTTTGTATTGGATCCTTAACCAACCAAGCCATTTAGCTAAGTTTTTCGTTATGAAATAATGCTTACCTTCCAATAGAAAAGGTTTGTTTTCACAGACGTGTCACAACCTTACCCATAACCCACCATTTTTTAGGTTTTCCCCGTATCTAAGTATGAGTACTCCACGTGCCTCAAAGCAGGAAGCAGAATAGCCTTTTCTTTTACGAGTGAAATAACCATATCAGTGAAACTTGAAACAAGAGAACCTAATCATACTGGATAAAAACAATTGGGAAAAATAGTTCCTATAGAATCAAAGAAGAAAAAGACAAGGAACAAATCACTTACCTTAACAGGAAACGTGCCAGGAGGAAGTTTTGTAGTTAAAAGCTCCCTCAGTCTCCTGATAGCTTTCACTTTGTTTGCTAAAATGTCCAGTAAAGGCAAGAGCTCTTCTGTCTTCAAAGGGAAATCTGAGGTCAGCCACAAAACAGGCCTTAAACCCTTTTTAAACTCACTCTCAGTCTTGGACTCACTGGTGGATCCTTTCTTCTTTTTCTTCTTGATCCCTTTATCTTTGTCCTCCTTGGTGATGTCAGAAGGTAATCTCTGATTATCATTGTCTTTCTGGTTATTACCTTCTGTGGCCAGCTTAGAGAACTTCTTCAAGACTTTTGAATCCTCAGGACCATCACCTCCATGTTTTGAACCTTTCTTGTTCCAACCGAACCAAGACTTCTTCTCTTTCATAGCACCATTAGATTCAGAACTTTCAAACGAAACTCCATCGCCATCTTCACGGAAATCGTGAACCCCGTGTTCCTCGTCCTCACAATGAACATCCGAGTTGCCCATTTTAAGTGCAGAATCCAACTGCATTCTTTCTTCAGCCGTCAATACCTCATCATACTCCCCTCCATTTCCTATCCGCTCATCATCATCCACAGAAAAAAGCTCCTCATCTGTCATAGCACCGGGGACCCGCCTTGATTTAACGCTTACCATCACATGAAGCATATCATAAACCTTAGCCCTCCAATATCCAACCGCCTCCGTCCTCTCCTGCCGCCTCCAATTCAGGTGGGGAACCAGCTCCGCCTGAGTAACGTCAATACCAGGCCTATACATGTTAGTACGCGACATCAAGACCACTTCATGTGCAACTTCGGCTTCAGTCGGTTGCACACCGGCTCCCTCCAAAGCATTTGTGATTTCTCTCTCTTTATGAGCAAGCACGATCAGAGAACCAGGAGGCACCGATACATTCCCATCCTCAGAAGAATACCCTTCCCCAAGGAAAAGGAAAGTCTGATCAGACCGTTGGATTCGGAACCCATCAAACCCGGCAAGGGTCATATCAGCGCGAAGGTTGGACCCACGCTTCCAAATTCGGTAAGTGTCCGATGGTGCAATCCGGCCAATGAACGGAATGACAGAGCTCTCAAAATGGAAAGTTATCTCCATGTAGAAATCGCGAATTCGAGAAGCAGAAGCAACAATGCGAGGGAGCCTACGGCACCACTTGGCCCAAGCAAGAGGCTGATAATGCCTTGCAATGATCATAGCAATGTTTTCCTCTCTGGCACAAACTGCTTCTTGGAGAGCGCTCCAGCCATTCTCGTTCTGTAAACTCCAGTCAGCACCTGCTGCCATCAAAATCTCAGCAGAGGTAGGATCCCTTAGGCGCACCGCAAGATGCAGAGGGGTCTCACGCTCCGGAACATCCCTCCGGTCAATAACTGCAGATACGGCTTCAGCTTGAAGCTCCGCAGCAAGAGAGTCTTCTTCGGTATTAACCTCACCGGCCTTTGCAAGCCGAGGGATACTGGCAACGAGTTTTCTTAGCGTAGAATAGTCATGGCGTGCAACGGCCAAATGAGCAGAACTGTGTGCATACTTTGACCAGTCTTCCATTGATTTCTCTCTCTTTTCTATTCTCTGAACAAAGATATAGTGTCTCCCATTGTCTTTCTTCTAAGAATTCAAGTTACAGAGTTGAAACATCAGGTTACTCAAAACTCTTGTATCTTCCAAGTTCCAACAACTTCAATCTATTTCTAGGTCTAAAACCCACTAGGAAACCGAGCAGCAAAAGGGTTTTCACGCTCCAGCCCTCTTTATCTACAATTAGCTTCGATACTCCTCTTTAGTTAGTTCAACAAATCCAAACCGGGATAAGAATAATTGTTTTGCCAGAAATTCAATTCCAAACTACTCCAGAAAAATGTCACACTCCAGTGTACGGAGGCCACGCCAGGGTTCAAATCTGGAAAATCAAAATACAATGAGATTTAATTACACAAAGTATTATGTTCAAAACCATCTCTCTCACTCTCATCTGAAACTAATTGTATGCGTCAAATACCAGATAAAATGGATACAGTCAAAGCCAAAAGAAGTTTAGGAAAAACATTTAGGGGGTGATAAATAAGCCAAATGAGCTAAGAAGGTGGTTGATTGAGCTTGGTTTGAAAACTTAACGAGCTTCAAAAATATGTTCGAGTTTAGCTTGCTTATGAGACGAGCCGAGCTCAAATGAGCTTTAATCAAGCCAATCTCAAGTAGCTCAGACTTTTTATACTTCCTAATCCGAACAAGCCGAGTAGTATTTTGTTCAAGCTTGGTTTGAAACTTTAACTTGAGCTTCAAAAAAAAATTCACGCTTTGGTTTGTCTAGGAAACAAACCGATCTTAAACAAGCTTTTAATAAACGAACAAGTAATCCAAATGAGCTGAGTAGTAGTTTGTTCAAGCCTGGTTTGAAACCTAACCTCAGCTTCAAAAAATGTTCAAGCTTAGTTTGTCTACGAAACAAACCGATCTTGAACAAGCTTTTAACAAACAAACATGAGCTCGAACTTGAGTTAAGCTTGGTTCAATTAGCAGCCCTATCCAACTCACACATATAAGCTCACACGTTTTTCGTTATACATCTAACCCTATACATATCAATTTTACCATTTCTGGACAAAATTCCTTCAAAAAGAGAACAAAATAAAAAATTCCGAGGAAATCTTGCCTTCTAGGCATCTCAAACGGAACTGAAGCAAGTGCTATGTCGTATAAATAGTACTGTGCGCGCGCGTGTGTGCGAGTAAAGTAACAGTCTTTGACAGTTTATCTCTCAAATGTGGAGCTAGAATGCGAACGGATGTACCTAAATTGACTCGATCGTGCAGCTTTTTCAGTCGATGAGCTTCGAAGAAGCTCCAGATTGAGCGAGGCTTTGATGAAGCTTTGTATCGATCGCGTTCATCTTTGACGAGCTAGATCCGACCCGTTCCGCCCCCGACACAAGCTCAGATCTCTCTCTCTCTCTGTAAATCTACAGTACTTTTGTAGTTTGTACTGTTACAATGCAAGACTGCTTTTCGTGTAGAGAGCATGAGGTCCCAGTGACGCCTCTCTTCTTTTTCTTCTTTTACACTCAGAAGGTCAGTGACGTCGGATTAGAGTTAATACCTAATTAATTAGGTATTAATGGTTTGAACTCAATTGATACCTAATTAATCTTTCCTAAAATTGTACAGTAGAATTTAGATTTGTTGAAACCTCATTATTGTCGGGTGAACTAAATTAATTTGTGACGTTAAACATATTAATTTTGACTAGCACATTCCTTACTTTGAGGAATTTTGTTGAAACCTCATTGTCGGGTGAACTAAATTAATTTGTGCCGTTAAACTTACGCATACTTTGAAGAATTTTGTGTCTTTGAAGTTGACGACTATACAAATCTATTCAAGTATGTAGTCTTTTGGACCGGGGGGGCGTGCTTGCGCACCTAGTGCACAGCACGGTGCTGTACGATCTCACCCGTTATGGATAATTTAGATTTTAAAAAAAAAATTCGGGGACCCCGAAAAAGTTTCATTTTAATTCGGACTATTGATTACCGAAATGGACGGTCCAAATGGTGCACAACACACGCTGCACAACAAAGTCCCCTCTTCCCTGTAGGACCGTTGGAAAATCATTAAGTCACCACGTATCACCTAATTACAGTAAAATTAATGCGTAATACTTGAAACTTAACCTTCATCCAAAAGAAATCCAATTGCTTTATTGAATGACCCTTAAAAGATCATCCGTGTAAATCATTATAAATTCGCAACCTTAAGAAATACATATGACTGTCACATCCCAATGATTTTGGATTGTATGGATGCTTGATGAAAATAATCAAAAAAGGATCATACTGGCTAAATGAGTTTTTTTTAACGCTAGATACTATTAGACAGTCAACCATTCTTATTTGCGTTTGTTAACTTTAATAGTTACATTTGAATCCCCTTAATCCCATTACAATCTTACTATGACGATTGAAATACGGTTACGCTCAAGTAATAAATAAGTCTCATTAAATTACAAATAATTGGTCGTGATACGCGCTTGATATTGGACGGTTTAAGTGGCGGTCTTGTAGGTGGTATTTGTTAATCAGATTTCATGATAGCACGATATCAATCAATATCAATTAAAAAGTACTCTAGAAATTTGGAACATACCATACGCTTCTCAGTAACTACTTCAAGTATGACCATGATCGTCGGATACGCATATTCCACCTCTAGGGGAACAATATGCCAAGAAGGCCCAAGGCATGATTGAGCCGGGAGGCTGAGCCTCTAGTGGTGTTCCAAAGAGGACTAGGTGCGAGGTCTCATAAGATTTATTCAATTATGTCATACTATACAATAAGTGCTTCTTTTCTCCATTTTTTTTTTAAATAACCAGATGTCCGGACTAGTTTGCGCACTCCTCAACTAATTCCAGAACCCTGAAGGTAACAAACGGCATCATCCCTAGAGACCTCAAGGTTTGGAATATTTGACCTCCATAAACATAGAACATGTGACATATGTGCTTAATGCCAGGAAAATACTTGTTTTGATTCGAAGCAAGACTTCCTCACGATCTATTAGTCAAATTAAGTCGTTAGTACCCTGCAAAGTATGGTTCGTCAAATAAGTGGTGCCCAACACCCTTCTCCACACACGACCCAGTAATTTTTCATCAAAAAAGGCAGTTGATGTTGAGGATGAAGACGTAGTTCATACAGAGGTAGTGTGATTGTATCAAAGTACATCAGAATCCAGCTAATTCTCACGTGAAGATCTGATTAGCTGATTCAGAAAGGGAACACGTGCCCTACAACCTTACACCTATTGGTCCATTGATTGTTCAGTGACTTCAGTCCCAGCTGACCAATCATTTTCCTTGGACAAGTTTTTGTACTACCACTCATCTTTCTATTTTTCTCTTTTAACTCCTTCAGTTTTTACAGACTTCAAGAAATAAAATCTGAAATAGACCACAAGTGACAAGTGGAGTACCAATTGCCAAGAATGAAGGATGCCAGGCACAGAATTATAGGGCAGCAACCAGTACTCACTGCATCGAGCTGCGTTCAGAAGAACGTAGAGACTCCCGTGTATAGCTCAAAAAATGACAAGAAGAAGATTATACCTCATGCCAAACTGAAACAATTGTCCAGAGGTGTACAGGATTTCCAGTGAAAGGGATTAATAGATCGAAGGGAACGGAGAAGTTTCAATCGTCATCCTAATGATAATAGTCTCATTAACTCGAACTTCCGACATTCACCACGATCTCGAAAAGGCACATTCTCATCATTAAAAGATGAAGAGAGAACTTTCTTGGAAATAAACAATCATCATCCTAATGGTAACAACACATTTGACTTTGAAAATGAAAAGAAAAACTACAAAACAAATCCGGAATAAATATCTATCCAAAAGACTGAATTGCTAAGAAAAAAAGCGGCGATAAGCAACCAAAATCAAGGACAGCAACCCAATACTCACCACATTGAGCCGCATTCAGAAGAACACAGACAATCCGACATATAGCTCTAAAAAATGACAAGCAGCCATACCTTATGTCTGAAATAAAAGAAACGCAAATACCGCATGATTGAATTAATGTCATGTGTTACTGATTTACCAACTATCACCTATAGCTTTCCCCTGCCAAATCAGTCAACTACTTACATGTTGCCGGCGTAAAACAGCACCTTTGAACAGTTGTTGGTCGTGGAGGACTTGTGCAGATCAAATTGAAATTTCACAAGGCCAACTTCAAAGTTTTCTCAGGTGGATTTGAAAGCTTGCCGAGCCCGTTCAGTAACTAATCCACCAAAATGACTTGACATGTCAGGCACCACCAGCTTGACATGAGAATTCATGGCTTCTTCAAGACACCTGTAGTTCAATACAAAAATAAGATACAAAAATGAACAAATAGGGTTCATAGTTCTGATTCAGGCACTTGTTCTCCATCATTCAGGTAGAACCACTACCGTTCCAAGTGAGCATATTCATGCAACATTTCGTTTATTCATTTATAACTGCATTTTAATAACCGTCTATTATTTTGTTTTTGCATCACTACTTTTTTTAGAAGTAGAACTACTTAAAAGAAATGCCAAAACAGGGCACCCGTGTACCAAGAAGTATACGCCCGAGGCCCCGAACTAAAACCACATCATCCATATTTGAACACAATGCCCAACAAAATTCCTCAAAACTAAACGGAAAAGAAAAAAGATACCCTAAGCAACACAAAAAAGAAGAGGGAGTGAGCATCATCCCCCTCATAGAGTCAACGTCTTAACGATACTCCCAGCATTCTGAATAAGGCATCACTCACTCAACACCAAGATGTGTAAACAAATCTAAAATCCCTTCCGCCACAGGGCAATCAAGAATAAGCAAATCTTCATCATTTCCTGTTCTCTTCACAAAAATTACCCCTCAGCATAGACCCTCCCCAAAAATGGTTAGGATGGTATACCTAGCAATTTGACCAAGTAAATAAAGTCACTTTGATTGGGGCACATTCTTTTCCATAACCGTCACTAAGTTTTTAAGACTCACCCACCCCAACAAGATACTCAAGGCATGATTCGACTGAAGAAAACAATCTCAGGAAGATTCTCACTAGCACAAGAAATATTGTAATGCCCACTACTAAGGACATAAGAGGATCAAGCGATCTGGTCACACACGCGCCGTGCCAATTTTTTTGGGGGTTGAAGTCCTCTATCTGAAAGTTGTTTTCATCACACTAATTTGTGGAGATTAACCATTCATCTTTGGATTCTGATAGGCATGCCATGTGCACATGCAATTATGGACCTCAGACAAGGTGGCAAGATCTATCAGATTCGGTGGTGGTGACTCAGGAACCTTCCACTGTGCTTGTATAAAGAGATGAGGAAGAAACATCCGAATGAGTGAAGGCAAAGCTGCAAGGACTCGAAAGATTTTCAGGACAGGCTTTCACTAAATCTGGCATGAAAAGCCGGTTAATTATAAGAAGTGTGGGTATGTGGATCAGAGGTGGTGCCCCCTGGCCCTTGATCTAAAAAAAAAAACTAGTTTGGTCATTCCACATTTAAAGATCAATATTCAGACAAATGGAAAAGATAACCGTGATAAAATCCACAAAAGCAGTATAATTCCCGGATGGCCTCACCTTTAAGACCTTACCAACTTGATATCAAAAAGGGGCCTCAAGTGATTCATCCCAAACATCTCCACTTCCATTGGAAGCATCTTCAGCATCTTCTTCCATTGAGAGCCTAATATATTCCCTGTGGGCAAAACGATCCCACTCTGTCAAGTTTGGATTCTCCCGCTCCTGTTCGAAATACAACATCACTGGGTTTGTTAACAAAACAGGTACAGCAGTTTTGTAATAACAAACAATTCTAATTCCTGACCAAAACAATTGCTGAGAATGTATTGAAACTATCTTGCATACCTGACGAATCAGAAAAGGGTCCCGAGTTTCAAAGGCCATGAACTTATTCAGGTTAAAAAGGATATTGAAAAAGCTTCCGGAAAGTTTACTTCCTTTCAAGTCACTTAGTGTAAAATACTTGTCATTCTGCAAGGAAGAAGGCAAAAGTGTCACACTTCCAATAGCATTGTCAATCCTTTAGTTCGAGTAGTTGGGGATTTTAAGAGCCCAATCTTCACCTCATATTTATACCAACTTATCCCAGAAACAAATTCGGACCAGGGCATATTTTACATTACAGGAGGCTGTGATAAAACTTTGCTTTCTAATCAATGCAACAGTTCAATACTGGTTCAATAACCAAAATGTGCTTTAGTATAAAATGGTTTGTGTATGACGGAACTGGAACTACTAAGCGTACGGAGGAAAATGCAGGAATATCAAAAATTCAGGTCACAGGAACTATTTTGAAAAACCATGATCATCAACCACCCAAAAGAAGGTTACAAATTGGGGACTCGTCTATAAATACCTTGTACAGATAATTCACATTAATCTACAGTGTTCAGAATTACATGATGAGTAGTGCTAGCTGCACCGACGGTTTCCGTAGGGAAACCGTACCGACGGCCACCGGACGGCCGATCCGAGCCGTCCAAAAATTTAAAAAAAAAAAACCGAGGGGCCCTACGCGGGAATCAACGGCATCCGAGGTGTGTAAGGTACTTGATCCGAGCACCCTTTTTTCGTGTATATATGTATATTTCCGCGAATATACATATATACACCAAAAAAGGGTGCTCGGATCAAGCATTTTATACACCTCGGATGCCGTTGATTCCCGCGTTAGGCCCCTCGGTTTTTTTTAAAAAAATTTTTGGACGGCTCGGATCGGCCGTCCAATGGCCGGAGACGGCCGCACGCGGCGGTCGGTACGGTTTCCCTACATTTTGGTCGGTACACATAGGATTTCTGTTACATGATAGAACACCAATTCCCCCCATCCTTCTTAATAAGAAAGAGCAGACCATGTTGCATTCAATGACTGTTTAAAATTACCGTAATAAATATGCAAGTCAAATTCATAAGGGGAAGTAATTACAGTGGCCGTCTGACAAGGTCAACATTAGAAAGCTAATTCATATATAGCTAGTACACAAGAAATGAAGAATCAAAACCATCACTAAACAGATTCAGAAATAAAATTTAGTAGAAATTTAACCTCTGGCCCAATCATATCAACTATCTGACACAGAATATCCTCAAATAGCACTGGCTCTTGGGCCATGCATTCCATTCGATGCAACTGCTCCTCATAAAAGAATTGCATTTCATTCCTTGTCAAAATGCCATTTCCATCCAAGTCTATACACTTGAACCTGATTGAAAAAAATGCAATGTCAAGTGCAGCAGATGATAAACCAGAACCAGAAGGTTTGGCAAGTTCTCTAACAGTGAATTCATTGACCTTCCAGTGAGACTACATTGAAAACAAAATCTCAAACAAAGCAGAGGAACAAAAAAAGAGGCACAGACACTATATCTGTGGAAATAACACTCTGGTGATAAGCTTGTCCTGTAAGACTCCCTTGTGAAGGCACTAAAATCTTTTAAGGTGCTCTGGTTTAAGTTTAATCTCCTCCGTCTAAAGTTGCAAGTATTAGAACTCAAGCATTTAATTTAAAGGATCGTTCTTTCTTATTCTTTTAGAAATGAGAAGAAAAAATCTGCAATTAGGACCAACAAATTATGTTCTCTGTTCAAATGTATAAAATGCAAAACTAAAAGAACCATTGTTACATAACTTTCAACGCAGCATATTGGCTACTAAGTAAGAAGTAGGCCCTGCCTAGTCATCCATCCTTGAAGCTATTTAGACACTATTTCAACTACGCATACATTGTTACAACATTTGAGGTTTAAAGGGGTGGTACATGAAGACTGGAGAGAAAAAAGAAAATACAAAACGTTGACAACACATGAAACTGATTCTCTAAGTGATGAAAGTCTATTTTTCTTCATTTTTCTTATGGTTTGCTGTGGTAATCTACTAGTCTCCACCTCATCCCTTATTTCCTAAAGGTTTATAAAGAAAGGACATAGGAGTTAGAAGGTCTTTTTTAACACTTCCACCTTCTTAATACTCCCCAAGCTCCCATATCAATCTCTAGCATTTGAGAGCAACTCGCCGGAATGACCAAACAAGCCTCCACCGACGGAATAGCATATGCCATAAAGCCAAATGCCAATGGACTATGCAAATAAAGTCGATCCATATGGATTCCTCATCCCTCTTACATATGATACACCATGGAGAATGCATATTGCAAATAGGTCACCTTATCAGAAAGATATGATTAGTTACACGACTGTGATTTGCCAAATCCCACTACTCAACACGTCTCTGAGGAATGCAACTTTGCTTTCAAATTATAAAGAAAGAAGGGTTCAGAATTGATGCAGCAGCAACAATATTATAAGACCCAAGGCACTTATGGCTATATGAATGCATGTGTGTGTGTGTGTGTGTATAATACAATATATATGTGTCCTCTGTGTGTGTGTGTGTGTATTCATTTACGAGAAGTTTTTATGACCGCTTATAATTGCCTACTTGCTCAACCAGAAAAAATATTATCCAAAAACAACGAGACAGGTTATCTTGACAGGCTGATTATTTGAATATCTCCAGAGACTAAATGTTTCCTTCAAAAATACCTTGAGATTCGTGCAGTTCAATGATTCATCAAACTCACAGAGTCAACGTGGCGAAAATATGACTAAAACATCCATAAATTGATTTATGAAGGCAAATATACCAGTACTCGAGACTAGGCTCAGCTGACTTATCCTCTTCCGATAGTATGAAGTAAACAAAATCTTCATATCCCATCTTTCCCTCAATAGTACTCGTAAACTTTCTCGGGACCTGAGTTGATATGTAAGCATTAAATTGAAAAAAATAAGAATTAGATTAAGCATTTATGGATAGAGAATTCTTTTGCACAAAGAAGGTTGTTTAATCTGAGCAAAATAGCATTATATGAACGACACAAACCTGGGAAAATATTCTATCAACGATCCTGTAGGTAAGTGCATGGTTGCCATATCTAATAAGGTTCTCTTTATCAATCAAGAAATCATGATCTGTATCCAGCTCCCAAAACTTGCAGTATATGACGTAGAAGTGTTCATAAGAGAAATATCTGTAAGAATTTCATGCAATAGACGAGCAAAAATAAGCAAAAACAGTTTTAGAATGTGACAACAAACCAGAATCTGTTTACAGGAAATTTACATGTTTTAATTGAAAGAAATGGACTATTTCCTTCCAGGAAAATAAAATTTAAGGAGAAAACCTGGTAACATGGATGTAGCAGCAATAGTATGAGAAAGGCCAGACTTATTTTCATTTCATAAGACAAGTTAGAAACCTCACCGACGACTTTTTTCCTAAAAAGCCACTTTCATTTGCTAATGTACCTTAAAACTTTGTTGATGTCTTCCTCTTCATCTGCATGTTGCATTGCAGCAATTAAGTTTCCACGTTTCAGCTCCCTCAGAGTAAGATGACCATTTCCCAATCTATTCACGTAGTAAAATATTCTGTACACTACAGTTTCAGCTGGACAATTGAAAAAAAAATATGGTTAAAATGCATCAGACAAACATGCCATTGCTAACAAGTACTGGTAAATATGAAAACATATCTCGAAAACAATTAAGCCTGCAATATCCGCAATGGGTTTTGCTGGATATGAACCAATGAGACCACTCTTCCCTTTACTAGCAACAATCAAAATGACGATGAGAAATATAGGAATCAAAGGAATCTGAGACTAAAAGCATCACCCAAAAAGTAATACACAGCACAAGCTAAAATTTATGTGCAAACCAAGATTAAACGGAAACCAGGTCAATAATCAATACAGAATTCAAGGAAACTTTGGAAAGAACAATCAGATATGTTGTCTATAAGGGTAATCTGCCTCATGGTTGAGTGCTGCACTAAAAAGTTATCATTATTCTCTTAACTCTGATGTACACATGATGAGCAAATGTGCATCCAGACCTTTTCTTTTTTCATACATGATGCAACATAGAGATACAAATAGGAGGAACAACAGAAGTGGGAGAGAGAACAAAGATTTTCCAATAGTCAAATTACGTTCATGAACCAAAGCGAATATTTCTTCTGCCTGGATAGGAGGAAAGAGGGTGGCAACCAAATGATGGCTTTTATAAAGGAGTATTTCCACCTAACTAAGAAAAACAAAAAAGGCCTCACAAAGAACAGCCCAATGCAGGGGGCTGGAATAACAACTGCCTATCAATTTTCACATACCCAATTGGGATATCGTAAGACCCAAGACTTGATCCTTCGCAGTCTGAAACCATCTGACACTAAAGGAAATACACCACTATATTAGAAAAGATGCTAAGAATATCAGAATGACTCATTCGAAAATCTTTATGTTAATCTTGCATAGGTTCCTCCACCTCTTTCAGGTATGCTGTATGAGAAGAAAAAAGTCGAAGGCTAGTATTTTAACAATTATTATGCGCTAAAAATTTTTACTAAATCCGCCCAGATCTAAGTTCTAACTCACAGCTAGGCTAGACAAATTTTGGCACAGTGAATCTAGATATATCCAACTAGGATACATGTGATTTATGGTGTCTTCATGCAGTACCAAATCGTGAGTGGGCCAATCACATAATGATTTTTATTGTGCACGAGGTTAATGAATAAATGAGTGCCATCTACACCTACAACCAAATTTGTATCAAACAAGACAAACAATTAAACTAGAATTTTCAGAGAATTAAATCTTTGAAAATACACACCATGCATAAGACCTCATAAGAATCAGAAAGAAACAATATGGCCAACACTGATATCAAGGAAAGCAAACAAAATCACACTAAACATAGAAGCTATAGACTGATAGGCAACATACCATATCTATCTTGAAATTCAGGCGTGCTCTGCAAGAACTCCAACCCTGGATGAGTCGCCAAAAGTTCTCGAAGCACAGGTTTGAAGTCATCCTACAGCCAGGTCGATAAATCCATTCAGGAACAGAAGAACTCAAATTAACATTCACGCACTTAAATCATGTATACAAACGAATCTCTTCTGATGGCATAGCCACCTGACAAGTGCCACAGACACAGTACACGCAAAACCATATCGATAAAAAGATGGCTCTTAAATTCCTCAAAGATATCAAAGGGAGGAAAAATAAAAATATTAAACGCAAAAAACACCTGGGTAAGGTATTTGAGATCTGGCTGCTTTAAGATTGTAAATATTTGAGTTGCAATATCTTTCGTCAACATGTTGCCATTGACCCAATAATCAACAAAAGCATCCCTGCATGTTAGTAAGCAAATAAGAACAAAAGCATCCAACAGCAGATGAGAATATCACGTGGCAGCAATCATCAATTACAACTTCAGGAAAATCAGCACTCAAAAACCAAATAGCACTTGACGCACATTCTATGACACTCCATAATTATCAATTTGGTTGCCTATTCTATAGTGCCCCAACAATACGCAGTATAGAATAATAAAAAAATGAAATAGATTTCCTGAACCCCAAGACAAACTTTCAGAGATTTTTCTTTACACAGGAGCCCAACCTTGAAGCGCTGACTGTGAAAGCAAGTTTAGCTAGAGGTGGCAAAAGGGCGGTTGGGTTGGTTTTGGGCGGGTTGATACGGTTCACGGGTTAGATGTGGGCGGGTTAGATATGAGTGAGTGAGTGGATTGGATTTGGGTGGGTTGCCTACCCATGAACCCACTTTGGACCCAATAAAATGCATGCCTCTGCTTTGGACACAAAATTTGTTGGGAAAACCAAAGGGCTCCCCTTTGAGTTCCCTCCGCACAAAAACTCTCTCTCCTCTCTCTTTATAGTGTATATCCCAACTTTCTTCTTTAGTTTTGCAATTACAACAATATACAGACTTCTTAGGAAAGAAGATGCAAGGGAAATCCCACAGTTCCCTCTCTCCGATTTTTCTCCTCCTCTCTCAATCAAACTCTTTAAGAGAAAACAATAATAGGCAATCAGAGCATGAAAGCAAAGTTGTGGACGATAGCGGACAAAGAGCGTGACTTTGTTAGTTAGGAGGTTATGACTTTGTTAGTCAGGAGGTTAAGGCTTGATTTGGAATGGTAATTGAGTGCAAGAGGAAGTTATATGCATTGAGAGAGAGAGACGCATCAGCTCCAATTCTCGTTTTGATCCTCTGTTAAGATGTTTCCATGTTCTTAGATATGACACACACACACACCCACACATTATAGGTATATAGTTGGAGAGAGAACATAAAAGTTATAAAACAAAGCCAATGATTGAAATTAAGCTCCCACGTACATTTAAGACAGTTCCAGCATGGTTCTAGTAACCCATAGTTTGAAAATTATTAACCCATTTAAACCCATCTATAATGGGTTTACACAGTGTGACCCAATTACAACCCACTAAATAAATGGGTGAGTTGGGGCAGGTAAACAGGCGGACACGGGCAGGTAATTGGGTTGGGGTTGAGATTGCCACCTCTAGGTTTAGCGATTCCACCTTACTAGAGATTTTACTGGAGCTAAGTTCCGATGTACCGGATAACTGGAAAACCACTTATGAAGGAATTTCATTTGGGAACCTCGGGTTTCCAGATCTATACATTATGGGAGCGATGGACGAAGTTTGTGAGCTTCCACATACCATATAATTCGCTTACAGAAATGCGATCTTATATATGATTATACCTGTCAATATCCTCATCCATACCCTCATACGACATACATACCAATGATTGCTAACCCAAAAACTCAAAAACACACTGATACATGAGTTCAAATTTGTCAAAATTAAAAAACAGATCACATCGGAAGAAACTAGCACTTATTAATAAGACTCAAGGTGCATACCTTGTTACAAACCCCATGCACTCAATGTCAATCCTTCTAAATAAGGCACTAGAAATGAACGATGGCAGCTTGCAGATTTCCTTCGTAACTAGTTTAAACTCTGATATCCAAATTAGAAGTAAACATAGATTAATGGCATACCCCCAAAAAAAAAAAAAAAAAATTCTAGGATAAGAGGACTATCTTATCAACAATGATATACAATCTATATCTCACCATGGATTTGTAGCCCGTCCAAGTGACCATAGAAAAACTGATTTATTCTGAACAAACATCGTTCTTTAATCTCATTTGGAGGTGGACGACCATTTTGAAAGTAGAACTGCAACAGTTGCAAGCATTCCACCCAAAACGCATCATGGTTAGTAGCTAGCAACAAATAGAAATGGCACCACGCGAAGAACATGGTAGAGGTAGCATTTCAAGCAAATATGAAGAGAAAAAAATAGCATTCAAAGACTAGCTGACCTGAGGTATCAATTCTTTTACCGGCTCATTGACTAATTTTAGAGGAGAACCTAAAGTAGATGGCCCCACTCGCTGTCTCACAAAACGTGGAGAACCAGATGAACTTCTTGGTGAAAGTGGAGGTGCACTGCCAGCAGGAAACATGGAGGGTAATGAATTACTTGAAGCAGCCTTTGGGCTAGATGATGTCCCAGTGACATTCAAGGGAACACCTGCCTTTGCATTGTTAAGCAACGATTTCACCTGCACTCAAAGATGACAAAACAAACCTTTTTTAAAACACATTGCTTACCATACTAACCAAGAAAAGAGACGGGAAGTGAAGAAAAAATGCAAGAGAATATAAAAAGTATAAAACGCATCCCTTCTCAGAAGGCGAAGTTAGAACATACAACTGAGTAGTTTTAGTTTACCTGCCAATGGCAAGCGCAGATTGTGTCTAAACTTTCTAATAAAACCGACATGGGAATGGAGAAAATATAAGAACACCGCATAGCAGATGAGAGACTGCACTTCCATCACTAAATAGTTATCACCAACAGAATAATCTATGATGAGTAATATCCTTAATCTCTAATAGATTTTTGGCTTATTTAGACATTTGCATTCCTATGAAAAGGATGTTAATACAAGCTGCCATGGTATCAATGAAATCTTGCATACTCTTTTCCTTGCATCTTCTGAACTTACACCAAAATGGAATAAGCCAGATACTCATTTAAAATTTAAATTCCAGCAGACAGTTAAATGATATTTCAATGCCAAGCAAAAATACCACCGGGTTCCCTTCTTGCACCAAAGCCACCTCTAATCAAATATCACAATTCTTATGGTTTTCTTACCAATTCTAGATAAATATCACCATCAAAAAATCCAAATTACCTTACCTCTCAACCCCGATCACATCAATCTTGATTCTATGCCCACAACCACAATCATGATCCACCACCAATAATATGCTTTCACAACCATCGCAATAGCCATTCCAACCAACATCACCAGCATCGTCGCAGTAATGCAGTAACACACTAGGTCACCAACTCAACAACTCATCACCACCATCCTTCACGTGAGTGTAAGAACATTTCTAGTGGGTTTTTCTAAAGCAAATATGAATACTGAAAGAGAGAGAATTCCAAAAGATCTTAGGAATCCTAGAATGGGATACCATCAAACCAGCAACAAATTGGAAATCTGAAAAACAAGAATTAAGGAGGACTCTAACCTCTGATCAAGTCTATATCATCCAACCAGCAAAAAATAAAGGTGGATGCTAACCTAGCAAAGAATAAGATCTCCATTTTGAAACAGAGATTCACCTCCAAGCCTAATCCTTTAGCCAAAAGTTATCTAGTACATCCCAAGTACTAAATTCTAGCACACTTTTAACAGCAAAGAAATTCCTCCTCTGAGGTGTCCTCGACTCCCTTGATCTTTCGACAATAAGATCTTTTTTTCCTTCAATTAAGCAGCAATAAGAATTATAATAACAAGCACAACCTTTATGACTATCACTTTGGCATACTTGGATTTCAATGAGGAAACTCACATATCATTTTCAGGCAATAGAAAAAATTCCTCATGATCCTGCAGATTTCTATCATTGATGTGTATTCTTTAGCTCAGCTCAAGGCAAAACTGTAACTATCCTTGATTGGACAGGTAATCAGCAATTTCAACCATGTGTGCATGAAGACCTTCTATCTTTGGATTCGATGCCAAGTGTTTGGTTCACCTGAGGACTAGCACTTGCTTTCTAACTTCTTTGTTACTTGGTTTCGGTAGGCTAAGAAGCATGGATACGGATACAATACAATACAGAAACATAGATACGTGATTTTTCCAAAAAGTAGGATACGATACTTTGGGGATACATTGAATATAAAAATAACTAAAAATAAAATTCCATTAATGATTGAAGTTTTCCATTACCCAAATTCACCATTTCACATACCAAGCTAAATAAGACAAGAGAGAGAGAGAGAGAGAGATGACAGACGAGAGAGAGAGAGAGAGAGAGAAGAGAGACGAGAGATATATATATTTCCGTATCGGTATAGATATGCCTGTATATATATGACGAGAGAGATCGTCGTCTTTTTTCTGCCCTCGTTCTTCTGTTTTTGACTTGTCCAGGGGGAAATAAATATAAAGTCCTAATTGCAGTTTTGAACCCTATATTTTAAGTAATAACATTTCTAACCCAACGCATATCCAACACGTATCCATAATGTATCGGGATACCAAAAATTAAATCTGAAAACAAGATACTCTAAAAAAACGTATCGGATATGTATCCGGAATGTATCCGAGTGTATCCGTATCCGATACGCATACGGTATGTGATACGTCGCTTAAAATAGAGTATCCGTGCTTCATAGTCGGCAGGCATGTGGTTTTTTGCCAAGTGAAGGGACTGTCGGTAGGTATAATAGAAGTTCCTTCTTGATGCTATTGAACAAAGTAAAGCTACTCCCATATTAAAACAAAAATTCCTTCCTGAGGCCTATTCAACTTAGGAACGCTTTCAGACCACTAAAAATTCGGGATTCAAACTTGTTAAAGTTTTTCCTCTCAATATTAACTTAAAGCTGTACTTCAATCGTAGCTACTAGAATTGCCAGGCTAATTGCCATGCTATAAAGAAACTTATATACATTCCTAGGTCATGGTTTACTTCTGCTTTCCTATTGTGCCTTTTTAATCAAGCAAGCTTAACTAGTTAATCTTTCCATCCCTCTTTCATCCAATAAGTTCATTCACTGAAATACATGAACTACAATCACATGCTAGTCTCACTTAGACTCCCATTAATAACTAGAAGATGGTATAAGAACCAAAATCTGAGAAGGCCACAGGGAACTCATTTGTTCAGAATTCAGATACCATAAAACTCGAACATTTCTGAAATCCATAAATGCACCCTACCAGTCATCTAACTTTACATTGCAGGTACATGTGTTTTTCATCTCCATTTTAGTTTCTGTGTTTACTGGTTTCTTTAAGCCTAGACAGAAAGTGACGCATATCCAATAGCCTGAGAACCGCATGAACATATCAACGATACTATTGTAATTGATAAGGTACACTCTTAAGAGTTAAGACCATTTCCAAACCTAAGCCACGTCATGGCCAACCTAAAAATTGGCACAATCTCTCAAAAGACTGTCCAACCGTATGCCAAATCCATTTCTGAAAAATTGCTTTCCCAAATCCTCTTTATATCTATCTACCGATATGTCCCACAAAAGTTCTTCCACAATGTCTGACACAGGGTTTAGCTGGAAGGAAAATGTGAGAAAAATGGAAGGGCAATTTTACTGTGCTTAATATTCAATCTTGCCATTTTCTCTCCTCTTTCCTCTGAAGCCAAACAAGGGGAGGAAATTATTTTAAACTTTCACTTCTTTTCCTTTCCTTTCCCTATGTTCCAAACAAAGCCAAAGTTCCTGCATCTACCTCTTCACTGGTAGGTACCATAAAAACTAAGGGTGCAATCAAGCCGAGCAAAGCTTTGTAGCGTTCAAGCTCAGCTTGTTGGCTAAACAAGCCTAAAACTTGAGCTCGAGCTTGGCTCCGTCGTAAACGAGCCAAGCCCGCTTAATTTACTTAACGAGCCTCTTTAAACAAACCGAGCCTATATATACAAGCCAAGATTTTGCGAGCCGAGCCAAGCTTTTAAGTGTTGAGCTCGGCTCATTTAGTAAACAAGCCTAAAATTTGAGCACGAGCTCGACTTGATTACTAAACGAATCCGAACCAAGCCAAAGCTGTTTGCGAGCAGCTTGGTTCGTTGGCAGCCCTAAATTAAACACGGCTCAAGCCAAAAAAAATCCTCTCACAACCTCTCTCTAAACGTTGGAGCAACATTACCAAACCGAAAAATGACTCTGGCTTAAGAAACCATTGGACCCATGTAATTGAATTGCTCAAATTCATTCGAGGAAAAGGAAATTACCACCGAAGCGGTTTCGGGGAGCGAGAGCCACTGATCGAACATCTTCCTGGCGACGTCCGGGTTCGATTTGAGCGCCGAGGGAGACACCTCCGGAATCTGCAGCAATTCGGCCTCGAAACACGCCACGTCGCCATTGAAATCCACGTCCATCGCCCGAAAACAAAAACAAAAAATTCAATCTCTCATCCAAACAGATCGTCGCGGAGGTAGAGAGAGAAACCCTAGGAGTTGGATGTGTCGGAGGTGGGCGAAAGAGAGAGAGGGGTTACGGTGGAGAGAGAGAATTGAGAGGTCGAAACCCTAGGAAAGAGAATGGGGGGCGGGGTGGGTGTTTGTTTGTTGAATTGAAGAGAGAATAGAGAAGCTCAATGAGGACGAAGGAGAACACGTCCGTGCAGTTAGAGAGAGAGAGAGAGGCCTGTGGCTGTGTAAATCTCCGGTCTACGTCACGAGAGAGGAACGTGAGTTGGTAATTCAATTGCGAGAAAGCCCCAAGAGTTCTACTTTAATAATGAGTTAAATCTTGGGTCTTTAAATTTTAGGGAATCGAACCCTGGTCTGTTTTCCTTTGCGTAGGATAACATTATGAGAGGAGTAGCACTTTTAGGCTGCGTTCGGAACTTAGGGAAGGGAAGAGAAAATATGAAAGAAGGAGGAGTAAAATAACACAGTGAAAAACAAGAGAAAAATTTAAGAAGATATCATAGATTGAATCGAGTACCTACACATTATGAGATTATTCGGGATCCGAAGTAGGTCCCGTGTGATGGTCGGTGCCGTTAGCATTTTCAATATTAGAGAAGTGTGTAGGAACTAATAATGAATTCATTACTTCACATAATTAGTTTTGTGCACTATCTGTCATTATCTAGTCAATACAAAATTTAAAATGGGATATATTTGTCTCGAACTTGTATTTATCAATATTCGATCAATTTGAGGTTTGACACAGTATATATCTACACTTTAAAGGAAAAACATTTTTCGGTGTTTATTAGTAAAACAGAAAACATAAGATAACGAGAAACATATTCCAACTAAAAAAACCAACAGAAATCAATCATTTTGGCTGAAAAATGTCCCTTCAAAAAAATGTGGAAAATGATTTCCTAAAAAAGCTCCGGAAATCATTTTTTAATGGACGACTCAATGTTCGCCACATCCCGACTCAAACTCAGACCTCAGGTACTCTTTCTAATCGTCCCCATCTGCCTCGTTGCTTTCTCTTATCGTCCCTCATTTCTCTCTCTCTCTCTCTCTCTCTCTCTCTCTCTCATCGTTTCCCTCTCCCTCGTCGATCTCTCTCTCATCGTTTCCCTATTCCCAATTGTCTCTCTCTCAACACTAATGGTTCGATGCGGTTTTTAAGTTAGTTATAACCCTAGAATGAATACGAAACTCATACCTATTTTCTTTTCCTTCAAGAACTAGAGCTAAGTTTTGAGACTTGTAGGTAGTTGTTTGCACCACCACCAGATCCTGATTTGCTTTTTGACCTCTCTCCCCCATCCATTTTGACAAGAAAATGTTGATTTTCTAAAGCTCCCCATAAGGTGTTCGTGAAAAATCCCTTCAACTAATTATTACTTGATTACAGATTATTCGTGCAAAATTTCTAACGTATCATAAATAGAGCAGTTTGCAAACTTTCATAGGATTTTTTTTTTAAAAATATATACAAAAGAATAGGTATTTTGATCATTTTTTGTCCAATTCGTGTTTTTTCATGTCAACCGAATAATATAAAACGTTTTCAAGCTATTTACAATCAAACACCAAAAAATATATCGATCATTTTTCGGAAAAATGTTTTCATTCCGCCCGAAACGAACTGAGCAAATAATTATTTAGAGAAACGGGAAAAAAGAAGGTTGTTGACTTGTTGGCTTGTTGCTACTTGCTACTGTAAACGAATTGAGCTTTGTCGAGCTCGAGATCGCTTGTTTATTAAACGAGCTAAAAATTTGAGCTCGAATTTTGAGCTCGAACATTAACGAGTCAAGTTTAGTCATTTTCTATACGAGTTTATTTAATCAAGCCGAGATTTTATCGAACGAGCCAAGCTTCATTTGGCCAATTTACTAAATGAGCCGAAAACTCGAGCTCAACAGTTTTGCAAAAAAAGAAAGAAAAAAATTGGCATTATCAATTTTTCAAAAGAAAAGGAAAAAAAAGGAACTGTCTCCAACGGTTGCGGAGCATTGCTACTGCTTTTACACGCTGTCCAAACTCCAGTCTCAACGCTATGTTTGGATCTTTGTGCAGAAACCTCCGACCAAATCGAACCCGAGCACGAGCACACGAGGCAAACCTCAACATCATTCGAACCCAAACTACATCGGTAAGGCACGAGTCTGAATCCCAGCCGATCGACCGCGGCAGAACCCTATTTGTACCATCATCAGATACTAAAAAAATCTGAACTCTCGATGACTCTAATGACCGAAGGAAACTATCTCGAGTTATTGAATCAGTCGGAGGATATTTTGGATTCTGACCCTCTTATGTAAGTCTTCTTCATCATGTAATTTCACCACAGACACGTGTATATAATTTCATATGTTGTTTTTTCATATAACCGGATGTCTGGCCAGCTTGCATGCACCTGACTAATTCCAGAGTCGTGAAGTTAACGATCTGGCTAACCTTCAGTGGCCTCTGGAATGTTTGGCTTCATATAATTTCATATGCTGTATTTATACATTTTTGTTGAATATTTGCTTGGTTGGTTGGTTTTGAAGCCTAGGATTTACAAATTCATTCCTAAACCCATTGGAAACCTCCGGCTTTTAGAATGTTTTGTTTTGTATGGTTTTTAATTAAACACGGACCGGCGCAGGATTTTAACCTCAGGAAGGTGAATGTGTACAGAGTGGCAGTTATTTTTCGGATTAATGTTGGAATGGGAAAACGGGGGTGTGTAGTGCACGTGTAGGATGACACACAACCGTCGATCTCATCAATCAACGGTCCAGATCAAAAATCAATTATGACCGGTAATAAATGATTCTTACCGGTCATAATTAAAAATCATATCTCAACCATTTATTGTCAAGATCGATAACTCGTGTACGCCCTACAAGATGCCTTGCAGGGCCTTGCACTACATGATTTTCCAATACCTAGTTGAAGGGTGAGACTTGATAATAACATGAGAAAATAGTTGAATTCAAGAGTCTACACACATGCGTTTGATTTTATATAAGTAACTACGTTTTGATTTGCGTTTATATTGTTAAATTTTTTCAATTTTGTTTTGATCATCAGAAATTTTCAGTTTCTTAATCATTATAGCACCTCAAACATTGGTTTGAATTTAACATTGTTGTAATCATATCCTTCTATTTCTAGAAAAAATTACATTGGTATTTCTTTAAAAAAAAAATACATTATCATCCATTCTTACAATACTACCTTATGTTACATATTCACATGTCAATCACGTCTTATGGTACGAGTATTCCCCAACTTTTGGTTTGTATTTTTTCTGTAACATTTTAATTTTTAAAATCCATCAATATATATTTATTAGTCTAAAATGTTGACACCAAACTTAAAAAAATTGAGGCTTAATTGCATTTCGTTTCCCTAAATTATCACACTTTTCAAATTATCCCGCAAGCTATAAAACTTGACACTTGACCACCTTAACCTATCTAAACTTTTCAACTTGTACCCTTTATTAGCCTTCAATTGTATAATGGCCATTAAAGGGCCCATAATAGTGCTGAATTATTTTCCTCGATTCATGACTAGAACGACCATAATGGTATGTATATAAACTTGCATAACTAACAAAAATCAAAGATCAACTCTTTGTCTCGATTACATTCTTCCACTCACCTCCTTCCATCAATCTCCCTCTGTTTTTATCCCCATTTATACATCTCTAATGTATGATTGCAATAAATATGTAGATTTACATGCATATCTCATCCTCGACATTCTCACCATGTTTGGAGAAAATTAACATTTGGAAAGTATCTAAAACCTTTAATGGCAGCTAAGGGGCCCCATTTGAAGGGTTTAGATACTTTAATGTGGTCGAGTGTTTAAACTTTATTGTTTAAGAGGTAATTTTAAGAAAAATGTAATAGTTCAAGGCCAATAGGCAATTAATTCAAAAATTAACCAGAAGCAAGCCAAAAGACCAAAAATACAATCTCGAGCTAAATTTCTGATAAACAAAAACTCTGTTTGAGAAAATTTAAATATTTTTCACTCCCTTGTTTGGTTCTTAATAAAGAGAATGGAAAATTTCAAAATTCAATTATATTTCCTTCCCAAATTCTCTCTAATTTTTCCTCTCATTTCTTTGTTAATTATTCTCTTTTCTTTTCCCTTTCTTTCCCTAATTCTCTGTTTGAAACTTAGGAAAAGTGAGGGGGAAAAAAATACGGAGTAGGAAAAAAGGAGAGAAATTGGGAGGGAAATATCACTATCCAGCAAACTTGAATTCTTTATTTTATTTTCTTTTTCTCTCCAATCCTGACAATTGGAGGAATTTTTTTTAACTTTCTTTTCTTTTCTCTCACTTTCCCTGTGTAATTTGGAAAACGAAGAAGAAAATAGACACCAGATGCTGATACAAATACACAGAAGTACTGAACCAAAGAAGAAAGAAGTTGGACCCCATGAATCCTCGCACCCTTTTCCCACCTCCCCCTCCTCCATCCTTCACCTTTCTTCCTCCACCCCCAAACCCTAACCCTAACCCAAATCCTACCCATTTCTTCTTCCACTCTAATCTCAACCACCAACACCATCATTCCTCTTCCCCCAACCCCATCACTCCACCACCACCACCACCTCCTCCGCCTGACCTCCCCACCACTCTCAAAACCCTAAAAAACCTCATCCACCAATCCCAATCCACCCTCCACTCTCTCTCATCTCTCCTCCCCACAGCCCCCTCCCCCTCCCTCTCCCCCTGCCCCTTCAACCCCCACCACCGCCTCCCGCCGCACTCCCTCTTCCGCCACACCCTCCTCTGCCCTTCCTCACTCCTCCCCGACCTCGGCCTTGAATCGCTTCGATACCCCACCACCCTCCAATCTTCAATCAAACACAACAGCTTCCTCCAAACCCTAGACCACGACCCCAGCTCCGACCTCTGCTTCTCCCTCGACGAGTACTGCGATTCCGGCCCCAGTTTCTTCTACACCGATTGCCCCGGCGTCGTGACCAGTCATGATACCACTGGTCGTACCTTCACACTTCCAGGTATTCTATCTGCCGAGTGTGCAAATTATATTGGCAGTGGTGAGAGTGTTAAGGGATTTGATAGGGATTGTGCTAGTAGTCTTAGGTTACTGCCTTCGGAATTGTGGCTTGTTAGGAGTGAAATCGAGGCGTGGAGCGATTATCCAGTTATGTATTCGTATTGTGTTGTTAGGGCGATTGTTTTGCACTCTCTTGTAGGTGAAGAGTGTGGTTTCATGAGGTGGGTGATTGTGAATTCGCCTCGTTATGGAGTTGTTATCGATGCGCCCATGAGGGACCACATTGTTTTGCTTTTTCAGCTCTGTTTGAAAGCGATTGTAAGGGAGGCTACTGGTGTAGCGAACTTGGTTTTGAGAAGAGACGCGGTGGAGTCGAATCCCGTTGGTACGAGTTTCAAGTGCCCTGTTTTGGTTGATGTGCTCAAGTGGTTGTCCTTTCAGCTTTCTGTGTTGTATGGTGAGGTGAATGGGAAGTTTTTTTCTGTTAACATGCTTAAGCAGTGGATATTAAGTGCTTCACTGAATTTGTCGTTGTTTCCATTGGAACGAAAACCCCCTGGCTCACCTGCTTTGAGAGACACGGACAGTGAATCTGGAGATTCCTTTGAAAAGAGTGTGGAGGATGATGGAAACAGTATGCTTGGTGAATCCGTTGATAGCAAAGTGATTTTTGTTTCCCAAGTAGCAGCAGCAGTGGCTGCATTGCATGAACGGTCCCTGCTTGAACAAAAAATTAAGGCGCTACGGGGTGGTCATCGACTTACTAATTACCAGCGGTATGTCCTTATTTTCCATACATATTTAACAACTGTCAAACACGCAATACGGATATCAATGCTCTTTTTGCACACTATTCACTGCCCCAAGGGTGGTCGCTGGTTGTTAATTAATCAGCCACGAGGCCTCCCGATCTACCGCCAGTCCGTAAATGACCGGAAAGATAACTTCGAGCAACTCCTCTCTGCACCACTTGTTTCTACAGAAACTAACTCTATTCCCCAGTACACCCAAAAGCTAACTGCTTTAAAAAAATCTTCCCGAACCATCTAATGCCTTCTCACAACTCCTCCCTTTGAGGATCAGACACCTAGGCAGTTGCCCAGTCCCGCTGGCTTTCCCTGTAGTTTGAAACCACCCATTTCTGCCATAATCTATCTTTCACAAGCAAACCAGACCATACCCACCAAAGAACATACAATTAGGTACTAGTACTTATTTGCTTCATAATTTTATACTTTTCCTATTAAGTTTCTTTGCATTAAACATGGCTTAAAAAAACCAGTTGTTAACATTTTTAATTACTAGCTTATATTTTGAGATTGTTGATGAGTCTTTACGTATTGAAATGAGCTAAAGCATTTGTATAATCACTATAATCTGAATGCTCGTTTTTTCTTTGGGAGCTAGCTGAAGAAGTAGTAGTCTATTTGCTGTTGCCAAAACATCCAAAAACTTTTTGTTGAGGACTTAATTTGAAACATGCACTCTTAATGAGATGAATTTATACTCGCGAGAAGTATTAGTGCAAGTATTTTGAGGGAGAAATGATTCTACCTTGTCTTAAAGGCACAAGCATGCATAGGAGCAGATTATATCCTGCTGTGGGTTAGAGAAAAGCTTGCTTGTGGACTCTAAGAAATTAAGAGCTGTGTTGGCTTTATACATAATACTCCCTCCGTCCCAAAATGGATATCATTTTTGACACTTTTTGCCGTCCCAAAATGGATGTCCATTTTGAAAAGTAAAAGCATGAAAACACTTGATCTTCCCATTTTGCCCTTGTCTTAAACTATTCAAATTACTTTAACAAAATGCCAAAAAGATACTTCAGTACACTTTGCCACCAAAATTTTCTTACTCCTTGGATTCCGTGAGTTTACTACTCAGTTTGGTTGCCAACTGAGTTGTTTTCAAAATAAAAGGGTATTTTTGGAATGTTTTATTAGAAAGGGTGTAGTTATTTTGTGTCTGGATAAATTTTGAGTTTTCCCAAAATTGCCATCCAATATGGGATGGAGGGAGTAGCTGCGTGGCTGAGTTGTATAGCTGAATCCAAATAGTTGTCTGAGGCTCTTTTGTGTTGGTGTTGGTATAGTATGTGTAACTTGTAATATCTAATCTTAATAGGGAAAACATAAATGATGTGTCTTTAAGCATGAGTAGATAAAACAGCAAGGTAGTTTACCTTCTTTGTTTTTTCAGACAACAAATTTCATGTGTTATGTTATGGTTTGATTCATATGTTTTTGTGCAATTTTTTGTTCCTGTATAGGTAAAATCAATTTCTTGGTAGCTTGAGCCATTCATATGCTTTATGAGTTTGTTTTGACGAAACCATTCTTTCTCATGCCAGACACTATAGAGTCGAGTTAATTGCCTCTCTTCATTAACTATTTGTGCATCAAAGTGCATTGTGTTTGCAGTAAGGGTGCTGATTATGTGTCATTATTCTTCTTTGGGTATTCCCTTTGCTGGTTAGTTCTTTACTTTGTGTTTAATGAGGTCTCTTCATTGCATTGTATACCAAAGCATATCATGGAGCTAATTTCCTTGTAGGATGGCTGAGCATGCAAATTTCTCAAAATGGGCTGATGAGGAGCGGCAAAAACGTTCTAACTATAGGCCTTTACTTGACCATGATGGTCTTTCTTGGCAGCAGCCTCGTAACCAGGTACTTTTTTATGGCATGACCGTACCGGTTACGGTATTGCCTTTGGGTTTTACTTTTTGGAGTATTCTGATTTCTCTGCGGAAATGAGTAGGATTATGAAATGAATTGAACTTGCAAGACAATTCAACTAATGATCGACATATTTGGTGTCATATGCGTTTGTGATTACAAACAATGCTGTCGAAGAGTTGCTAATTGATTTAAAAAATGTCTCTTTGGCAACTTGTAACTATGTATGTTTCGTTTTGTATGTATTATGTATTTTTCATCTTGGCTGCACTTTATGGTGGTACAATCTTTACTTTTCAGTTATATATCTTCTTTATCTCAAAGTCCTTGTGGTCTTGTTAGGATATGAATAAAACAAAGACTAGGGAGGAGTTATTAGCTGAAGAAAGGGATTACAAACGTCGAAGAATGTCATATCGTGGCAAGAAGTTAAAGCGGTCTACAACACAGGTAAGAAGCTGCATCAGTGCTGTTCCCCCCTCCCCCCACCCTTTTGAGTGTTGATTAGACTCCTTTATGTGCAAGGGCTTGATGTTTTCATGCTTTCAAAACCTTTGTAAAAAAAATTTAACTGAATTGTCAGTGCGCAAGAGCTTTGATCTTCTTCTTTGTATTGTTGCCATTTGCTTTTGCTTATATTCTTCAGTTTCTAATCTCATGATATTTCAAATCTCCAAAAGGTGATGAGAGATATAATAGAGAAATACGTGGATGACATCACACAAGCAGGAGGCATTGGCTGCTTAGTGAAGGGTGCTGATGAGGCCGGAAAGTCCATAACTGAACCTCCTCTGTTGCATGACATCTCTACGGATGTGGATGGGCAAAGTAATAGTGTTTATAACTCGTCTGAAATAACAAGAGAAGGGCCTTATAGCTACAAAGAACAGTTACATTCTCCTAGTAATACCAGATCTTCAAGATTTGAAAATGAGTCTCCTGAAGATCACAAGCGACGTAGACGGGATTCTAGTTACCCTGAGCATCTAGAAGCTCGGAGAAGTGTTGACAGGAACAGTCGTTATAGTAGCGAGTATATTTCTAAAACCCCAGATAGGCAAAGAAGTAATGACCGCTCGCATGACCACCATAGCAATCGTGGGTATGGGGATAGCTACAGTCGGTCACGTGAGCGGACTGATCGTCGAAGGGAAGAAGGTGATAGGTATTCAGAAAAGAAAGAAAGACACCAAAGGCATGCATACAGGGATCGCAGATCAGACTCTGTTGCATCTAATGAGTTTGAGGACAGATATGATCCCTCTAAATCTCATAACATGCATGAGGATGATATCTCCTTTGGCACGGGTACCAGTCAAAAGTGATGTTTGGAAGTCCAATAATGACATGGTTGCTTTTTCTCCACAGCAGTGTTATTTTGATTTCCAAATGAAACCCTGAGGGGTTCTCTCCATGTGTGGTAAGTCATCTCACTCATGCATGAGTAATAGTTTATCAGGGCCAATTAGGAAAGATCAAAAGATACGCTAATACATGAAGCTTGTTCTTGGCTGTGTGTTTGCAAAACTTTGCAGTAGGAAATCATGCGGCTTCAGCAGTTTATCCACATGTGTATCCTCCTTTGTATCCTTAGTTGTTGTCTATTTGCTTCTTTTCATTTGGTAGTTCTTGATTTCTTTATAAATTCCTCCCTTCTAATGGATCATAATTGACAAGTCTATTATTTCCTGATTTTCCCCCATCTTTCTTACAGGACTAGAAACTTGTCCCAAATATTAGCTGAAGAGTGTCCTCATGCTCCTAAGCCTAAACCAAATTGTTTACTTTAATTTTTAAATAGAATGCGATTTACTTTACCCGAATGCATATTTAATATCTTTGTCCCAAGTACGATATCATGGTCATGGACATGGTGGACACATTCAGCTCTAGCTGGCAAATCATAGAAGAGGAGTATTTTTAGGTGCTGAGGTATCCAACATTGGTATGGTGCAGTATATGTTTAGTATCCCCTTTTTTTGTGGCATGTACTTACAAAGGTGTCTTTGCTAAGTACTTATGGATGGGGAGTCTAGCTGTTACACTGTCTTTTGGAAAGGAATTTAGTGCTCATGTTGTGCCCAACGTATCTGTGATATA
The DNA here is from genome assembly GCA_019656835.1 of Rhododendron ovatum. Lineage (NCBI taxonomy): Eukaryota > Viridiplantae > Streptophyta > Magnoliopsida > Ericales > Ericaceae > Rhododendron > Rhododendron ovatum. The sequence goes on along the minus strand of CM033799.1, from coordinate 6,734,124 downwards.
TTTTGTGCTCACTCGAAACAAGGAACCCCAGGTTTATTCTTTTTAAAAGGATTTTTGTATAGATTAAACAGAAAGGAATGGGAATTGTCCAGCATGCCTAATGTTGCTTTAAATTGCAAGTACATTGTGTTAGTGGCCTCTAGTATTCCAGAGCTTTGGAAATGTCAGGTTGGAGTCGGGCTTAACTCTTGGCAGTATTCACCTAATGTGGAGTTGAGTTTTGTTCACCCTCCACTTAAGAGGGTGAACATTACCCTCCTACCCTCCTTCCTATTGGTTTAAAGGGTGTGGATCCCATCACAAAATGATGTCATGCTTACCAAAAAGTGTATTGCAAGGGTGGAACCTACACTATTTCAACCAATAAGAGGGAGGGCAATGTTCACCCACTTTTAAGGACCTCTTTTAAGGAGGGTGAACAAAATTGCACTTCCATTAGTAAGATAGTTTACCACCTATATTAGTTAGTTTCCACTTTCCAGTGAGCGTATGCCATCAGCACTCTCTCTCTCTCTCTCTCTCTCTCTCTCTCTCTCTCTCTCTCTCTCTCTCTCTCTCTCTCTCTCTCAATTATGTTGTATATACACATGTTGCTTGTTTTCCAATATTTCATACAAACTATGGTAATAGGTAGGTCGTAGGTCGGTAAAAGTTAGACAGGGCCTTATTGATGCCGATTCTTGGTTGTTGCTGTAGTTGCTGATGTTAAAACAGGTTATAGGAAAGCCAGATTGGTTGATAGGACTGAGATCTTGAGGTGCTGTTATTGTCAATCTTCCATCTCTGCTCAGCTCCGGTAACACCGTCATAGGTTATTGCTATCTTCTTCAGGTGCTTTACTACTAAAGCTCTGGTGTGTAGACCTCTGCTGTTGCTGTTTTTCTGATGGTGGGTGCAGTACCGGGGTTTTCAGTGTTTAAGTTTGGCACTCTCAGTGTGTTATTGATGACTTTTGCTGCGTTCTCTCTTTGCCTGCTGCTTTGGATTTTTGAAGAAACTAGAAAGTAGAAGATATCAAGATTTTTGTTTCTGTAGAAAGTAGCTTTCTTGTTATTGACGAAGCTGAGCTGAACTTGAACGCTTGTAAAAATGTTGCATAGAATCTAAATTTGAGTTTGGTGTTGGTCAATGCTCCTTTAATTCTACGCTTTCTTTCCGTATGCATTACATTTGAATGAACAAGTCGAATTATTTTTCCCATAAGCTAAGAGTTACTCTCAAATTCATTTCAATACGTATATAGATATACAGTTCTGTATGCAAATCAACAAATCCAAATGCAACCTAAGTTTTTTCTTCCACAGAGGGATTGCCAGAAGCACCTCCTTCCTTCCCCACCCGAACAATTATTAACTAGCAGAAAAAGTAAATATAATTCCAATTCGTAGAATGTAGAAGCAGAGAGCAATTGAATTAAAAATTATTATAAGTCATGTAAACCCAGTAAAACCAAATGCATTCTCTTAAGTTTCATTCTTTCAGTGCGACTCATTGCCTTCAGTACAGTGAAACCTCTCAGTAGGTGCATCTCTTTAAAGTTCAAATTTTATGAGTACAAATTTGCTGTGAGTGCAACTCTTGTACAGTAGATAAACTCAGTCACAGCGGCATGTAGACAGACCCAAAGGACTTCACAGCTCCACGTTTCTTCAACCTGAAGAAAAAGACATTGAAACGTGGTCACAATTAAGAAAAAAGAAGGTATAAGCGACACCTAATGTATGGTGATAAAGGATGGGTGAAGGTGCACAAAGGATTCCTCAAAAAATGGCGTGGAAAAGTGGCTTAGCATGGTAGTTATTTCCGAAAAGACAAGTCGATAGAAGAAGTATAATGTTGTAACTTGCTAAGAACAGGATACCTTTAGCTACTATTACAGAAACCAAAGGGTGCATGCAGTACAGTGAACTGAGTGAAGAGAACATCACATAACTCAGCTAAGAAAATTATGGTTGTGACATGGAACGAAATGATGGATGTCATGTTTCCTCCAATGTTTTCATTGACACGAAGGGGGAAATACAACAAACTTTAAAATAAAATTAACATGTACTGCATTAAGACCTCTTTAGTCTACAAGCAAATAAGAAACAATATGGCTACACAAGGGCTAGGAGTGTGGTGTCAATTGACCCCACAAAGTTGGAAAAATGACTTCTACTAGCATAGTTTTTAAGGGAAATTTTACTCATTAGACCCACAAATATCAGAAAATTGTCCCAAAGACCCCACTAAAATGACAAACTTTGCTCTTTTATCATTGTCAACCGCAACTCCAGGTATTTGACCTCACCGTCTAGGAATCCTGGCTCCGGGTCTAGGACTGGTGTATTCAGGTGCAGGTTTCAGCTGCAATAGATTGCAGAGGTACTAGTTTCAACCAATTTGCTCACTGCATTTTCTGAAAGGCGTTTCATTTAGAAGCCTGAAAACAGAAGAAAATCTGAAGAGAAATCCTAATTCACCCAAAGCATCCAGAATGGCTGCTTTGAAGTTTCTCTCATGCATGCCCAAACAAATAAGGTAGCTTCTTTCCCCTCCTGTTTAATTTGACTACATTGAGACCCTAGTTCTTGGTTGGAGTTCTCAAAACCCCTGAGAACATGTCTATTATCAGAAATTCTATTAGTGAAGGTCAGACCAATGTTGAGGGTCCTCTTTGGGTCAGAATAAGCATATAGATGTCCTCCTGCCTGTTACATTAGGAGAAGGCGGCCCAAGCAGTGACCTGAGTAGCAACTATGACTCTCGAGCACAATGATTTCACCAAAATGAGAATAGTACAGCTGAAGGTAGATGACAAGTACCTAATTTTTTAATTTTCCCAACGGTTACTAACAATCCTTTACCGAAAGTTCCTACTCCACATATACATACTATCATCTCTTGTAATCTGCATGCTTACGCCACCAATTGCTTACGAACACCACTATTCATCGGGACAGTATCTACTATCTAGGAGCAAGTTGTGCTGAAGAAACGTGAAAATTGGCCAATTAAAAAAGGCAGGAGCTATATTTCAAAAAAACACCATAGACTAAAAAGGAATATGTACACTCGTTCTCATAATTAGGCTGCATCATGCATGCTTTAAACCCGGCTCATTACCTCAAAGAAGAAAAAACAAATTTGGTGAGGCTTTCGAGGACTATCTATTTCCATACCTCAGTTACCACCAGTTAGATCTAGGGTCACTTGTGCAACACACTCTTCTTAGGAAGCTTTGGTTTCTTTTGAGAGTGGTTCTGCCAAGAAAAAACCAAAAGATGAGAAAAGAACAGACAAGAATCACAATAAAAAGGGTAAAACAAGTGAGCAAACACAAAGCCAAGGAATAAATTAGAAGGCCAGGCAATGGACAAGTTTAAATGCACCTTCTGTCTTTCCAAGGCATCATTGTCAGTCCTCTCTCTCCAGTTGCTTTTGCGTAGTTTGATAGGCCTATTTCCAACATATTTACCTGCCACCAAGGTTACACGAATGATGTTTTCTGTATTCTTCCAGAATATAAGTCACCCCTCAAGATCCCTCGCCCCTTTCCATCCCAATAAACAATACATCCTTAGATAAATGACCATACAATCAAATTAAATGGACACCGTGATATAATTGATAGGCCTGGATATAATGAATAACTAGATTAAGTTCCTTTTCCAAACAATTTTTTGGGCTTCCTAAACTATACATTTGTAATATCAAACTTCAAGAACATCTAATTTCCATAACCACAACCAATCAACTCAACCCAGTTACATGTGTTTTAGTTCTATCTGCTACTGATACATTCTTTAACGTTGTCGTATTGAAAAGTACAACAAAGTCTACTTGAAAGGGTTGATAACAAAATGGAAAGTATGGGCCAATAAAAAAACAAAATGGAAAGAGTGATTTGAAGACACCTAGGAATACGTACCATTCATTTCTTTCAACGCTGCTGCAAGATCTAAAGGGTTTGAAAAACTAACAAATCCATAGCCCTTGGTTTTTCCAGTACGCTTATCTCTGACAACCTGTGACCATACGCGTAGTTTAAAGGGAGAAGAAAACCATATAAGATATTGCAGCAACTACAGGTACACCACGTACAAGGAAGTATATTAGCAACAAGGGGAAACAATGACGAGATCAATAAAAATGGAACAGACAGAGCACTGTGCCCTGCTCTCAAGTACAAAACACCAAGCAAGAAAGAAAGGTAAATGGATACATTGAGATGTCAAAACATAATAGGAAGTTGCACGATGGGAACAATGACCATGATGTCAAAACGCACGTTCTCTCTTTCTTTATTAGGAGAGGGAAGCAGTATGGAACATAACATTGCCTACCAATAAACAATTCTCACAGAAATCACTTACCAAAAACTTATCTAAGACAATGGTAAATGAAATCACTCAATGGGTGCTAGTTGTTCATACATGGCTTGGTATATGCTAGAGAAGTATGACAACATGATCATTTAATGGTAAATGAAATCACCCAATGGCGCCACCACACACAGGGGAGCACCTTGAGCTGTTTCCAAACAATAACTATAGTAGTAGGATACGTCTGTATTTACCAGTAATCACACTTGAGTTTCTTTTTGAATGCAAATATCAACTTGCCTCTTGGAATGCCCACACTGTTATTGATCTCACATTATCTTGCTGAGATAATATCACAGTTATTCTTACCTGATTCCAAGTTTAGTTGGAAAATTTGTGGTGGAACACACTCAAGTTAGATAAGATTAAGCACCAAAATACTTTCACTTTGTGGCAACAACATACCCTACTTCCCCTACCTCCCATTAGTCAAATGCCAAAAGGGTTCACATAATGTAAATCCCAAAATAAGGTACAAGACTCCAGTGAAGTCCCAGATTGCAACTAGGGACCTTTCTTCCACCAACTTTTGTGCCTTAAACATGGCGACCTAAAAATCGTCAATTGCCTCTATGCATAGTCAAACAGCAGACCACATGTAGAGAATCCTACCTTAGCATATACGAGAATTTCGTGAGCTGCATGCACTTCACATTAACAGTTGAAGAGGGCCTACAAAAGGCTCAAATAAAAAAGTAAACAAACTATAACATTGCCACAACAGGAGAGCTGGAGCAATTCCAATTGGAACTTACCTTAGCCATGTTGAACGAAGGAAATCGAGTAAAAGCTTTAGAAAGAACATCATCATTCACCTCGTTTCCAAGATCACCACAAAATAGACGATAATCATCTGTGGAAAGGCCAACAAAATCAGAACAACAAGGGATGCATCAAACTAAATTTGCGGATAGAAAAGATTTCTAGCAAAGCGCACATGCAAAAGAAAAGGAAAAGCGCGAACATTGTGATGGAACCAGGTACACGTACAAACGTACTCTAGACAAAATGCAAAAGCATCACAAGAACTATCAACCTTGACTAGTAAGAAAAGCCACAATTCATTTGCGAAAGTCTTGGGCAAGTAGTGGTCCATTGACATTAGTCACCACCACAACAAACAGTAGGCAGCCCTAACGGAAGGGAGAGAGAACTTAACTGAGCCACTCTCCTAGGGATATATCTTATGATGAACATGCTATGTCTGACCAAACAAATCCTGGCGTAGGGTCAGCTTCTGCCAAAGATTTTTTTTATATTTTATTTCCTATGAACCCAATATGATGGAAAAATAATAGCAAAACAGTATTGAGCTAGGATAAGATACAACTTTTCACAAGCTTGTCCTGCTCACGGGTTGAAAGAAACATGTACTACAGATGAAGCCAAGAATCATACTTTCTGGCCATTCTGCGAGTGTAGGATCCTCCCAGTTTTGCCCAGCAGCTTTACGAGGTATAGCTTTCTTTTTTGTTTCTGCTTTGTGCTCAATTTCACTGTTTGCAAGAGCAGCTTTCACACTTTCGAGAGCTTCCGGCGTTATGGTTTGTGCATCCCTTTGGAATAACTGCTGGGCCTGCTTGCAGACACTACGAAGATTATACTCATGATGGACCCAAAAACGATTACTTACTGTTTACAACAACAGCTAACTAAAGTAATACTGGAAATACAATTTCCCTTCAATTAGTCATGGGTAGATTCAAATGACATCAAAGCCACTTTTAAGCACACACACATATGCATATACATGTTTTGGTCGATGAAAGATTCATCTGAAAGTTCATGTCATACATGAGTAGAGGATGGCATAACTTCCACCTAAACCAACAGAAAAAAGGAAATAAACTAATGAGTAATGAGGATTCAAAAATCCTTAGTGAAATCTTCCAAACTTGGGCATAACCAAAGACCAAGAGCAGAGTGCTAGACACTGGTGAACTGAGAGTCTCTCTAATTCTAACATCAAAATAAATCTGATCCAAGACATAAGAAACAGTGAAACACACGTTTTGATATTGTTGAATGCCCTATGTAGAGCCTTTGATTCTTATCAAATGTAATATCGATACTAAGTACCCCTGTTACAATACCAACTACTATAATTACCATTACTTTTCCGGTCTAAGCAAGCATCAAAGCACAAAAAACGGAGATAAAGAAACTCGTTTGCAACACAATTTATGTAGAGAAACAACAATAAATTCAGACCATGATCAAGCTATCATAACCAATATTTTTCCGGCAAAAGAAAATTCCATTATCACGAAGACAAAAAAAAAAAACTGAAATCGATATGATAGGAAAAGAAAAGCATAGAGAAAGCTTCAAAGAGTACACAAAAATCTTCTAATGCTGGTACTCCCAAAATCTCAATTTACCCCTTAGCCTCTATATTTGTTATAAAATCATTAAAAGGACACACACAAGGCTCGGTTTAGCCGACCAATTGATTGGAACACAATACTCTGTTCAGTTCGTTTTACACACAAAATAAGATTGCTCAGACAAGATGCCAACAAAATAGCCTAAAGCAACCGAAATTCAACCTTGTCTGCTGAAGCACCTAAAAATTAAACCAAAACATAACCAGTAGTAAACCCCAAGGGGTTGGCCTTGTGGTGAAGACCTGACACTTAGGGATTTGCTCCCTCCTAGTCTCAGGTTTAAAACCTTATAGGTGCTACCAACTCCTTTGGGGCAGTCCCTATGGAGCAATTGCTCTGGCTTCAATTGGGATCCCCGCAAGTGGGCGGTGGGATTGGGCCCCTAGGATTATTGAGGTGCACGTAAGCTGGCCCGGACACATTGAGTTATCAAAAAACATAACCAATAGTAAACCCGAAGTAGACACACTCAAGGAAAGAGGATCATGCATATCAATCCGCCCAAATCAGTAAATGAAAACCAGTCAAGAATGGAATCGTATTCGTTGAAAAAAAGGGAGGGCTCACCTGCTGATACTGCGGCAGCGTGTAAACTCCGGGGAGGGGAGGCTGGGCCTGGTAGACGGACGGAAGGTTTACCGGAGGCGGAGGAAGAGGGGGAGCGGCGGCGTAGGATTGTTGTTGGACGTGGAAAGGCACCGGAAAGTAGGAAGCGTTTGAGTAGGTGAATTGGGCAGAAATCGAAGGGTTCGAACCGTTCGGTAGTGACATGGAGTTCGAAGATGAGGGCGCAGTCGACATGTCCTTACTCTCTCTACTGATCGATCGCTGATCGAAGGTGATATATTCAAACTGTATGTATGATTGAGGAAATCTAGGGTTTTGAAATTTTGGGTGGGATTTTGAGGAGAGAGAGAGAGAGAGAGAGAGAGACAGAGAAGAGAAGAGAAGAGAGAGAATCGGATGTTGAGAAAGGAAAGGAAAGGGTAAATTGCACAGAGGTACCTGAGGTCTCTGACAAATCCTCTACCATCCCTACTCTTTTTCAACATATCTCTGTGGTCCCTTTCTTTGCTGACATTGTACAAATCCCCCCTCCGTAGTGTTGGGGAAGGATGTGAGTGATTATTAATCGCTCCTTGAGGACCATACCAATGTGTGGTGAAAAATGGTCCTGAAATACTATGTGGTGGTACTCTAGGAGTTGTAGGAAAAAAAATTCCTAACAAACACATGGGTATATTTTACACTTTGCACATAACAATTAAAGAGTCATTGTTTCATTGGTGATTTGGAGATTATAAGGCCATTGACATATTCTGCAAAATTAAATAAGAATAAAATAAAAAAAATCTGTAATTTATAATTTGTTGGCTAGTAGGAACACTCCTTATTTTAAGTTTATTTATTTTTTGAGGTTTTATGGTGAAAACAACACTTATTATCGCGGGCCGGCCAGCTCAATTGGGAGATTGGAAGCATGCATGAGACGTGGACAGACATCAAAGCAAGGTCCAAAGGGTGACTACTACTTTGTGAAAGCAATTCGAGCGTGTCGGTGGACAGGGAAAAAGGAAAAAACTGCTTTTTGGCAACAAATTCCCCCTGTAAAAATCACCATCGCCGGGATCGCCACGCTAGAATGTGTGGTTTATTCTTCTCTCTTCAGTAATGATCAAGGTTCGAGTCTGAAAATAGATTTGAGGTTTCGGAATTATGGATAGTTTCTGAGCCTCTATTGACCAACACTCTAACACCTCCGATAACCTCTCCTTATGTATATTGTCTCGTCAAAAAAAAAAACGCCTCTTTTATTTTGCGAAACCAAACACTCCCTTGCCAGGCCCCGCGTAGAGTACCAGAAATCAACCGTTCGAAACTCCGTCCTCCTCTCCCACCTCCCCCCACCCCTCTCTCTCTCTCTCTCTCTCTCTCTCTCTCTCTAAACAAACAATACACACAGAAGAGAGAGAAACAATCAATCAATCAACCCACAACAATGGGGTCTCTCCCTCCACCCCTAGTCCTCTCAACCTCCGCCCCCACCCCAAAAACACCCCCTCGAATCGACGCCACCCACCTCCTCACCCTCTTCAAAACCCAGCAATCCTACCTCAACCACTTCTTCCACCACCTCTCCCTCCCCCAAACCCTCCTCTTCACCCAAACCCTCTTAAACTCCACCGGCACCATCTTCTTCTCCGGCGTGGGCAAGTCCGGCTTCGTCGCCCACAAGATCTCCCAGACCCTAGCCTCCCTCTCCATCCGCTCCTCTTTCCTCAACCCCGTCGACGCCCTCCATGGCGACATCGGCGCCTTATCGGATAACGACATCCTCGTGATGTTCAGCAAGAGCGGGAACAGTGAGGAGCTGCTGAGGCTGGCCCCGTGCGCCAGGGCGAAAGGGGCGTACTTGATTAGTGTGACGTCAAGCGAGGCGAATGGGTTGGTGGGGTTGTGCGATTTGAATGTGTACTTGCCGCTGGAGAGGGAGTTGTGCCCGTTTGATCTGGCGCCGGTGACGTCCACCGCGATCCAGATGGTGTTCGGGGACACCGTGGCAGTGGCGATGATGGGGGCGAGGAACTTGAGTAAGGAGGAGTACGCTGCGAATCACCCTGCGGGAAGGATTGGGAAGAGCTTGATTTTCAAGGTCAGTTTGTGGGATTTGTTTTTTGGGTATCCTATGAAACTATGAATGTTGATTTGGATGTGATTAATTTGGCAGACATATCATATATCACAATGTGACTGTTGGTTTGATGAAAATTTTCCTATTTATTTTATCGGTATCACATGAATGTTGATTTGGATGTGGTTAATTTGGTAGATATAACATTTATGCCATTATCTTCTCAATCAAACCGTTTCATTTGATCCTGACGGTATTTTGAACTGGGTTTGTGCATTTCTGTTTCAATGAGAGAGAGAAAGAGAGATGAGCACGATTGTGAACCCATGCTTCAGTTGATGCTTTGATAAAGAATCTAGTTTGCTTGTTTGGAAGGTTTAGCACAAAAAGAAAGAAACCCTTACTATATGGTTTTCTAGATCTTGGCAATGAGTTTTGTGACTGACATATTATTCTAGTGTTGAGAATATGATCTTGATGATCGGGCCTCCTTGGGGATTCACAGTGTTTAGTGTCGATAGGTATTGTTTTGATCAGTGCAGTGCAGGTAAGAAGTTTTTATTTCTTTTCTCTCCTTGTCCGTATCTTCTCAGTCGACCGGTTCCGTTGATCCTGATGGTATTTTGAACTGGCTTTGTGCATTTCTGTTTCAATGAGAGAGAGAGAGAGAGAGAGAGAGAGAGAGGAGCATGTTTGTGAACCCATGCTTCAGTTGATGCTTTGATAAAGAATCTAGTTTGCTTGTTTGGAAGGTTTAGCACAAAAAAATAAAATTAAAAAACCCTTACTATATGGTTTTCTAGATCTTGGCAATGAGTTTTGTGGCTGATATATTATTTTCTAGTGTTGAGAATATGATCTTGATCTCGATCTCCTTTTGGGAGTCACGGTGTTTAGTGTCAACGGGTATTGTTTTGATCAGTGCAGTGCAGATAAGAAGTTTTTATTTCTTCTCTCTCCTTGTCTGTATCTTCTCAGTCGACCAGTTTCGTTTGATCCTGATGGTGTTTTGAACTGGCTTTGTGCATTTCTGTTTCGATGAGAGAGAGACCTTATGTTTGCAAACCCATGCTTCATTTTTTATGCTTTGCTAGAGATTCTAGTTTGCTTGTTTGGAAGGTTCAGCGCTCACACACACAAAAACACCTTACTCTATGGTTTTCTAGATCTTGGCAATGAGTTTTGTGGCTGATATATTCTTTTCTATTGTTGAGAATACGATCTTGATCCTGGTGTCCTTTTGGGGAGTCACGGTGTTTGGTGTCGATTGGTATTGTTTTGATCAGTGCAGATAAGAAGTTTTTATTTCTATTTCTCCTTGTCTTATCTATCGATGCAAGGGACTTAATTTGGAGCTTTGGCTTGTAATTGAATTCCAGTGTTTGAAATTTGGACTGTTAACTAGGAATGGAATAGTTTGTTATGGACTCGACTCTATTTTTGTGTGGATTTGCAAATGGGGAACATGTGAACCTGCTAATTCTAGATTACATAGCAACCAATTGCAAGAAAAACTCCCTCACATAGCAACCAATCACTGCTGGCACATATCGCCATAATTATCTTGACTCTACAGTTTTCTATCTTGGGTTTCAGTAAACTCTGTGCTACGTTTCTCTTTCCTTCAGTTTTGTGTCTGAATCTTGTCAGATCTGAATTTTTAAGTTATATTGTACATATTTTAGTCGGACATGTTATGACACATTGATGACACATTAGCCGTTAGGAGGTCAAAAAGTACTTTTAATATATCAGGTCAGGGTCAAAATTCCCATGAATTAGTCCTGAACATGTGTCTGATGTGTCCGTATCTTAATTCTTGGAAAGATTGGAACTGCTCCTTTTTATTGCTACCTGTTTTAAGTTTCCCTCTTTGGTATTTCAATTCAACTTTTTCCTTCAAGAGGCCAATTTGCAACTTGCAAAACTGTCATTGAAAGGTATTGGTATCTGAAATTCACACCTTTTTTTTTAGTTTGTCCGAATGGCTTCTAAGTTCTAACTAGAATAAAGATAGGAGATAGGGTGCTGGTTTGACATCTCACAGTTCTGGTTTCTGATTATGTTTCCTTTATCTTTGTCCAAACAACCAAATTCCAGTTGCTGCTGAATTTCCAATTCCCTTGGGTTAAACAAGGAGCTTTTTTAGTTCGAGTTTCATGTTTGAATTAATTTAAGTTGGTTGGACTGAATTCTCTTTATTGCAGGTGAAGGATGTCATGAAAAAGCAAGAGGAACTTCCAGTATGCAGGGAAGGAGATTTGATAATGGATCAGCTGGTAGAGTTAACTAGCAAAGGATGTGGGTGCCTTCTTGTTATCGATGATCAATACCACCTCATTGGTACATTCACTGATGGAGATCTGCGGCGAACCCTGAAGGCTAGTAAGGAGGGGATCTTCAAACTCTCTGTGGGGGAGATGTGCAACAGGTAATTGTCTCAGTCAAAATCTTACAGAATGTATAGGCCCCTTTTGAAGCATAGCTTGGTGAATCACCAAACCGAGCCTCAAGTCCCAATCAATAGGGGTTGGCTACATAAATCCGTTTCTCCATGAGATCTGTGAATGGTAGTGTTCCTTGAAATCTAACAAATTAATGTTTCCGAACTGTTGTCTCTATAGTCAATATTGGTCTTCCCCTCCCCTAGTGCTATACTCTACCATAAACAATATTACTCCTCCCAACTACAGCATCTTCTGATCAAGATAGAGTCATAGACATGTTCATCTTTATGCCAATTTTTATCTGATTGAATGCTCCATCTAATTTGTACTTGACTGGCTATTTTTGGTAAAATCAGAAGTTACCAAATTCTTAGTTCATCCTGATGCTGTATCTTGGGAAGACACAGCAGTGTTGTGCAAAGGCTAGATATCTTTCCGGGAGATGAAACTCTTTAATCCACATGAGAGACGAACCCTGGATTGCTTGGGAACATGGTTACTTAGAAACTTCATTGATTGCTGATTGAATTGCTTCCCTGCCATTAAGCTTCCCAATTCCTGCAGGACAAAGAAACCTGCAAAAATGGGCTGATAACAAGAAATCGGAAGTAGACCAATAGAATAGAAACTAAATCAACACCAAGTAGAAAACTAGTATTTCTTAATGTTGAGGAAGGTCCTCCCAAGATGCGAGAAAGACAGGAGGTAGGCCCAAGATCAGCTCCCTGACAAGATTGGATTTGAGGCGGGTTTTTTTTTGGGGTAAGGTAAAATTTTATAAGAAACAACCACATTACACAATTTAGGGGCACACCCCTATCCAACCAACTAAACAAGTTAACAGGAACATACTCCTGAAACTATCACACACGAAACCAAGGTAAAAAAGAGGAAAACCCTCAACTATTACACACTGCCGAACACTCTTAACTGGGATATTCCATAGAGCACAAAGAGCTTTGTTAGAACCTGACGGTTTCACATTCCTCCAGGAACTAACACATGCTCGGATGTCAGTTCGCACTTTAATTTCCAACTGCTGACCAGAAATCCCATAGCCTTTGAAATTCTGCCATTCCTTTCACCCCAAACATGGTACAGAAGTGCAGCAAGAGCAACTTTAGATAACAGGCAAGAAAACTGTGTCCCCTTATCAACTTGAATCATCCAGTCCATAATTTGGGGCAGCCCATCGACAGGGCACTGAGGCATCAAATCCTTTTGCAAAGACTTCCAAAGTTGAGAAGAGTAAGGGCACTGAAGGAAGAGGTGTTCATGGTTCTCTATAGCAGCAGAACACAAAACACACTGATCAGTTATGGCCATCCCCCATTTAAGGAGTCTATCCTTTGTAGCAAGTCTCCCCAGGTTTGCAAGCCACTGGATAATGGACCAGCGTGGAACATGATGCTTAAACCAAATAATTGAGCACCAATTAACTTGGGGATGCTGCCTTCTAACAGCATTCCAAGCTGGCTTGATAGAGAATTTGTTCTATACCTCTGCAGGAGCCTTCAATGTCTCGTCGTTTTCTCCCATTTTCCCAATAAAACCATGTATCTACGTGTGTGTGTGTGTGTGTCCACGTTAAATCTCTGTGTCTGTGCGATCCAGATCCCCAACACGTTAATAAAAGCATTCTAGATCACAAGTTCACATATTTACTAATCCCAAAATGAAGATAAAATTAGATTTAGTGAAACTCCTAAAATCTTGTCTCACATCACTTTTGCCTTACTGTTAGCGAAAGTGAGTGTGGATTGATGCAGATAGGGAAAGATGTAATGTTCTTTCGCGTATCTTGGTCCTAACATTTTTCCACGACTTTGTTGGCATTTCAGGCATCCGAGGACAATTGGTCCTGATGCAATGGCAGTTGAAGCAATGCAGAAGATGGAGTCTCCTCCATCTCCCGTTCAGTTCCTGCCTGTCATCGATCAACAGAACATCTTAATAGGTATAATTACACTTCACGGATTGGTCTCAGCTGGCCTGTGAATTTCTTCAATGGATGCCCTGCACTCTGTTCTGTATTTCATTTGTTCAATGGCGATTCTTTGCTTGTTTTCCCTAGATCTCCAAATGGGGTCATGTATTCTATTCTTTAGATGATTAGTTTTGTAGTGGTGAAGAGGAAGGAATGGGAGAAACCAAAGGAACAAGAACAACCACCCAGGGCATGGCGGGAATAAGAAAGTAGAGAGCTTATTGTTTATTAGTAGTGAGTTTCTTCATATTATATTTTCTGTAAAAACGTATAACATGCCTTTCGCCTCTAGTTGTATGTCTTCGCTGATCACTCACTTGGTTCAATGACAAGCATATGAACATGCTCATTGAAGATTTAATTTCCTCTGATGTATATGTCTCTATTTAAATTTCTCCGGGTTACTAAATCATGAATAGACGGTGTAACTTACTGGGTTAGTAATCCAAATTGGATGCAGCGATACACAGTTATGCGTCAGCCGTGTCGGTGTAAAACCCAGGTCAGTTGGCTCACCACCGGGCTTATGAAACTATACTGCCATTTTTCGAAGTGACAAGATGTACTTCCTCCGTCCCTTTTTCGAAATGTGCATTTCATCTCTAGCATAGTGTCCCATAAGTATTTTCACAATATCAAATCTTCAAGCAGCTAAGGAAATTTTAGCATAAAATCAGTGAGGTGTATTTCCTGGAATTATGAAAGCCTCTTGCACAGGCTTGAAAAACACATGCTTTTAGCATATTGGTTTTGCCCAAATTGAGTACTTGTATATTCTCAATCATTCTTTTACAAACATTTTTCTCAGTTTTGAAACTTTATATATTGATTTTCAAAGAATGAATCCTCTTTCGTAGATAACATTAGAAATATACACTCGTACTTTATATTCTTGTCAAACAAAAACCTCAAAAGCCAAAGGGTGTGGGTCAAGTCACCCGACTAATGTCCTACAAAACGAAGCTTCACAACATTCTTTTCAAAAGTTGAAAAAACCCAAAAAAAAAAATCAAAATTATTTTGAAGCAAAGCTAGTCTCTATCGAATCCAAAATAGACAATTTTGGAAGTATGCTTATCTAAAGTCTGAATAATCTGTGTTTCATCTGTATTATTGTACTCAGTCCTATTATAGGTTTGAGCCAGAAGAACCATAATATCCTCCGTACCATAAAAATAATCTTAAGAACTTTATTGTCCCCTGGACTGTCCATGCCATTAGTGATTAGTGTCTCTAATTTGAACAGAGTCTAACTTCAATAGTAAGCTCTCCATTTGGTACGTGATTAAAAAAAAAGTATTTACGTAGTACTTAGCACATAATAAAGTTAATTTCCACTTTAATTAGGATTAATTTACACTTTAATTTGGCATCCAAGATACACAGCCTATTGTACCACCAAAACGTTAGTGCACACACACTCACATTCACTGTGAGCTCATGCACACAAAATAGCACGGCAGCCATGAGAAGCAAAGAGCGCATCTTTCTTCAAGAGGTACATGAGTCCCGATCCTTCCTCAGCGAATCTGTCAAAGCCACACGCAATTCACATTCATTGTAGGCTCCACACCCAGTATGTGGTACTCACAGTGAGTGAGTACGTGCATGCATTGGTGTGTGGTTGTAGAAAGATTTAATTTTGTACTCTCCTCCCTCCATAAGCATATAACGAATCTTCCTTTTTTATGTACAACAAGAATCTTCCTTTTGGAGGTTAATGTAAAAATTAAGCTAACACTTTCCCTGATACTTCTATACTATGTTTGGGCCCCTTTGATTCTTGCTTATTGATGTCTTGTTCCTCCATTCAAATGAGAAAAATTCTTTGATTTCTGGAAAATTTCTTTACTTATTAAATTGGACTAATACCAATTTACCAATTTAATAGAGTAATAGTAGGCTTAGTAGCAGCCAAGTTGAGAGCCAAACAAGCTTAACTTGTTAACCAAGGGATTTGCCCCGGCTAGTCATGAGACAGTAGCTAAATGGCTTGCCCCCCAACCAAGGCAATGTCGAATTTCACGAAAGTCAAACATTTTAAAACCTTGAAACTACTGATAATTGGTTCGTTCATTAACTTCAGAGTCTCGAAATTAGTGAAGATGTGCGTAAACTAACCTAGGCATCGAGTTATTCAATTTAAAAGTAACAAGCATAATGAGTTGCGACAATAATCAAGCGATAACCAAACGATTAAAGTACCACAATCCAACAAAAAAAATCCACCAAATACTGATTCATTTTCTTCTGAATAAAAATTATGACCAGTGTTAGTAGAAAAATAGAATAGTCTTTAGATTCGTTGGCTATATTTTCTATTTTCTTTCATTTTTAATCGACCAATTCCAGATTTAGATGCAGCGTAAGTTCAAGTTTTCCTGGTTGGTCATAAATAGCACATTCCAATTTGTTTGTTCAAACTTCAAACCAAAGTGCTCCAGCGACACTAGCTGGAACTGTTTTGACATTTGTTTAGCCTAAACTTTTTTAAACCGGTTTATTTTTATTTATTTTCTCATCATTGAATCCCTTTATTGACAGTCCATTGGGCTGTCGGTAAGTTTAGAAAAAGATAAAAAAGAGAGAGATTATAATGCACCTTTTACGCTTTCACATACTTCTATACACTTTTTACGTATTTCAATTCGAGAAAATCTTTTTCCCGGCTCTGCCTTGAATAGTTGTTTACAACGCTAATCGCAGCCCTTCAAAAGTGTTTTGGACGGTCCGGATTAACTTTTCCCTAGAAACTTAAAAGTTTCATTAAGATTCGGACCGTCTGAAACACTTTTGGACGATCACAATTGATAGTTGCTATAAAGAAGCTGTTCACGACTGAACCGTGAATAAGTTAGTTTCTCTCTTCCAATTCATTTTTAAACCCTAATGACAGCCCACTAAGTATTTTTGTTTTACTGAGAATTTTGTTAGTACTCCTACTATACTTTTTTTTTTTCCCCCTTTTTTTTTTTGACATGTTTTAGTACTACTACTACTACTATACCGATGGAGTGGTAGTATTTTGGATGAACGCGAGGAATTTGCTGTGAAGGTTCCTAAGATTTGTTTGGCTATCAGATAGAGTAATTCCTACCAATGGTTTTGTGTCTGCACGCGCTAACTGAGTGAGTGGTGACTGGTGATCGACAAACTAACACTCCGTACTGGAGTGGCATAAATGACCCCCAGCGGTGCTACCCCACCACTCTGTTTCATTACCGCTCCCCTCGCCTCAATTATACTGTCTGTCTCGGCGATCAATGATCCGAATTTTAAAAAAACACTTTCTGAAAAAAAAATAAAAGAATCTTTTAAAATTCAAACTGTCCGAAACAATTTTATATTAGCTTAAAGGTGTATTGATATACGAAAAAAGTGTATTGATAATTGCGAAAATATGTGTATTGATATTATCTTCTGTGATGGGTTGAGGGTAGCTGGACCCAAAAAAATTTTCCAAAATGCTGCTGGTCCAGCAGCTTTCTGCACAGACAGCGCGTACAACGCTTATTTGGGCTTGCCTCGGATCCAACAAAGATAATCGAAGCCGTTCATTTTGTTCAATATATTTTTTTTAAGGTCTCTGCAAAAAATCAGCTCCATCCGACATAGATAAGAGCATTTACGAAGCATTCAAAATTGCTTTAGAAATTTTTTAAAGCAATTTTGGACTCTTCGCAAATGCTCTTATCTATGTCGGATGGAGCTGATTTTTTGCAGAGACCTTAAGAAAAATATATTAAACAAAATGAGCGGCTCCGATTATCTTTGTTGGATTCGAGACTGACCCAAACGAACGCTGTACGCGCTGTCTGTGCAGAAAGCTACGTACCTGTAGCAGCATTCAAAAAATTAGTGAAACTCCACCTAAGGGCGGTGGGCAGTGGGAGATGGGTGAAACAGAAGTAGACTTTCTGAATAGACCCTACCGTACTTCCACAGTTTTCTCTATCGTAAGCAGTATCTTTTTTTTTTTTTTTTAAATTAGGGCCCATTCCCGAATTCAAAATAAATATTTATTTTTTAAAAATGTAATTTTAAGTTCAAAATATATATATTTAAGGAAATCATTTTTCTAGCATTATGAATTTTATTTGATAGATCTCATTAAGATCTTTTGAATTGTACAAACAAATTAAAAAATTATTTTTCATTTATATTATTTTTGAGTTTAAAAATGTGAAATAAATATATTTATTTTTTAAGAAGCTATTTTGAAACGGGGCCTTAAACACTTGCAGTACTCTACTTCCAAACCTTCCCCCTTTCTCCCAAAATACCCTTAGGTTCCATTCCAGAAATCTTCTTAAAAAATAAGTAGTTTATTTTACATTTTTAAACTCAAAAATAATATAAATGAAAAATAATTTTTCAATTTTTTTTGCACCGTATGAATAATCTCGATGAAATTTTTCAAATAAGATTCATATTGCATATTTTTAAATTTTAATAAATTCATAATTTTTAAGTTTTAAATTGTCTTTGTAAAAAATAAGGATTTTTTTTGCGTTCGGGAATGGGGCCTAAGCCAATAATACTCTCTCTCTCTCTCTCTCACAACTCAGTTTACAACTTCAGTTGCTTTTGCTTTAGGTTGAAAACTCTCAATCAATTGGTCCCATTTTTTCCCCAACTGCCAACAGGATAGAAATTGATTACTGCTTCCGTCCCAATTTATTTGTCCAATTATTGAAATACGTGTCTTTTAAAAATATACTTATATCTTACAATTTATAATATTTTTTATGATTTTGAAGATTTTGTATAATAAAACTAATTGAGATCTATCAAACAAGATCCATATTGCATATTAAAAACTTTACGAATTGAAAATTATAGCCAATTCTTTGAGAGTTCAAACGCTCTCAAAAAATCAAAAAGGGGACAAACAAACCGGGATGGAATGAGTATATTTTTTAATTAATAGTAATTTTTTAATATATAATATATATCTTGTTTGACAGATCTCAATTAATTATATTAATTAACAAAATTTTCAAAATCACCTTAAAAGGTAAAACATTTAAATATAAGATAAAAGTATAATTAATTGAAAAGCGGACAGAACTCCCCAAAAGAATTAAAAATTGCTTTTCGTTTACGCTCATACATCTAGAAGATATGATTTTGGATAAAAACACACATGTACTTTGCACTTATATATTACGACTTAATACACTAATAATACATCTAAAACCTAACACCATATTTTTTGTCCTTTTTAGTGAGACGAATAAATGTGAAAACGTTTGACAGAAAATAAACAAAAATTCATACAAGACAAAGGAAAAGGCTTAAATTAATAATATAAATCAACCACTTCTAACTTGTTTTTAGCATTTCACCTTATTTGAGTGCATGCTAGCCACAAATTTAGTATTTTATCTTCCATAAGGGATGGCGAAAGAAACGGTCATCCCTAGAGTTTGATATATAGACAAGTAAATAGAGGTATCTTATGATTGGTCGAGTCAGAACACAAGAGACTTGTTATTCTGAGCATATAGATTCGACTTTCATCACTAATAAAAAAAATTGTTAATGTTATAAATAAATAAATTTGTTAATGTTATAAATAAATTTTCCAGTTGTTAGGAGTCCACAATTGTACTTGCGTTAAGTATAAATTGACACGGACACACTGTTTAAAAAAATAAAAAAAAAGTAGCATGACACATGTACTACATTTTTCTTTGGAAAAATCTAGTAATAACACGACTCACGACTTTTGGCACAAACACGAGAATGTCATTTACAATGTTGTGTTTTTAAGTAGCATAAACTCTTTTTAAAATTTTGTAAAAGGATCATTCTATTGACAAGTCCTTGGCTGTCTATAAGTTGACAGCAAGACTAAAAAAACACGTACTCCAATATACTTTTTATACTTTTTTGATCGGCTTATGTATTTTTACACTTTCCTACTATGGAGTACTTTTACATACTCCTATTTTTATAGATTGTTTTTACTACTTAGGGGTATTTGGGAGCCTAATTAGTTTTGCATATTGGAATTGTGAGTTATTGAATTTTGATTTGTGGTCAGAATGGATTATGAATTGATTTTTACTTTTTTTGCCCTTACTCATGATTATGGTATTATAATCGGATGAATAATCATTTCAAGTTTGAAAAAATTATCAATAAATAGTACTACTAAATAACTTTATACTTCACAAAAGGCTTCAATTTTTTGTTGGGCACAAAATAATATACTAATTATTGGTCGCTTAATAAAGTTAAACAACCATTATGCAATACAAATGTAGAGACTTCCATGATTACAAAAACAAGAAAAACGACCCACATATTACAATAACAAAATTTTAAAAAAAACATAATAACAAGTCCATAGGAATAATCACCATTTGACAAGCCTTGCAAATAAAACCTAACGTAAGGGATTTTCAAGATCTATCAGAATCTGATAATCGAAAATGAAGAATGAAAAAGCTTCTCGAGAACTGATTCTCATATTGTGCTATTACCGTATAGTTTGCACAATGCATTGTGGAATAATCCATTATCAAAATGGAGTTCCCAAACAGCTTTCTATTAATGGCCCCCCAGTCACCCCCTTATATTCATTTCTTTAATTGGGAACTCCATGAAACTCCATGGTCCGCTCCAGCATCCATGATGGACTTTTTTGTACAATATTTGTCCTTTTTAAATCGCTTCCATTAATATCTGAAAAGCTGCAACCCTCTCTCTTTCTCTCTCTACCTCTCCAGCTCCAGAGGAGTACCACTGCATGACATTTCTATTCACCTCTCTCTCTCTCTCTCTCTCTCTCTCTCCTTGTGCTAGCACAGTGTTTAACTTCAGTTCAGTTTGCTTGCCCCTGGAGAAACAAAATCTGATGATCTCCTCCTCCAAATACCAGTCTCCCAAAAATCACAATATTAATTTACAAGCAGCAGTTTCTCAGGATCTCTAATTTTCACCGTTCTCCAATCTTGATCAGGTAAACTACTACTGATTTTGTTAGGATTTCTAGTTACGGTAGCTTCTTCTTCTCTCTCTCTCTCTCTCTCTCTCTCTCTCTCTATTTCTCTCTCTCTCTCTCATCGGCAAGATGGAGTACATCTACCACTTACGGCAGACTTTTTTGTGCATTATTGTCCTTTTTATTGCACTATCAGCTGAAAAACTTTTGGAAAAAATGTCATTTCCACTCACCTGAATCTCCTCTCTCTCAAAAGCTGTTTGAGGAATCTCTACCCTCTAGCATCCGTCAAATATTGTTCAATAATTCTATCACCACATCTAATTACACACCCATCCAGATACCCAACTATACAATTACAATAAAGATGGGTCCCATACATACTAGATATGTAGTGTGTACGGGACTTCACCCTTATTGTAAGTAGTGGTGTGGGATTGAGTGTGTAGTTGAGTGTAGTGATAGTTCCTTATTGTAAGCAGGAGTGTGTGATTGAATGTGTAGTTGGGTGTTGTGGTAGAATGACTGCTCAATTTTTTTACCACTTAAATTATTCCGCACATTTCAATTTTACTTGATTAGCAAAAATTGCACATACTATTGACTGCTACTTATCTTTTCAATTTCTCTCTCCATTAAACAGGAACTCCAAAAAAAACCCTAAAAGAGGTCTCACTTCCCATGGAATTTCTCACACCACAACCCAACCACAGCTCCACAAACACCGTGACCACCACCGCGACTCCGCCTTCGGCTCCCTCGAGCCGGTACGAGAACCAGAAGCGGCGGGACTGGAACACCTTCTGCCAGTACCTACGCAACCACCGCCCCCCGCTCTCCCCTTCCCTCTGCGGCGGCCCCCACGTGCTCGAGTTCCTCCGCTACCTCGACCAATTCGGAAAGACCAAAGTCCACCACCAAACGTGCCCTTATTTTGGCATGCCTAACCCACCTTCGCCGTGCCCTTGCCCTCTCCGGCAGGCCTGGGGCAGCCTCGATGCGCTCATCGGCCGCCTCAGGGCCGCCTACGAGGAGCACGGGGGGAAGCCCGAGACAAACCCTTTCGGAGCGAGGACGATTAGGGTTTTCCTGAGGGAGGTCCGCGATTTCCAGGCGAAGTCGAGGGGGATTAGCTATGAGAAGAAGAGGAAGAGGCCCAAGCAGAAGGTACTACCGTTGCAACCTCATGTCTAGTTAAGGCTGTGTTTGGATCGTGAATTTTCAGAAGGAATCTCGATTGGCGAGGGCCGAAATCAAAACCCTTTTGGATGGTGAGAAATGATGTAAAGAATGAGAATCATTCTCACTCGTTTTGGATGAACAAAAAAAGAGGTGATGATGATGATGATTAGTGAGGAAGCTGCATTAGTGTTTTAGTAATTTCCTTACAATGGTTCTTTCCCTTGGAAAATCCTTCTACAAATTCGAGATCCAAACACAGTCTATAGTATACTGCTATGGCATGGAAGCTATATAATTAGTTTATATTTATGGTATCTGGGTATGTTGAAGTGGTTTTTCAAAACCATGTTTGGATATATATATGTGGGTAATCTTCCATTTTGCTTTTACTGGAAATAGTAGGGTTTGGGGTTACTAAGAATGGAAATGGCAGGAATTTCCAGTAAATTGTAGTAGCAGATATAGTTGTAAACTATGGATAATCATTTTGGCTTTGCAGATACGTTACTAAAAGCTACATTTGCAAAACCCAGCTCTTCTTCTTTTTTCTTTCTTTTTTAATTTTGGATTTTTGTTTATATATAGTCTTAACTCCGAATGGTGTTGATGAATTCCAATAATTTCAGGTGGTGTTGCATATACTTCGTTGCACATACGTAGTAGCTCTAGAACTACTACAGGTTAGCGTGTGATTTATGTTTTTGATATTTCTAGTTAAAAATTTTCAATAATTTCAGTGGTGTTGCATATACTTCGTTGCACGTACATAGTAGCTCTAGAACTACTACGGTTAGCGTGTGATTTATGTTTTGATATTTCTAGTTACTGTAAAATATTCCAATAATTTCAGTGGTGTTGCATATACTTCGTTGCTCGTAGTAGCTCTAGGATTACTACTACGGTTAGCGTGTGGTTTATGTTTTGATATTTCTAGTTACTAAAAATATAATGCTCGCCATTCATACACACATATGTACATTTCACACAGTAGTATTTTTCTCAACTCATGACACTTAATTATCACTAGTAGTATTAGAAATTTAGTGAATGAAATAAGATAGCTCTAAAATGAAGTGGAAATCCATCAAGAAGGCTGTTTTCTTTTTCTTTCTTTCTTTTTTTTATTTTTTATTTTTATGTTTGCACATGAGGCAGAGTCAACATCTAGAGGATCTATGAAAGTTGAGACAATTTTACCCAAGTTGAGACAATTTTACCCAAGTTTTCCCTCGTTTATGGTAATGGGTCCAGGCATTTTGATCTGTTTGCCATTTGTGGCAGACACCATTCGATTTTCTTATTCTTCAGTGAAATTTCTTTTTAGTTGTGGTACTAAAGGGTGCGTTTCCACTAGATTTTTTTGCTTTAGGCTAATAATTATGGTCAAGTTACTTTCGCTAAATGGTACTGTATTTAGTCGATGTACGTGAGGAGAATGTCCTATCTAGAAATCTCTAAAAATATGGGCCTTATTAGTCTATCGAGTCTATTTAGTTTAGTTGAAACACGCCCTAACTTGTACACTTGTTTGTCCTCATTTTTGAAGTTTTTTGTTAGACTTCACATCAAATAATTTAATTAGGTAATCATTTGTCTTAACGAGTGGAAATTAGTAAAAAGTATAAAACTACGATAAAAAAAGCTCGTGGAAAAGGATAGTTCCACTGTTTTTTTATCTTATTTAAAATTTATTTAACTTCAGTTTATATTTTTATACCTCTTTAATTTCTCTTATTGAGATGAAAGACAATTATAAAATTATTGACGAATTTTCTTCCAAAATTCTCTAAGCACCAATAATACCAACTATCTGAAAAAGGTAATTAATTTGGTCCACACACTCTTAAGTGCAATTTTCCCTTTGATTAGATATGTTCCTAAATGAGGATTAGACAAGTGGAAAACACAAGACCCTTTTAAAAGTGAATTATTGTAGGTAGGAACTGACTCATTTATGATTAAAGAAAATCTTAAATTAGGGAAAAGGACAACACCCAAATTCAAAATTTTCCACTAATGGTGCTAGCTAGCTAAATTCTACACATGTGGAATAAACAATAAAGTAAAACTGAAAAGGTTCAATTTGAAAATAAAGTTTGTGATTTGTTTGGTCAACCTTTTTCCTAATCCATCTGCTGACAACACCAAGGAACCTGACATTGATGTTGGATTCTGTTTCTAAAAACATTAATTGCACAAAAAATGGCAAATTTTGAAAGGTCAAAGGTGCAGTTATTTAGGAAGCATTGTCCTGTTTTATTTATTTATCGGAATCAAATTTTTTATTAATAAAACTCGACAAATGGTACATCAAAGAAAATCAATACAAAGACTATGAGAAAACTCATAGGCAAAGTAGAGGGGGAAATCTATCTAGCTAAATGTTGAAAGAAAGAGTAGAGGGAGGGATGCATTGTCTGTTAAAAGTTTGAGGCTTACAAATCTGAAAGGAATGTCGATGCTGTTCGTATTATTAGTGTAGAGTCTGTGGACATACTCAAGTTACTTGACATCGCACATTTTTTTTTCCCTCGGCGAAAGTCAGCATCGTTAGTTGTAATTAGCGTTGTACATTTGAACTCCTTCATGTGAGTATAAGGTGCCTGCCGGCTGCCACTTGGCTAGCTACCACTCCACTTGCAACAATGCGAAATTACACCATTTTCTTATTGAGTGTACAACATTAATTGTGAGTTTTGTTAACTAATGCCCTTTAAATTGCTCGTTAACTAATCCCTACGCGGGTTTTTTTGTTGGTTGCTTGGCTAGTGTTGTGTTGATCGAAGATGTTCTCCATCTATTTTGCTCATTAGGTCGTGTGAGGTCCTGAATGTTCGGCGTGGTGTTTAGACCTTCCTTGTGGTTTCTATATTCCCTCTTTTGGGATGACTGACCTTTCGTTATTATCCTTTTGTTATCAATGAATATCATGCTATCAATTGAAAAAAAAATAATAATAGACTTTAAAGTTCGATTTGGCGTGCATGATTTTATTTTATGTGAAGAGTTGAAATATTTTTTGGTGGTACGTCGGAAATTCATATATTAAACTAGGAGAAAACCTAGTTCTCCAGCATAAGTGCGAGCATATAAAGGATCATATTACCATTACACCAATCAAGAGTTCTATGTCCGCTGCTACTTTTTATTACTTACGAACTTGCAAATTATTTCTTGTTTTTTGGCATCTAACTTCTGAGATATTGGGCGTTCGATCGAATGAATTTCGCGCAAAGTATTGTGGAAATCGAATGAACTTCTAAAAGCCCGTTCAACGTGTTGTAGTGAAAAATAAAATTCACGAAATCGTATACTTTTATCAATTAACATACACTTCTCACACACTAAGACGACATTAGTCGATCTGTGTCTTTCAATTTTTTGTGCGTCTGAGAGGGAGCGATGAAAAGACACTTATTAAATACTTCAAACGTGTGCGACTTCTGTGATGGATGGATCCTGTGTGTTGCTATGTTATTTTACAGGGTCCCATAAAATATTATTTCTAAAATTTATGGACATTTTTCTGTATTTTTTTGGAACTCAGGATGAGCCCCACAAAAGATGTAGTGGATGGTGTATTGGATGAATGGTAGTGTATGTAGCATCTTGACAAGAAGTCTAGGTATCCTACCTCCAACCACTATACCATCCACTACATTTTTTGTAGGGCTAACCTCGGGTCCCAAAAAAATACAGAAAAATGTTCATAAATTTTAAAATAATATATTATGAGGCCACCGATATCCGTTGGAGCTGATTTTTTACAAGGCTCTATAAAATATTATTCTAAAATTTATAGATATTTTTCTGTATTTTTTTGGAACCCAGGATAAGTCCCACAAAAGATGTAGTGGATAGTGTAGTGGATGGATGATAGTGTATGTAAGCTATCTTTTTTTGGATCATCAAAGAAATTTGTATTAATTGCTATGTTAGTAATTTGTACTAGTTGTCACGATGAATAGCACATTCTTGTTTTTGTTATAGGAGGATAGGATATATATGGTTTAATATTTGTTGGTATTTAAGAGTTTTCCAGAATGCAGTTGCAATAAATTCTCTAAAGTGATCGATACTATTTCCGATATATACAAATATGAAACTCAACAAAAATGAACGTTCTTAAATATGGGTGAGGAATTTTTTTTATTAGTGTAGTGGCTCCGAAACTGGGGCTCAGACAGCCCACTGAGCCACATTGCATCGAGCAAGCATGAGGATGCCCGTCCGCCATTCGGTATGAGGATCTGGAGACCATAGCGTCACCCTCGGAATGTCGCTCGATACGGGGAGTTTAGCCGGGGCTCTGTCGTTGCCTAAGGGCGTGGAGTATTCCCGACCCCGACGCCCCGAGGCCGCCTGAAAGAATACGGTTACGCCGGGAGGGTCCCATGCGGTTACGCCTCGAGAGTAATCATTGGGGTTTGCCCTGGTCATGTGCTCCGTAACCACCTTATTCCATTCGTCACATATGACGTCACCCAAGGCGGTTACCCAAACGTATTCTCCACGTGCTAGCTTGGAGGCCAAGCAAAACAAGATTTATAAATACAATGAGACTCTAACCTAGAGAGGTATGTCGTTCTACCCTAACCCTAGATGTATACACTTCTCCCTTCATCTAACTTAATTGTCGGAGAGTTGCTGGACTACCATAGCCCTAGTGACTTGCTGCAGGTCAGGCGGCGGGCGCGCGAAGGAAGGAACCGGAACTGACCCACGGTCAAGATCCCGATAAATTGAACCCCTACAATTAGCAAAAGAAAATTTTATAAATCATTGCAAAAGATTACAAAGATTTAACGGATGATGGCCATATCGGTAAAACGCCACCCAAGAACTAAATCTAAAGGAAGGCAACGAGCTAACTGAAACACCACAATGAAAATCAAAACCGAAACAACCGCTGATCGAAACAATGTCCCAACCAAGAAAAAACCTAAGCCCAAAAGCATAATCCGAAATCCAAGATAGCAACCTGAAGGGCAAATTCGAAACCAAGAAGCAACACATACCCACCAAACCCCAAAAGGCTAAAAAAATCTGAGAAACCTTCTTTGGGGAGGAATCTTATGCACGGCGAAGAGTTTTTTAGGCCTGTACATTCCTATTCATGTCCCTTCGTCGACATCCTATGAAATTGGAATGATGCATTCTATGAGTAAACAATTCTGTGCTATTTTAGGCTAGTGCTAAGTTTATTTTTGGTAACCAAGGTGTCCGGGTCAATTTACTCGTACCTTGACTAAATCTTCAGGGGAGACTAGCATAGCAACAACTCACCGCCTTGGCCTCCTCACTTAAATCATGTTTTGCTTCCAGGAGGAATCGAATCTTGCCATGTTGCAGGCGCAGGGTCGCCCTTACCACTGGGGCAACCCATGGGTGGGTAACTAGTGCAAAGTTCACAGAGCTGGCTCTAATAATAGTTTAACAAAAAAACCTCATTTTAAATTTTTGTTTTAAAACCCTGAAAAGTTAGGGCCGGCTCTGAAAGTTCAAGATCATCAACGCCACAAGGTAGGACCAAGGTTATGAATCACGTACTGTACCGGCCGGTACAGGCCGATATGTACCAGTATTGTCTATATCCGGTACCCTACACCTATAATTTTGTTCCGGCTCAAATGCCGGTCAGTACCGGATAGTACCGGACTACTTTTAAATTTATGTTTTTCTTCAAGTACCGGATAATACCGGACGGTACAGAGCAAAATATCGGACGGTAACGGACAAATACCGGAATATTTTTTATTTTTTTTGTTTTAAAAAGTGTATATTATACTATAAATTTTTTTAGGTAAGATAATAATACTAATAGCGATTAATCCAAAACAGTATCCGATATCTCACTAGTACTGGTACCGGTACTGGTACCTATCATACTAGTAAGAAAATGAAAACTTTAACCGGTACAGTATTCAGAACAATGGGCAGAACATCCTGTGGAGAGCTCGACGTACAATTTGGCACTTTGTTTCTAGCAAGTCCACTGTAACATCAATCTCAATTCGCGTTGAGGAATCTTTTGTTTCCACTTTCCACGTAGAAGGGAAAAAATGGAAAGTACTGTAATAGGTCCAAGTTTCGGCAAATGGACGTGGGTTTCAAAATGATCGAACTTACACTGGTTTGTAAGATTAGAAATTTTTTTTTCTATTAATAGAAGATATTATTTTACATCAGTTACGAAATACAAATCCGAAATACTATATCAATTGTGGGGTCACGAGATAACCAAGCCCGACAACTAAATCAATACAAGAAGCCTTATAAGGAAAGAACACCCACACGCAGGTGAAAATACTCAAATTCTTGACCTCTTAATGAGATGTAAGAGTTCTGACTAACTGAGTTACCCATAGTTTGTTTGTAAGATTAGAATTCAAGTCCTATATATTTTGTTATATGCTAGTATCATAATGAATCTTAAAAGGGTAACATTTAGGAAATGATTCAAGTAAATTTGGGCCGGTGGTTTTGGCGTGAGACTTAGGACGCAGTTTGCTTTCACCTTGGATTTTACGTTAATTTCTCCGTGCCAACAATTATTAGGGTTAGCTCACTACCACGCACAAGCGTTTGAAGAGGCTGTGGAAGGGGTTATAGTAATAAGTTCGTGGTACACGCAAAGTTGGCTTTGGACACTCTGCATTTTAGAAGAAAAAAATTATTGTGAAATCTATGAGGAACGTAATTCTCGTATTATTAGTATAGTTTATATTCTCCAACCTTCTCTTTAACCTCTTTGGTTGTTATTCCACTAATTCCTCTCCAATGATTTATACAATATTAGAAGGGGAAAAAAAAAAATCCTTCTCTTAGCAAACATTTATTCTAGCAATAAGTTCTATATTCAGAGCCTCCCAAATCAGCGGCGGCTGTTGCTTTATTGGCAGTAGCCTTAGGTAGCCAAAACTGTACTAAAACACTATTTCCATGTGATTTTTAATAATTGGGAGGAGCAACTGATGACATTTGGATTAGGGTTGGGCGTGTCGTGTCATGTTCGTGTTGTGTCATTTCACGTTCATGTCAAAATTCTCTCAATTTTAACCCGGCCCTGTTTAGCTTTTTGTATTATCGTGTCTGTTATATTCGTGTTCCGTATTAAAAATAACTGACCCTAACAATTAATTTCGTGTCGAATTTATATTGTGTTAGAAAATTCTCACCCCTAAAATTGGGTCACCTTGATTGAACTCTATCATGAGCAATACCAATGGCCTAAAGATTTTATAAAGCCAAGCTAAGCCTTGAAAAAATTTGGTACAAAAAATAGTCCCAAGTTCTTCAAAAAGGGTCCACTGTAGGTCTTCCTAGTATTTGTAATGGAAATTATTCATGCATTTAAACGTTTTTATTTTCTTGCGTCAAACTGAATATGGTATCAAAAATAATTGGAATGGTCCAGATTGTGCATTACAATCCCATAGGGCACTTCCGCTATATACAAAGCATTGGAATTGAAAGCTTTTCCGATACATGGCAACAAATGTCCAATCAAGATAAAATTTTGTAAGGAGAAGCTACTTAGCAAATCGAAGAAGTTGAACACTTGAAAATAAATATCCGAGCTCAAGAAGAATCTGAAAGTGAACACTCAAAAACGTTCACAGCACATAAATTCAGTGCTCTTGAGACACTGTTCTCACCCTTTCTCAAATTTCAAAAATACTACAGCTATAGACAAAAGTGTACAGATCTAGATACAAATGTATTCAAAACCGTTTGATTACTGTTAACCCCGCATCGACCATGTGGAATTCATTGTATCGAACAATTTTAGATACAAATATGTCTAGAACACAATATTAAAGAAAGCAGTACTGAACATCAATCTTGTAATTAAAAAATCATACTAGTAGTATATGTATATGGGATGTTTGTCAATATAGTTTCAAAAGCAATTCACCTCTTGGAAAAAAATAGAAAAAAAGAGATTGCAACCCCTGACCTATTTTTTTCTTATTTATTGCAAGATTAAACAAATCTAAACACATATGCTGTGTTTGATTTGGTTTTTGAAATTTTTTTTGTAAAATAGAGGAGCAATAAGTGGAGAGAAATAGAGAAAAATGTGGAACATATGAGGAATTTAGGAAATTTTTTTTGAACAATTCTTTTTGAAAGGAGAAGAGAACAAAACATATTTTGCTTGGATTAATTTTCCTTTTTGCAGCATTGCTACTCAAATCCTGTCACGCACCCAAAAATAGGAATAAGAATCGGGATAGGAATAGAGGATTCTTTTTAAAAAAGGAAGAGAACAAAACATATTTTGCTTGGATTAATTTTCCTTTTTGCAGCATTGCTACTCAAATCCTGTCACGCACCAAAAAATAGGAATAGGAATCGGGATAGGATTATAGGAATAGAGGAGAGAGAGAGAGAGAGAGAGAGAGAGAGAGAGAGAGAGAGATGCACGCGAGCCTAGGAAGGGGGTGGTGTACAACGTGCAAGTACAGTGGGGACCACCGGCGCGTACTCTGCACAACCCCACGTGCCCCCTCGTACCACCTGTCGGCAAACAGTTCCTCCCTCGATCCGCGCAGCTGCGGGGCTAGAACGCCGACACATGGATACAATCTGGACCGTCCGATCCCTCCCGTCCGTACAAGATCGTCTGCCGATATTCGTTTTCGCTTTTTTATCTACTATTTTTTACCATCTTTGGCCTGGGCTAGGTTTTGCCATATACAGGACAGCGGGAAAGTGGTCCCGTTTCCTCGGTTTAAGGTTTATTTGGCAATTGGCACATGAAAAAATGTAGTACTACGTGTGCTCAACTCAAACAAAAATAAAATACGTAAAAGAAACAAAAATAAAAGTGTGCTGTACTTTGTTTGTTTATATGGTGATTATTTTCCCGTGTAAAAAAAGGTTTGCCGTGTTTGGCATTGTCCTAAAATCCGCTTTCCCGAAATAAGCATTCGACGAGAGAAAGAACGTGCCCGCGCGCGCGATTTTATAGTTTCTGGCAGATGACTATAAAATGAATTACTACTTCGGAAGGACTATGAATCGCTATTATAAACCTTTTTTGGCCGAGGATTTCAATCTCGTGTTTTTTCTCGAGCGTTATTTTTCGGCGGAAATATGGAATGCCGTGCTTTCGCAGAGTCAAATTATTAGCATCACGTTTGTTGCCATTTGAGCAAAATATAAGATAGGCGACTCAACAAAGGTGAAAGAAAGGTTTAAGGAATATATACAATGGCCGAGCTATCTTGGGGCCCGGGGTGGCCCCGACCTCCTTGGACCCAGTCCGAGCCCCCAAGTTTTAAAAATTTTATTTTGTTTATACCTAATTTTGAATATTATTGATAATTATTCATGTATAGCTATTTATAATTTTAATAATTTTGATTTGATTTGATAAAAAATCGGTTATTTTACACGGTCATTTCTCAAATTTTCTTTTCATAAATAAAAAATAATCACGTGATTGTTGAAGTTGCCTAAAAAAAATAAAATGATTGGTATATTATAATTGAATTAGGCTAGAATTATTTCAATATATAAATGTAATGTATTGAAAAATAAAAATTTATGATATAATAAGTATACGTTCCAATAAAAAATACTCCTATATGTCTATTACTCCGGACCCCCTTGGGTCAAAATTCTGACTCCGTCACCGAATATATATGATCTATAATGAGCTTTCTTTGGCTGTTTGCCTGTTTCTATCACTGATATATATGAGGATTTTTCAGAAGAAAGCTAATGACTTGAGATGAGTTAAAAAGAACTAATGTGTTTGATGAAGTTCGAATCAACCTGTGCA
This sequence comes from Rhododendron ovatum, assembly GCA_019656835.1. Classification (NCBI taxonomy): domain Eukaryota; kingdom Viridiplantae; phylum Streptophyta; class Magnoliopsida; order Ericales; family Ericaceae; genus Rhododendron; species Rhododendron ovatum. Next base: position 6,702,377 of record CM033799.1, on the reverse strand, counting down.
GCTACCCTACTTTAAAAGTTTAATGCTCATAATAGAAGGGCGCTCTGTGAAGACTGGTCTCTTTCCTTCTAAAGTGTGATTTGAATAGTTTAGAACCCTGCATTGAAGTTTATCTGTGCAAAAAATCAGTTTCAGCGGACATGTAAAATACAGAAATCTATCGCATTTATTCCATAGAATGGAGGGCATACATAATTGAAACTTAAATCGTCTGTTTCTATGAATCAAAATTAGTTTGGTGTTTATCTATGTTCGATGAAGCTAATTTTTTGAGCGGATAAACTTCATCATGAGTTATAAGAGGAGTATGGTGAGGTTATGGAGAGATGAACTATGAAGTGGAGCTGAACCCCCAAAAATAAAACCATATACTAAATTGTCAAAAGCCATTATAGGAAAATACCGCGAGAAAGCAAAATACAAACAAGGCATTGAAAGTATTATTATTACTGCAGCTTCTCTATCTAAGGGTGTGTTCACTAACTAAAATAAAGTACTTATTTTTGGAATTAAAGGTGATGTATTCTGAGAGAATGACTTGTCTCGTAAAGCAGGAACTACGTACTATTCTTTAGTCCATTTTGGGAGTCTGTGCCACTTTTCAATTGATTATCTCTCAATCTATAATTTTTTAGATGATTTTGAAAATATCGTTTAGAATAGTTCATTGAAATCTATCAAATAATATTCATATTGTATAAATAGTATTACCAATTAAAAGTTTATAATTAGTTTTTTAACCGGTTAGGATAGGATGAGGGACAAAAAAATAGGGACGAAATGAGTACTTAAAAAAAATAAGAATCTTAGCGAAAACGGTGACCTAAATCTCATAGTGAAAGGGAACCAAATAAAAACTAGAAAAAAGGTTAAATTCTTTTCTTTAGTCGTTGGGTTGGGGACACCAAAAAAAAATGTAAATCAAAGCTAAAAATGTTTCTATAGAATTTTCTGCAATATTCTCAGAAAGCCAAAAGTGGAACCCATGGACCAAGGCACATATAGAAAGTGCATCATGCCCCCATTTAATATGGACCATTAGATTAAGTTTTAGGTGTTAATATGGACCCTTGGATCAAAACTACATCCAAAAAGTAAGATGGTTTTACGTTTTTTCACTCAAAAAAAGTCATTATACTTACCATGAACATTGGCTCTTCTCATCATATTTTATGCTGATACTTATCACAAAATATGACATACTTACCACAACTAAAGACTGTATTTCAATGTTTTTTAGTGTTTTCAAAATAAGGCATACTTATCACAAAATAAGACATATTTACCACAGCTAAATGTTGTATCTCAACGGGGACATGATGCCCCAATACTACTTTGGGGCATGGTAGCCGTTCGCAACCCTAATAGCTAGGGGACCACATTCAGGACCACTAACAAAGAGGTATTCAAGAGAAGAAATGACAAATTTGGAAGTACTTGGAATTATACATTTCCAAATTTGGGTGAAACTGCAGGGGCCAGCAAAGCTATGTGCATTAAAGCAATAAAATTTTCCTGAATTTGAGTTCCCAAATCTAAAAAGAAGTAAAGGATTTTGTGTGACCAATGGGATGGGGATATGATCATATGACCACTAGGCTCCCTGGACTCTAGAGTCTATTCCATGGCTTTTGGAACCAACCAAGAAGTAGGTTTGATCATGAAATTATATAATATCATGCATGCTGTGTTTTGGTGTTGCCAAACAGAGATTTTTAAATATATATTTTTTGTAAACGGCAACAAGTTTTATTGAGGAAATCTTGACGAGGGTACAGCAAGATGGAGGAGGGGAGGGGAGGGGAATCCAACCAAAGATTTCGAACAGAGATTAATGTAATTGGAAAGTGTTAAAAGTGAAATTGAATGTGACATAGCATAAAGTGAAATTGAATGTGACATAGCATAAAGTGAAATTAATGGTTCCTAGTCGTACGTAATTTAGGCTTTTCTTTTTTCTTTTTTAGATGTGACTTGTAAGGTGATGGTTAACTCGATGGAAAATTGAAGATAATGGAAGGCTTTTTATTTTATTTTATTGAACTTCAAGATTTTACGACGGAGAATTACAAGGCTAAATTATTGCTACAATTACGAATTATAGATATAACCTATGCACGAAAAAAGTTAATATATGGAGCGTGATGATTGTGTCCTAACTTTAGCCCTTTTAATTGTGACTAGACGCCGCCACGCCGGCACACACACGATGCGTGTGCAAAGCGACTTTTGATAAAAGTACGCACAATAACTTCATATTAACTGTTTAGTGATCGATCGGATTAGCGGTTTGCCTTCCTCAATTTCGTTTTCATTTGATAATAGTGGTAAATCACCCGGAAGGGGTTCCATAATTGATGGAAGCTTATGAAAAGAGTCAGAAGCAAAATTAATAAGAGAAAAAGGCAATTTCAGTACTAGTAATTAAAACAGTGTAACAAATTCGAATTTAAGACAATATACAACAAATTAGAAAGATGCAACTGTAACTTTTGAACAACCAAATGTGGCAGCGTCATCTATTCTAATATATATAAAAAGAGAGCACCAATTCGGTGTCTAAATTCTTTTCGCCGGCGGTTGAAAGGGTGGGTTTTCCACCACCGTCCATTGTGGAGCCCACCATGGATTTATTGTTATAATCTGAACCACTTATTTTGTAAGGCTCATAGTGTAGTATATTCACGCAAAAAATTAGCCTGATTGGATATTCATAGATCAATCAAAAGTTGAGCTTTAGTTTATTAAATAGATGGTTTGATCTTGTCAAGTTAAACTATCCATAATCATCCGTTTTATAAATCACAATTTAATTTTTAACACACCTATCGATGTTCAGTGAAGCTAATTTTTTGAATGAGAGTACTACTTTGTAGACCCTACATAATGAATGGTTCAGATAGATAATTAACGCACCGTGGGGCCCAAAATAATGGCGGTGAAAAACCCATAGTTTCCACCGCCAGCGGAAGGAATTTAGTCTCCTCTTTTTTCTTTTTTTTTTTTTATCATTGTGTCAACTTTTATAGTTCTCAAACTATCCAACCAGAAAAAATATATATTTACATTTTAATTTGCCTTTGTTTTAAGTAACTGCAAATAACTGTAGCGACAAGCTTGGAAAATACGAGGCTACCCGCTCCGAACGGGGCTGATTTTCACCAAATTTTCTTGTATAGGGTCGGATCGGGAAAAAAAAAAAATTGTCAAGCCTGATCAAGTTCGGGTAGAGTTTGGGGTTACGTATATAGCGCCCCGCCCCAAACCCGCCCCAATTTATATACAAGTATATTTATGTATGTATAATTCATATTTTATATTAATTCATATGTTTATCCTTACATTTTTAACCGTACCAACAATAGAACTTCATAATTTTAAGTTTTTGCTTGGGCTGATTCAAAAAATAATCTGGGCTGTGGGCTGAATGGCTGTTCCTTACATAGTAACATATTCCACTTAGGTCGCCATGACTTGGGATGAACTTGTTGCAACATTTTTTTTTTTAACAGGATTTGTTGCAAGATCACTTGTTATGTTTTTCTTCATGCGTGAGAAAACAGGCGGCGGGGCGGGGTGGGGCAGGTAAACCAATTCCCCTACAGGGGCGGGAGAAGGGTAGATTTCAATTACCCGGTCGGAATTCGGACGGGCGGTTTTCATAGTTGTTCCTTTTCAACAGGGATTACTTCATGCTAAAACGACAGATTTCGCATTCAATTACTTCCGCCATTCCTAAAGTTCGACAGAGATTTAAATTTGTGCATGAACATTTGACCTGCTGATGTCAATATTTGAGCACATTGTATAACTTATATGATATTTATTCAAATCAGTCAATAGACTCCACATGGCACAAATAGTTTAGTGTTGGTATCGTCACATAGTACCCAAAAATAGAACGATAAGTGATCAACATAATATTACAACTTTCGTACAGCTATGGAGTTATCAGTGAATTACTACGCATGCTGGACTGTGACTTGCGCGTTACAGGCCTAAAATATGAACAAAAACACATCCAATATCGCCTCTTGAGGAACCTCTATCAAAAGCTGCCCCTTTCTATGGAGGTGAACAAGACTCGGACAAACGAGAGCAATCGCCACCCCTTCAATTTCAGAAAGCCCTCCCACAATATAGTAACTCGATATAAAACCCTGCATAGGCTCATCACCCCTTTAATCTGAATAAACCGTATCACACCAAGCCAAGAATAAAAAAATTGTTATATACTTTCCATCTCTAGTTTATCCTTGACTTCACGCATCACTTTTGTACACGACGTTTCACTTTTGGAGATACTTCATGAATTTCGCAAAACCATTAAGTTTGCATTTCCATCTGTGCAAGAGTGCATCAAGAATTGTCAAATGTAAGACCTGTATAGTGACTTCACGTAACAAAGAAATAAAATGATTTTGCACAAAAGTAGAAAAATACGGTCTTAGAATATGCATGTATCATAGTTCTTAAGAAGGCTTCAATCGCTATAGTCTGAAAAATCTCAACAATTAACATAAACGATATTGAATCAGAGTCCGGTGACAGATTTATGCTATACTAAGTACCATGAATGTAGTTTACCAAAAAAAAAGTACCATTCCACAACAGTGTAATCAATCAAGATGGATATTGCCATCACTATTCATTGCCTGCATCCGTAGGGTGTACAGCACATCACTTGCATGTATTTGGAACTCGGGCAATATTCGACTGGTCGCCTGGGTTTTAAGGATGAAGGTGCCAGGAAGGTGCGAGTATTCGCTATTCCTAACGCCAACAATGAAAGCAGGCACTACTTTGTCCCGCGCATGATTGGTGTATGTCGATCTTAAGTAAAATCCCACAAGATGGAACTTTCGATCAACCTGCACCTCCGCCCTTCGATGATAGTTGCTGGGTGGGACTATTGGATACGGAGCATAGAACTACCAGGCGAAGGAGTGAAACAGCTTGACCATAGGGAAAGGAAGATAACTAGACTTCCCAGAGGTGAATCTAGTCCCATGGCTGTACTAGTAGTTATCCTTTTGCCTTTGAGCTCTACTCTATCCCTTCCTTCTATCTTCTATCTATCCTATCTGAGTAGCGGACTATTTGGTGTCCTAATTATTTAAATCTCTTAATTGTCCGCTCTTCCTCTCCCTGCCAGTCGAGCTAGCTATCTCTTCCTGTCTCTAGGTTTATACCACTATGGAACTGTCTTCTCTTAAACAATTAACATAAACGATATTGAATCAGAGTCCGGTGACAGATTTATGCTATAGTAAGTACCATGAATATAGTTTACCAAAAAAAAAAGTACCATGAATGTCAGTTCCACCACAGCGTGAATCAATCAAGATGGATATTGCCATCACTATTCATTGCCTGCATCCGAAGCGTGTACACCACTTCACTTGCATGTATTTGGAACTCAGGCAACACCACTACCTCTGCAACCATGTACGATTAATATCAGATTGTGGAAGAATTTGCCAAAGGAGAAGAAAAGAATGGAATGATATCCAAATTTGCTCCTCTATGTTTGCCTACAAAAGTCCCTCTATAAATCAAGGATCCAAATAGAGTCTTAGATTCAGACACTAAAGTCTGAGTTAGTCCAGAACTAGGACAATTAACTAAATTTGAAACAAAAGTAATTGGGCAGATGACGAAGCACGTTTCTATGGCTAACAATCTATTCTTTGCAGTTATTAGACAGCAATAGAGGATCGTCTCATCAGAAGGTTGCATTTTGCAAAAAGAACAATCTAATTCCCAGTCTAGCATTCAAGAAAATTGACCAACATATGTACAATCTGAATGAGATATCAGCTGTGCAATCAGATTTGTAATACATTAAATCTATATTACATCGGAGAGCGGTTTTGCAAAATGTCTCTCACAACCGTCCTCCGTGGCACATTGGAAGGCTGAGATTTAGTCTCTTCATCAGCCTTCTACAACAAAATCTAACTAATAAGCACCCACACACACATTTTTTTGGTCAAACGGAAATATACCCCCACACGGCCACACATAATTTAAGATATAACATTTCATCCCAGATCATGTTAACTAAAACTAATGATGCTATGGGTGAAATTTTTGTCCGAGTCCGAGGCAGGAGTAGTTCATCAATCTAGTTCGTATAGTTCAAATTTTCTTATATAACTGAGCCCCAGTACTATCATACGTCATTAAAATGCCTAGCTGTAAGATTCCACCCACAGCGAACTTCTTTCGTATCCGTTTCTGATTTCTCCTAAATCCTCTCCTCCTTTATGAAAAGGAGGAAGAGTCTTGAACAAAGTAAGGCAAGCTTTGCATTTTTGGATGACGAAAACAAAACAAATAAGTTCAGGCAAGCAGTACAATAGGAGCTCAAATAAGCTCCCCAATCTATCTTTGTTAAGTCCATGTTTATGCTACTTGGTTATTTATACATGTGCTTTGTGTTTCAGGTGTTCATAGATGGTTGTCCTGATTTTGAAGCTCAATGTTGGAAGTGAGGGACGTGAGCTAGAAGCAATGGACACGTGTCAAGTCTGTCAGGACGGACCACCCACCCAACCAGACCGATTTAGCTGCCTTGCAGCCTTTTTCTTTGACATTTTGGAGGTTTGAAGAGCCAACTCCAGATTTGGAACTCTATAAAGTCTTTTGAGGTCATTCTAACAAAATCATCTTGCCTTGGAACTAGGATTAGAATACTTCAAGGCTAAGCAAAGGGAAAAGAGGAGAAAAGCAAGGAAGAAGAAGAAAATGAGAGGAATTCAAGCAAGAATGAGAGTTTTAACTCTAAGAACTTGAATTCACCTCCTCCCATGGCCGGCTAAACCTCCTACTCTAGGGTTAGATGTAGGTTTTTTCCCAAGTAGCTTGAGTCATGAATGCATTTTAAGAATCTTGGTTGTAAGACTTTAAGGATGCTTTCACTTTTAATGAATGGCTTGAATGTTTTCTATCAAGCTCTTGTGTTTGTTTTCTAGACTTCAAACACTTGCATGCACAGTTTATTATCGATTCATGGAATTGGAAACTTGGTTGAGATATGTTAGACAAACCGTACATAGATTCGGCTAGTGCTAGTAAGACAACTTGTACTACGCAACGATAATTTATGCCAATCGGTTGTCCGTGACTATTTTGCATTGATTCGAATGGATAGTCCTCAACCAAGCAAAATCAAGCTAAGAGGGGGAAAAGGGATTTGAATCCATAGAACTTTTTCTACTTGTTTACAAAACCACAATTCTTTTTGATTTCTTAGTTTAAACTTCAATTCCAAAACTTGTTCTTGAAAAACTAGTTGAGACCGAGACAATACTGTCCTCTTGTCCTTGAGGAATGATACTCGGACTTTTGCCACTATTCTATGGAATAGTTGTTAGTGTTTTGTTGTAATCAATAATTTTTATACAGAGCTGATTCGAACAGTCCACGTGCCCTTTAAGCTGTTTCAACCTTTATCATCAGTAATTCCTGAAGAATTGCCTATGATATAAGTGACATATTATACTCAAAGCCAAAATCTTCACTGACATTGTACATCAAAAGTCTTAAAAACTCATGGCGGCTACATGACACTATGAAACTAGATTTTGAGAGGGAAATGAGTAATAGAACTCAAAATAGCCAAAGAGGTCTCCATAAAATCATGTCACTGCTAAATGATTTTCAATTATCTATTAATATTCACTTGTACAGTACATTATCTCTGACAAGTAGTGGTCACCTGATAAGGTTTGACATGGAAAATGCTTGAGGATCTAGACAAAGGCATGCATTTATTTTCAGTACTTACTGTACAACTACAACCCTTGGTATAGTGATGAATTAGCAGCTTCTGTGAGATCCAACAAGGATTTTACCATCTACTGTCTGCCGAAGAGGGTAATCCAAGTTGTAGAAGGAACTCAGATGCCTGCAGGTGTAAGAGAAAATGAAGGTCAAAATATGCTTGGATAAAACTTAGAAGTGAGATTGTGTCCATATTCATCAGAAACTTAAACAAAATGCATGTGTGTAAACACACATTCAGTTCAGACAATCTGATGATGCATATGAATCATCGATGTTTTCGAATAGTGTCATATATGACAAACAAGATAAGAAATAGAAAGTCACCACAAATGGAATGATAAAGAAATAACCTGAGTAAAACAAAGATTGAGGCAGTCAATTTGTTAGATAATTGAAGTATTATCCTAGCAAATTGACTTCCAAACTTATCTTCCAAACCAGACGGTAGAGTTCTAGAATGGAGCAATCTGTTTGAAGATTGGATTCGCATTGGCAGTATAAAATATACAAATGGGTTGTTTATCTAGTCAATAGCCAAGTACAGGTTGTTACATAGAGATGCTTAAATTAAAGATGACTATCTCTTAGAAGCAAAACAAACTGACTGAGATGATTGTAAGAAAACAAAGATTCCTGACAATGAAAAACTAACACAAGATCCAGACATAGAAATATGGAACGGTTGGAGATGCTGAAAAGACTCCTCAGTTCCCACATTCCCCTCCCGTATGCCCTAAACTGTCAAGGACCAAAGTCAACTTCGATCTTGCGGTTTACTGAAGTCAAAATTCCTACTACTTTTGACAAAATACTATGTACGATTTTCAGTTGCCTCTGAAATCATTCCTTGGAGGAAACTTTTAGCTTGAAAGACCAACCTTTGCCATTTTGTCTCTATGACACTTTTCCCGGGGAGGCCAAGAAAATGGCTTTACCTCAAAGATGTGAGCTATGCCTTCAAGAAAGTCAACTTTATAAGATGAGCCAGGGTTCTCATTGCTTCGGAAACATCCATGAAACCCCAGCCCAGACCAAGTATTCTCTCAAAGCAACATTTTTTTTTTAGATAAGTAAATAAATATATTAAAATTCTCCCTAAGCAACATTCTATAGGAGCACATCTTTCATATGGTGGCAAATAACCTAAAGTAGCAGAAACACTTATTGTGAGGAGCTCTGATCATGTCTAACAAGTGTCAGAAACTGATACTTTTTCGAAATGCCCCAGTTCAAGATCAATATTGCAGAATGTCGAACACATAGCAGTAGCGAGGTCCACCATTCTCGGAATCTCAACTTTTGCAACCCCAACTATGTTTGAAACTTTTCTGAAAGGATTATATCATGTGCATGACCCGCATAATGACTTTAATGGACATCTTTATTATAGGGAAAAAATAACAATAAAGAACCTTCCATACACGGACTACATTAGCATAGTAATATGGGAGTAACCATTGATAGTATCTCAGAATTTATACAACTATAACAAGAAAAGTAGTTAGTTGGGGTAAAAATCAACATCTGCACAATACAGCATACCTCTTAAGCCAAAAAAACTCATTCAATGAATCTTCGAGAACAAGCTCCAAACCCAATGAACAGAAGTGAATAGCCAAAAACAATAAGTTATTGGAGTACAACTTGAACACATATAAGAATCTTAGATTAAATTTTAACACCCTGAAACCAACAAAGATAATGCATGATACCACAATAAATTGTCGGAACCACACGGACTAAGAAGGACTTCAGTTGTTACCCCGCCACCCTCAGTCACTCAACTTAATAGATCATACTAAAACTTGTTCAACAACACCACAATCTATGTTATTGTAAGTGTTAAACTTAACGGTATTGCATGATCCCGCAATAACTTCTTCTGGAACCACAGGACCAAGGAGGACTTCAATTTTTACCTGCCTCAGACACTGAACACGATATAATAAACTTCAATGTGCTGAAAATTAAGAACAGAACCACTAAGTTATCATGTATTGTCAATTGAAATCAGTTTACCACTCGTACTGATTATCACTAGAAACCAATTTTACATTGCTACCAACCACAAGGATTATTAATTTATGATTGCTGATATTGTCATTATGATCTCTGTCTTTACCGTCATAACTATTGCTATCCTTTTGGGTTCTATCATCATCATATCATAAGATGTCTCAAACTGATGCGTTTTTTGCTTCAATTCAAAACAATGAAGTTTGGAAAGCAAGATAGAGTTTGAAAAGTAGTAGACAAAATATGACAGATAGCTCATCAAAAAATAAAAAAACGACATAAGAAAAGGGTCGAAATGAAAGAAGAAGAAAGCAAATAAAAAAACACAGTAAAACACATAACTGGAGGTGACCACAATTCTGAACCATTGGTGAGATGTAAAAAATACCAGTAACATTTCCTTATTTTCCATTGTTAGTCAGACACAAATAACATGCGGGGCCACACTGGACCCCATGCGGACAAGCAGGAAAATTCAACAATACGCATTGCTCTTCAAAAGTTCAAAATATATTTGATTGCCTGCAACATTCTGAAACATAAGAAAGGAAAGGATCACTGATCTTTATGAATTTACCACCACATATTGATCTACCAAACGAAAAACAAGTCAAGTGATTACACATACCTTGCCGGAATAGAGTACTTTTTTATTTGTTCATTACCAAGACCTATGTAGCACGGACACAGATACGGATACGGACACGGACACAGATATGGATACGGACATGGGACACGGGACACGGCAATTCTAAAAAAATGGGGATACGGACACGGCGGGAGACACGCCACATGTATAAATAAATAAAAAATAAATATATTTACATATATATAAAAAAAATTATGAACCATTGTATATGAATAATTTCACAGATTGTACAACAAAATTTCAAAGGAAAAATTATAGTTTAACCCAAATGTTTTGAATAATTTCATATTAACCCCCAAAAATTTAAAAAATATTACAATTTGACCCCTAGCCGTGTCCCCGCCGTGTCCCCAGCCCTGTCCCAACCATGTCCCCGCCGTGTCCCCTATCAAAAAATAATAAAAATTATTGGACACGCCACGTGGCGTGTCCAATATGTGTCCCCGCGTGTCCCCGCCGGGTCCCCGTGTCCAATACGTGGACACGGCGCCCTTTTGGAGTGTTGGTGCTACATAGACCAGGACTGCAAAATTATCAGCTAAAATTATGTCACGAAATACCTTCCCACTCCCCAAAGACCAACAAACCAAAGACAGGTAGATAAAATAGGAGAAAATAAACAAGTAAAAATATCAAAAAATAAGAGGAAATGAAGAAGCAATGAAGATACAATATTTATTTTGATATACTTTACAGCAAAAATTTCATCTGCACCTGTCTTGAATTTTGCAACATATGGCCTCTGGGATAAATAATCAAAGGTCCAATCCGAGGCTGCATTCCCCTTTTACTTAGATGTGTCTGAGATGCAAAACTAAGGCAAGGATTGATTTATTGACCTTTGGAGTTGCCGAAAAATCCCCCATTTGCAGCACAAGCCTAGAAAGTGAAGGAGTTTGTTTTAGGGCCAAAAGAAACGGTAAGAAAGTGCTTTGAATTAGTAAGTTTAAATCTTTCCAGCTTCCCAAATCTTACCAGAAAAGTCACCCACGGGAATCTTCCCTGGAGTTTCCAGAGCAATGAGTGCTAGCATGAGAATATGCCACGATCTTACCAATATATATGGTATCCAAAACACTCTCCTGTGTCTTATTAAGTCTTCACTTTGGCATTTTCTTCGTTCTCCAGTATTATATACTCAAGGTACTGAGCTGCATGCGACATATAGTCCTTGCCTAGGTTCTTAAACAATGCACTATGCGTACAAGAATCAGGCTGAATCCCATTATCTAGCATCTCCTTGTACAATCTCAAAGCCTCATGCCAATTACCCAAATCACAGTTCTCATTTATTAATATAGTGTAGGTGTACTTATTAGGGGGTATTCCCTGAGTTTCCATCTCATCCACATATCTGTAGGCCTGATCCATTCTTCTCAATTTGCAAAGACCATTTATCAGCACATTGTAGGTGATCACATTGGGTATAACACCCTTCTCTTGCATTTCACAGAAATACATGAAAGCCAGTTCTAGCCTCCCACTTCCAATATGAGCATGAATTAACATAGTGTACGTCACTACCGAAGGCGATAAGCCTTTACTCAGCATCTCGTTGAATAACTCCCTTGCTTTCCTGAGATGCCCAACTTCCAAGTGACCGTGAATGATGCTGGTATATGTTATGTGATCAGGAACGAGACCATCGCGAACCATGTTTTGCAACAATTCAAATGCTTCTTGCAAATTGCCCAATTTACACAACCCATCCAGGATAATGTTATAAGTAATCAAGTTAGGGGGAAAACCCTTCGCTAACATTTCTTCTTGAAGACTGAATGCTTCCGGTGTATTCCCAAGCTTAAGTTCCGCTGCTATGCAGGTTGTATAAGCGAAGTGGTCCGGCTTCAAACCTTCATTCAACATTTCGTCAAAGAATTTCTTAGCCATCTGTAAATTACCAGCCCTGAAAGAACCATTTACTAGAATCGTATACGTAAAAACATCAGGAAGAATCCCATGACTCGTCATATCTTCTATAAGCTTCTTCGCATCATTCAATTCCCCCCATCTACAAAGGCCATCTATAACAGTATTATAGGTAATGACATTGGGGTAGAGGTTTCTACCTTCTAATTTGTATAGCAATAGAAGAGCCTCACTAATGTTCCCCAGTTGACAGTAACCATATATCAAAGTGTTGTAGGACACTATATCAGGTGACAAGTCTTTGTTCATCATATCACAAAACCTTTGTCTAGCTTCAGTCATTCTTCCCCACTTACAGAAACCATACATAAGTACATTGTAAGTGTAGACTGTTGGGGGAACTCCTTGAATTACCATCTTGTCCTCGAGTGCCAATGCTTCAACAAGCAATCCATTCCTACAATACCCACAAATCAGAGGGTTATAAGTGTAAGCTGAAACTTTCAATCCCCAGTTAAGCATCTCCTCAATCAAATTTTTGGCACGGTCAAGTTCCCCTTTCTTTGACAACCCACTGATCAACACGTTATATGTAACATCATTAGGAGCACAACCACTTCTTTGCATTTCGTTTAAAAGGTCCAGCGATTGTTGCACTTTACCTTCCTTACAAAATGAATACAATAATGTATTATATGTGACAATGCTTGGCTTAATCCCAAATTCGCCCATCGTTCTGTACACTTCCCTTGCTTTATCACCTAAATCCCTGTCCCTAAGCATCCTAAGGATTCTATTACAAACTTTCACATCCGGCAAGAACCCATTCCTTATCATCTTATTGAAAACCGACAAACAATGCTTGACCATCGAGCTTCTAATATACAACCCTAATAAAATATCGAGCAACTTAATTGAAACCTCCTTATTCACATACCCATCTATCAAAACATCCACAACATCAACCAAATCCAAACTTATTATCCTCCTCATCAAGGAATAAGTCCGACCCATCAAATTACTCTGAACAAGAATCTCAAGCATAGTACAAAAAGCGTATCCCGACCGGTTAAAACCCGGTTGAGCTTCTGCCCACAGGAAGAACCGAAATGCCACTCGTGCTTCCCGGCGTATCGAATCAAGCACTCTTATTAACAACTCGGGTTCAAATACCACTGCCCTTACCTGAGGACTCGTGTAAAAAACCCAGTCCTTGCTGCCAAAAGCCCAAGGCATCTGTTCCACCGTTTTGAGTATCAAATAGCCAAAATGGCTATCTGGGTATGTTTTTGTGATTGGAATGTTGTTGTTATCACCGTCGTGAGAGCGGCAGGCAGTTTGATGAAAAGAGAATGAAAAAATGAGGCGTACCTTGAATGAATCTAGGTTTTTTCTACTGCTACATTTGGCTATGGATTTTGAAGCTCTCAAGCAGAGAGTCATTGATCTATGGAAGATAATGATGAGAAGCAACACATGTGGTCCTATTGTTGCTGAAATCTTGGAGATTGAGAGAAACCAGTAATGGGTATTGGCCTATTGGGTTCTGAGCGATTTGGAATCAAATTCTTGAATTCGGGTTTTGACATTACGCCGAACAGTGAACTCGCCTGTGTACGGCTGTGTGTGTTAGGGTTTTCTTCATCTTCGAACGAAGACATATTCCGGGGAAATAATTACACTGCGTAAACAATCGACCATACGATGTTGTTGTGTAGGCTGCACCACGTCTGTTTGAAGGCCTCTTTGCCTAACTTTGTAAGAATTTTTTGGCATGGTTTTTTTAATAAAAAATGCTCTGTGCACAATGAAAGGAACACAATCGATCGCTTACCGTTCATTATTGTAATTAACGGGTCAGGATTCATTCAATTTCTTCTGTGCAAGAGTTTTTTTTAAAATTTGGATCGTCAAAAATATTTTTGAACGGTTGAGATGCAAAGTTGTGCCACAACTTGTTGCTCAACCATTGTGCACGTAGCATTTTTTTTTTAAATTGTTTTTCTTTAGTCATTAGTGTAAAATTTGGGTTAGATTTTTATATTATAGTTTTCTTTTCAAGATTAAAGTTTGGGATAGTTATTTTACATAGATCAAAGTTTTAAAAAAATCAATGACTTTTAATATCTCTTTTGTCGTCTTATATGAATTATTTTCAACTTTGATTTATGTTAGTATGTTTTTTCAATTTTTCTAGTCGAGACGGAAAATATAATATAAAAACTTGCCTCAAATCTTATATAAATTAGAAGAAAACAACCAAAAAAGACAGTGCCAAAAAGCTTCTAAAAGTTAGGCATGAGTTTGGTCCTCCAAAGCAAAATGGTTTGCTACTTTATTTTAATAGATTTTTTGTCTTTAAGATCAAACAATTTTTTTATTCGCCTTGATAAACAAAGATATGAAAAAATTATGAAATTAGCCATTAACTAAAAAGGACGAAATTAAATTAAAAATATAGTTTTCTAACTACTTTTTTTTACCATATTTTTCTGAATTTGGAAGCCAATCCAATTTTTTTTTAAAAATCTTTTTTAATGTCTCTCATCAAGAGAAATTAAGAGCTTGTTGGTCCATGTAGAGACCCGTAAATTCATTTTATAATTTTATTGTTTTATAAATGAATAAGTGATAGATTAGTGAGAATATTAAAGTTGGGGGTCAATGTGAGAGAATATGAAAATTAGGGGTATTGGTGTAATTTGTGCATGTGTGCACGTGTATACCAGGGAAATGTTTTCCTTTTTTTTTACTTTCATTTCCATTTCTTATCTCATCTCTCCCGATCTCTCTCCATTTCTCATCCAAGTCTCTCAAAAACTCACCCAATCACTCAAAACTCACTAAAATCGAGCTTAACTCCATCGTCTACTAGTATATTCGAGCTTGTATCCCATTGGACAAAGCTTGGTTCGGTGTGTTTTGTTCGATTTGGACTCCGGAAGCTAGGGTTTGCACAATCTCTTTGATTTCGGTTTGGATGCTTGAGGTAGGAAATTCTACCTCTCTTTATATGTTAGTTGGGTTCTCTTATGTCTTATTTGAGTATTTCCATGCTTTGTTTGAGCTGGTATTGATTGTTGTTTGGTCTGGATCAAAATCTGTTAACTGACGAAAAATCGCCAAATTCCAGATTCCTACCGGTAGGACATTTTTTCTCTACCGGTAGAACTTTCTCGTTGTGATAAAGTGTACCTACTGTTTTGAGTTTGTACCGGTAGGATTTGTCCCCTACCGGTAGGATTACTAATTTTTTTCCAGACACCTACCGGTACTAATTTTCTTTCTACCGGAAGAACTCACGTGAACCAAAGTTTTGTTCCCACTGTTTGAGGTTTCTACCGGTAGCCCCAATTTCCCTACCGGTAGGCCACCAGCCAAATACCAAAATCTTCTATGTCGTTGCAATTCCATTTCTTCCTGAAGCCTAAAACCAATTAAGGGGTTTATATGATTGTTTATGTATAATGGGAAATCAGGTAGTGTAGTTTGTCTCCATGTGCACGTGGTATGTATTTGAATTGTTCAAAATGGTAGAATTATGGAATTTGGAATGTAAGTTCCTTACACGACATTTTAAAAAAAGAAAAAAGAAAAAAAAGAAGATACACTTGAACTTGTGAATGACGCGCGAACATTCAGGGCCCATCGACGGGTGGGTGCCTGGCAGGGGATATCAGGGTCCCATAATTAGCCTGGCAGGAGCTAATGCTCAAAATAATTTTTCAAGGCCTAGCCTTCAAGGTAGGTGCTTGGCAGGGGATATCGGGGTCCCAAAATTAGCCCGGCAGGAGCTTCGGCTCAGACACATAAACGACTCGACATGTTGAGACATGATTTGACGGATATGATTTATGGGTTGAATAAAAGAAAAATTGGAGATTTTGGGACACTTGATCATGATAGTTGTGCTTCCTCCGTTGTCATTTGATTTCTCATCATTTGTTCATTCGTCTCGCTCATTTGCATATAGAGTTTGCGTAGACTTTTCTACTGGGCTAGTGTAGCTCAAGCCTTATATTATTTTCAGGTGCTAATCCGGAACCATAGCTTGCATTGCTTGGCGTGCTTGGAGTGTGGTCATTATTTTTGAAAGCTAACCGAAGGAGTTACTTATTCATCTTTGTAAATTTATTTTGAAAGATGTATTTGTAACTTAAATTGTAATTCTTTTGATTTGGAATATTGTAACCCGTAATCCTTTTGACATTTGATACTTATGTTGATTTGGGGCTGTTGAGCCTATATTGTAATATTTTGGAAACTTTGTGAACTTGGAAGCATATCTATGGAAATGAGAACTCAGTGGTCTTTTGGGTACCGTTCGGATATTTGTGAGTATTTTTATTATGTAAATCCTTAATAATTATGTTTAAAATCGAGGACGTGACAACTTGGTATCAGAGCATAGGTTTAGAACACCTAGAGACCATGGGGAGACGTTTCGTCTCATGGGTTCAAAATGTCACGCCTTCTAACATAACTTGTGCATGCTTGTGTGACTAACATTTACGTGATTACTTGGCATTGCATTTTCATTATCGTAGAGTGGCGTAGAATTATTAACCCGTGTCAGGAAGTTGAGGGCTTCAACCCCATAGTAATAATGTTATGGTTAATGGTTTCTTTTCTTATATCGTGTAGTAAGATGCCTCCGAAGACGCGTGTCAGACGAGTTGGGGCTGGAACCCGGGGTGGTCGGGGCCGTGGTCGTGGCCGTGGGGTACCTCTTGAGGATGAGGTTAGTCAGCATGGGGAGAACCCAGGTGGGAATTTGGGGGCTGGGATCGGTCGAGGTGCAGGAGTACCTCAAGCTCAGAATCAGTTTGCTAGGGATCTCGTCGCAGCACTTACAGCTGCAAATCTTCTAAACCAAGCACCTAGAGAGAATGTCGAGGATCGAGCTATGGTGGCGATGTGGGAGTTTAGCCGTAGAAACCCTCCAGTGTTCGATGGGTCTAGTAGCGACCCTTTGGTAGCGGACCATTGGCTAGCCCAAATTCGTAAGCTTTTTAGAGCTCTCAATATCACCGAAGACACCATCAGGGTAGGTATCGTGGCTGTGCAACTAGTTGGGGAGGCCGGTGAATGGTGGGAGTCGGTTCTTGAAAGCAGGAAGGATGCAAGGAGAGCGGCAAGGACCGCGGCTCAAGTAGATGAGCCAGACGTTGAGAATTTGACATGGACTGAATTTGAGGCGTTATTTGAGGAGCAGTATTTTCCAGAAACTAGTCGTGAGCAATTGAGGGACCAATTCGAAAGGTTAGAGCAAGGAAGCATGACTGTGTCGGAGTACGCACAGAAGTTTCAATCTTTATCTCGTTTTGCACCAGAGTTGGTGGCGACGGAAGAGAGGAAATGTAGGCGTTTCGAGAAAGGGCTACATAATACCGTGAGGAGAATGGTAATGGTGCAACGCAAGACTAAATACGCTGAGGTAGTTGAGTGTGCGAGGAGCATTGAGATACCGAAAGAGGCACAACGTAATAGGGGAGTTTGGGAACCACGACAACCAACCGTGAACACGAGTTCTTCATCGGGGAGCTTTGGAAGCCAAGGGAGGAAAAGGGCAAGGGAACCATTTCAGACACCGCAGGGTAGTTCGTCGAACTTTAGGCCGCCTTCTTCTTTGGGGACTCGGGGTGCTTTGTCTAGACCTTCGACCGTGTGCTATAAGTGTAATCAACCTGGACATGTTCGTGCTCAGTGTCCACGCCTCGGGGAAACTTGTTATATCTGTGGTAAAACGGATCATTTCGCAAGGAGTTGTCCTCAAGGGTCGGGAGTGCGCAGTGAGTCAGGTGCTGTGCAGCAGCCGGGAACGGGGCGTAATGTGGGCCAGTCGTTTAGGGGTACTCAGAGGCAGCAGCAGCCTTACTTTCGGCAGACGACATCGGTTCAGAGTTCCGGGGTTGACAAGGGAGCGAGTTCTTCCACGCCTGCTCAGGGTTCTGGTCAGAGAGGGAGTTTTGTGCAGGGTCAAGGTACCCAGGGGCGAGTTTTCAACATCACTTCTGCTATTCCATCTACCACTTCCCAGGCTCCAGAGACTTCTGTTGTGAGGGGTACTTTCCTTCTGTTCAACTCATTTGCTAAAGTACTCTTTGATTCTGGAGCATCGCATTCTTTCATTGCTGCATCATTTGTGTGTACTTTGGAATTGGAATCGGAAACTATTAGTCCTCCTCTGTTTGTCGAAACACCTTTAGGGGGTAGAACGCCTCTTGACCGTATTTGTCGAGATTGTGAGTTGGTTATTCGTGATCGTCGATTCGTGTTCGACTTCATCGTTTTGGAAATGTTGGGGTTTGATCTTATCTTGGGGATGGATTGGCTATCCACGTTTCATGCTACTATTGATTGTTTTAAGCGTCGAGTTCGTATTTGTCCTCCCGAAGGTCCTTGTTTCGAATTCTTGGGGGAGCGTCGGGAACCATTGGAACCTTATTTATGTGGGCCTTGTGAGCTAGGGTCGGTTTATTCATTGTTGGCGAGTTTGACGTTAGAGGAGGATGCCTCCATGCGTGGGGAGTTACCCTTAGTGGTTTGCGACTTCCCAGATGTATTCCCGGAAGAGTTACCTGGTTTACCTCCCGAGAGAGAGATTGAGTTCACCATTGATCTACTTCCCGGTACCGCTCCTATTTCGATTCCTCCATATCGTTTCGCACCCGCCGAATTGAGAGAGCTAAAAACTCAATTGCAGGAATTGGAGAACTTAGGATTCATTCGTCCAAGTACGTCTCCGTGGGGAGCACCGGCTTTGTTTGCCCAAAAGAAGGATGGTTCACTCCGTCTATGCATCGACTATCGTAAGCTAAACCGAGTAACCATTAAGAACAAGTACCCTATGCCTAGAATCGATGATTTGTTTGATCAACTTCGGGGTGCCACTTGTTTTTCTAAAATCGACTTGAGGTCCGGTTATCATCAGTTGAGGGTTCGTAGAGAGGACATCCCTAAAACCGCTTTCCGCACTCGTTATGGCCATTATGAGTTCATTGTTATGCCTTTCGGACTGACGAACGCTCCAGCTACATTCATGGACTTGATGAATCGTATTTTTCGTGCCTATCTTGATCGCTTCGTCGTCGTCTTTGTGGATGATATTTTGATCTATTCGCCTACGGAGGAGGAACACCAAGCCCATCTCACCATCGTTCTTGAACTCTTGAGAGAGCACCAGCTATACGCTAAACTTAGTAAGTGTGAGTTTTGGTTATCCGAAGTTAAATTTTTGGGTCACGTGGTTTCGAAAGGTGGAGTGTCTGTTGATCCCGTAAAGATAGAGTCGGTTTTGAATTGGCAGCGACCAAAGAACGTATTCGAGATTCGAAGCTTCTTGGGTTTGGCTGGGTACTACCGCCGTTTCGTTTTAGACTTTTCTCGTTTAGCGGCACCAATGACTAGATTGACACGTAAGGGAACCCGATTCGTTTGGAGTGACTCATGTGAGACAGCCTTTGAGGAGTTAAAGAAGCGATTGACTACCGCGCCGGTTTTGATTGTGCCCGAACGTGGAGTTGGCTACTCCGTGTATTGTGATGCGTCTAAGGAAGGGTTGGGATGCGTGTTGATGCAAACGGGGCGAGTGGTAGCGTACGGGTCACGACAGTTGAAAACACATGAGCGGAATTACCCGACACACGATTTAGAACTTGCAGCCGTGGTATTTGCTTTGAAAAGTTGGCGCCATTACTTGTACGGTGAGAGATTTGAAGTCTTTTCCGATCATAAGAGCTTGAAATACTTATTCTCTCAAAAGGAACTTAACCTTCGTCAACGTCGTTGGATGGAGCATTTGGAGGATTATGACTTCGAATTACAATATCACCCGGGGAAAGCGAATGTTGTGGCTGACGCATTGAGTAGAAAACCGACACATCTAGCGAGCCTAGCGATTCATGAGTGGAAAGCAATGAACGATTTGGGCTCCTATGCCATGCACTTTGAGGAAGTTCGAGAAGGGGTCACGTTATGCAACTTGACGGTGCAATCGACTTTGTCGACGAGAGTGATTGAGGCTCAGCAACACGATGAGGAAGCAGAAGAACTTCGTGCTAGATTACTTAGTGGAAACGCTCAAGAAGGGTGGATGATTCACGCCGACCGAGGCTTACGCTATCAAGGAAAGTTGTTCGTACCCGTTTCGTGTCGAGAGGAAATCTTACGAGAGTTCCATCATTCTCCGTTAGCCGTTCACCCGGGAGGAACGAAAATGTATTACGACTTGCGTAGGCAATTTTGGTGGTCCGGAATGAAGAAAGACGTTGTGAGTTTCGTGTCCAAGTGTCTCACGTGCCAACAAGTGAAAGCGGAACATCAACGACCCGCGGGGGAGTTGCAACCATTACCAGTGGCCGAGTGGAAGTGGGAGCATGTGACCATGGATTTTGTTACGGGTTTACCGAGATCGCCGAGGGGGCATGATGCTATTTGGGTAGTTGTGGACCGTTTGACTAAAACCGCTCATTTCTTGCCTATTCAGGTTACCGATTCCGTTGATGCGCTTAGCCGTTTGTATATTCGGGAGATTATTCGCCTTCATGGGATTCCCGTATCCATCGTGTCCGATCGAGATCCGAGATTTACCGCGCGTTTTTGGCAGAGTTTACAAGCTGCTTTGGGCACTAATCTTTTATTTAGTACCGCGTATCACCCTCAAACCGATGGGCAATCCGAGAGAACGATTCAGATTTTGGAAGACATGCTTCGAGCTTGTGTGATGGATTTCCGGGGTAGTTGGGAGGACCACTTGCCATTAGTTGAGTTCGCGTACAACAATAGCTATCAATCTAGTATCGAAATGGCACCGTATGAGGCTTTATATGGGAGACCGTGTCGATCCCCTGTGTGTTGGACCGAATTGGGAGAGGCTACGCTCGTAGGACCGGATATGGTTAAGGAGACCTCCGAGAGCTTGAAAGCCATTCGTCAGCGCCTTAAAGAAGCTCAAGAGAGAACAACCGAACAAGTGAAGGTGATTCGCCAAAGATTGTTAACCGCGCAAAGCCGACAAAAGAATTATGCCGATCGTCGTCGTCGCCCGTTGTCATTTGAAGAGGGGGATCATGTATTCCTCAAAGTATCGCCGCGTAGAGGTTTGTCTCGTTTTGGGAAAAAGGGAAAGCTATCGCCGCGTTATATCGGGCCGTTCGACATTATTGAGAAGATTGGGGAGGTTGCGTATCGCTTGGCTTTACCACCGAGGCTGTCGGGTATACATGACGTGTTTCACGTGTCTATGTTAAGGAAGTACGAACCGGATCCGTCGCATGTATTGGAATGGTCCGAACTCGAGTTAGAAGCCGATGCGTCTTATGGGGAAGAACCGGTCCGTATCCTAGATTCGCGCGACCAAGTGTTGAGGGGTAAGACGATACCGTTAGTACGAGTCTTATGGAGAAGTCAGGGTAGCGAGGATCAAACTTGGGAACGAGAAGATGAGGTTAGAGGGAAGTATCCGCACTTGTTTCAAGCATAAATACCGACGTGAGTATCCGAGATTGAAGTATTTTTAATGTTTAGCACGTTGCATAATATTGGTGATTGAGGTTTTGCATGCATGGGTGATATATGTGTTAGCTAGTTTTGGCATGGAAAATTTCGAGGACGAAATTTCTTTAAGGAGGGTAGGATGTAGAGACCCGTAAATTCATTTTATAATTTTATTGTTTTATAAATGAATAAGTGATAGATTAGTGAGAATATTAAAGTTGGGGGTCAATGTGAGAGAATATGAAAATTAGGGGTATTGGTGTAATTTGTGCATGTGTGCACGTGTATACCAGGGAAATGTTTTCCTTTTTTTTTACTTTCATTTCCATTTCTTATCTCATCTCTCCCGATCTCTCTCCATTTCTCATCCAAGTCTCTCAAAAACTCACCCAATCACTCAAAACTCACTAAAATCGAGCTTAACTCCATCGTCTACTAGTATATTCGAGCTTGTATCCCATTGGACAAAGCTTGGTTCGGTGTGTTTTGTTCGATTTGGACTCCGGAAGCTAGGGTTTGCACAATCTCTTTGATTTCGGTTTGGATGCTTGAGGTAGGAAATTCTACCTCTCTTTATATGTTAGTTGGGTTCTCTTATGTCTTATTTGAGTATTTCCATGCTTTGTTTGAGCTGGTATTGATTGTTGTTTGGTCTGGATCAAAATCTGTTAACTGACGAAAAATCGCCAAATTCCAGATTCCTACCGGTAGGACATTTTTTCTCTACCGGTAGAACTTTCTCGTTGTGATAAAGTGTACCTACTGTTTTGAGTTTGTACCGGTAGGATTTGTCCCCTACCGGTAGGATTACTAATTTTTTTCCAGACACCTACCGGTACTAATTTTCTTTCTACCGGAAGAACTCACGTGAACCAAAGTTTTGTTCCCACTGTTTGAGGTTTCTACCGGTAGCCCTAATTTCCCTACCGGTAGGCCACCAGCCAAATACCAAAATCTTCTATGTCGTTGCAATTCCATTTCTTCCTGAAGCCTAAAACCAATTAAGGGGTTTATATGATTGTTTATGTATAATGGGAAATCAGGTAGTGTAGTTTGTCTCCATGTGCACGTGGTATGTATTTGAATTGTTCAAAATGGTAGAATTATGGAATTTGGAATGTAAGTTCCTTACACGACATTTTAAAAAAAGAAAAAAGAAAAAAAAGAAGATACACTTGAACTTGTGAATGACGCGCGAACATTCAGGGCCCATCGACGGGTGGGTGCCTGGCAGGGGATATCAGGGTCCCATAATTAGCCTGGCAGGAGCTAATGCTTAAAATAATTTTTCAAGGCCTAGCCTTCAAGGTAGGTGCTTGGCAGGGGATATCGGGGTCCCAAAATTAGCCCGGCAGGAGCTTCGGCTCAGACACATAAACGACTCGACATGTTGAGACATGATTTGACGGATATGATTTATGGGTTGAATAAAAGAAAAATTGGAGATTTTGGGACACTTGATCATGATAGTTGTGCTTCCTCCGTTGTCATTTGATTTCTCATCATTTGTTCATTCGTCTCGCTCATTTGCATATAGAGTTTGCGTAGACTTTTCTACTGGGCTAGTGTAGCTCAAGCCTTATATTATTTTCAGGTGCTAATCCGGAACCATAGCTTGCATTGCTTGGCGTGCTTGGAGTGTGGTCATTATTTTTGAAAGCTAACCGAAGGAGTTACTTATTCATCTTTGTAAATTTATTTTGAAAGATGTATTTGTAACTTAAATTGTAATTCTTTTGATTTGGAATATTGTAACCCGTAATCCTTTTGACATTTGATACTTATGTTGATTTGGGGCTGTTGAGCCTATATTGTAATATTTTGGAAACTTTGTGAACTTGGAAGCATATCTATGGAAATGAGAACTCAGTGGTCTTTTGGGTACCGTTCGGATATTTGTGAGTATTTTTATTATGTAAATCCTTAATAATTATGTTTAAAATCGAGGACGTGACAGTCCAGAATAAAAAAGTGACTAACAGCAAAGTTAACTCACACAAAAGATGCCTTAAAAGGTGAAGATGAAGGAACAAATATTTAAATTGAGTACAATTTTTTTATTTCTTATTATTCCAATTTTTTTGTGTTTATTAATTTCGCCCCAAATTTTTCTATATTATCGGTTCATCTCAACAAGAAGAATCGAAAATTTTAAATATTTTTTATTTTTTACTTCATCTAAAAATGATTTTGGAGAAGTTGGGTGGGAGCTTTCAGGAGTTCGAGGTATTAAAAGGTGATTTCTAACTTTTGGGGCGAATATAATTGGGTACTATAGCATTTATTGTAACTTTTTTTTTTCCCCCAATAATACAGGGTGCTCTGGATCATCTAGTCCGTTATCTCAACCTACACAGTCCCCCATTGTCTTTTCCACAATTACATGTGACGTGATTTAGTCTCAACATCATCTTTTCCATGATTACACGTGACGTGATTTAGCCTCAACAGTAGCTGATAAATACAATCAAACCTGAGATGCATCTGGAAAAGGTAGATTATTTAGGAATTCTTTTGAACTAGTCAAAATTGTCCAAAAACTGAGCTGAACCAAGCCAAAAAAAATTGATCCAGACCGGTCAGATTCGGGTTGGGATAGGATCTTTGAATCCGATTGGGATCTAGGCCGGAGCTCAACCAGACCGACCAGATCAGATCTTGTTTGGGATGAATCCTTCAATCATATTCTGATCTATGGTGTAGCGTCAGTTCAGAACGAGTCGGGTGGGATAAATCAGTGCCCTTGGAACACTATGTGGCGGGTGCCCGAGGGGTATTGAATAATTTTTTGTACATCGAGTAGGTTGCCGGGCAGGGACCTTGCTTTCCGGGCAGCAGAAAAGAGAGGCGCGGTGTGGCTCTGATACCACTTTGTGGAGGGTTCACAACATACACAAATAGAAAACAAAGGCCTGCTTCATAAATTCAAAGAAAAAAAATCCTCCCCTCTTCATTTCCCAAACATGCAACATACCAAACACACGTACAATATAGGCGTCACGAAAAAAACCCGAATTTCAATCAATGGCTTCTCAATCCACCGACATTTGGAAGCTTATAATCAAGTTTACGACTGTTTAACGGAGAGAATATCACTGAAAGCTTGAACATCTTTACTAGAGATTGAAATGATAAGAAAGAATAAGTTACAATCTCACTTGCAACCATTTTCATCTGGGACTCCCGTCATGGCTTCCTGCAGCATCCGAAGAAGAAGATGAATGTGAGTGCCGGTTTTTACGAGTAAGCAAGAATTAATATGGGTGTTCGGTTTCGGTAATTCATTACCTTAATGCATGACAAGGTGTATTGCACATCAGTCGTTGAAATTTGATGGTGAACTACAAGCCGAACCCTGCAACCATATAAAAACCAACATCAACTTTGGATATCAAGAAGTCAACACTGAATGAACCACGTAAGGCTGTGCTGGCGGCACTATGGATATCCTGAAAGCATACTGGCAGATCAATTTGATTTATCTCATTGCTGATCTACATACAGAGACCTATGAACAAGCAAATTGGATCATCCAAGTGGGCCCCATGGTAGGCCCACGTATTCAGTCCAGTGTTCGCTCCGAAGTGGAGAAAAGCTGGTCTCATGTAATAATCGGTGGAGGCCAAAATGACATATTAGGCGAAGCTTGGAGATTCTAGTCAATAACTCCCCTTTCAACATAATGGTTAAGAGATGGGAAGGGGTGACTAGAAACAATAAGCAGCTAACATGCAACTCCCAAAGAAAGAGTATGAAGGTAGTATTTCGGAATTGAAAACCAACACATGAATATTTGTGATGCAAACTTACATATAAATTTTAGGAGTACTTTTCCTGAATAAAACTTCCACATGCATCGAGGAATGGACACTTGTCAAAAGGTTGCTCTGTTTTACTAAGCATTTATCACCTCTTAATTTCCTATCAGCTATTTTTTGAGAGTGTTTGGACATCGGTTCTAGGTGGTTTCCCCAAAACTCAGAAGTTTCATACAATCATGTAGCATTTTTGAGAAATAAGTTCCACATTCAAACCATAATCTTGCAGTGACTAGTTTCTTGTGAAAAGAAGGTAAAATACCTAGGCAGAGAACAAAACAGAGGGACTTCAGAAGCTAGTTTTTCCTTGTATAAAGTTCCTGGTATATGGTAGTAGCCTTTTATGTTATGTAGTGTAGTCAGCATTCTATGAGCGACTTGTCGAGTCTACGAACACCAGACTAGGAGACCTTGGACCCCTGACATAAGGGTGCGCTTTATCCTTACCTTGGGAGCACTTGAGGTTGAAGTCACGACGGGATCATCTTGATGGCAGCTGACCCCTTCCACCTGGGTTCGGTGAGGTTAGAGTCCAAACCTTAATCACATGAATAGCAGCTCTTCCTTGAGGTTGATGTCAGTTTGGTGGTTGAAGGTCCTGCTCCGTCTTATCCATCTCAATGGCATTTCGGGAGAAGTCCTCCTCTCATCCAGGCAGTCTAACTAGAACAATGCCTCCCAGCAGGGATGAATCACTTCAATTATGTAATTGGTGTTTTCTTTTTGCAAACTAAATAAACTAAGCCAAATCGAGACTATAGAGTGCTTTGATTTGGAAAAAGGGATGTCTGAAATGAATTTTGAAGCTATTTCATACGTCCAATAAAAATCATGCCAATCAGATGAGGAATGTTGCAGGACCAGGAGATTTTCCAATCTACTCTGTTGGTTCGATGAATGTACAGGTCTTAATTTACGTGACATATACGCAATCAAGAATGATTGAGCAAATAGGTAAAGATATATGTAGAAAAATTCTCTCTTGGCAAAAAGTCAGAGAATTGCGCTTTGCACCCTTGCTACCTCAAATCTCAATTCATCTAAATTTCTAATTGTCTCAGGCAAATCCCACCAATTTTGGCCAAGTTACAACGTCAACTCTCCAATTAGTGTCGATAATTTGCAGGGATTCGGAAAGGTGGCTGTCGCATGGCCTAATATGGTGGCACTATATCCCTTCAAATTTCTCTCATGGATCACTTTAGTCCCGAGATTTGAATTGATAGTAACGTAATCCATATCTGCCTATCTTCCATAATGAAGTTGATGAAATTTTGTCAGGTTGGTAATTCAAAAAAAATAAATCTTGACTGAAAACTGCAAGATTTTGACTGTCACAGTAGGAACCACGATGATCAAAGTGAAATTTGAGAAAAATTGGAAGGGTACAAGAACAATTAACCCTAGACGCTATTAAAGTATCAGCATACTAGCTAACTAAATATGGATAGCCACACTTTTTATAATCCTAGTATAAGTTAGATAGAAAATTCAAATAAGTAAATTAGTACTTTGTCCAAAGGCTTAAACACACCTGGATGAGTTCAATGACATCACAAGTATGCCGCGTTCTTCCAAATTCTTGCAGAGTTTTTCAGTTGAGACATACGCACTCTTTAAAATATCAAAATATACCTGCTCATAAGAGAAGGAAAGAAAGTGAGTTCGGAAGTCGATTATGTTCTATGACAGGAACACTCAAATTTGACCCAAGCAAGCACAAACAGCTTAACGTATATCACAGATTGATATAAGCTAAAACAGAAGTATGGAGAACTATTAACTGCTGCTGCAATGGTTTCCTCTCCCTTTTCTATATTATAATAATGGAGATTAATCGTGAAATTTCAAATTGAAAAAATGATCTCATTAAGGCAAGGCAATGCGAAGATCAATTCAACTAGGTATAATAGTTGAAACATATCCGACTCCACACTAGATTAACAAATGAGGTAAGCTATTAACCAAAACCCGGTACAAAGGGGGGATTTTATTAAAAAAATCAACATAATATTCTAGAACATTGATAATTACAGCACTTACTATGTTAGTCTCCACTGAAGCAACATCCACCTTTAGTCCTTTGATTTTATTAAGTCCCTCTGGAAAACAGATCCATAAAAATGTGCAAGAGAAACATAGCCATGGCATATATGCATGAAAGTGTGGGCGTGTCTGAATACATGCGTGTAAAGTTGGTGCGTGAAGCTGTCCATTGAAATAATGATAAACTTCATGGAATATGGACGGGTACATGAGAACGGAATTTTCCATTCCCATTAGTCGAGACCAACATCTAATTGACAAGACTACAAGGCAAGACAATGATATTTCCTATAAGCAAATAAGTGTTACGTTATTATGTACAAAAAATATTTGGAAATGTACCGGCTAAAGTCTTAGCATTTTTGTGATCACGCTCAAGCTTTGCAACATTCTCTTGCAGTCCAACTAAAGCAGCGGCACACAAGACGCCGACTTGTCTCATCCCACCACCTAAGGTCTTCCTGAGAGTCTTTGCCTAGTAAACCACATAAGAGCTAGGTGTCAAGTTTCTGTAGTTAGACAAACTAGAAACCTAACAGTTTGCAAAAATATCCGCCATACCCTTGCGATAAAGCCTTTTGAACCAACAATGACAGTTCCCACCGGAGCACCCAGACCTTTAGATAGACAGACCTGGATTGCAGGATTTTGAGATTAATATCAAAAAAAGAAGAACAGTGGAGATTAATGTAAAGTATATAATAAAATAGATAGGATGTAAATATGCAACATTGTATCATCTGATTTTGTAAAATTATGGATTGGTTCTGCAAATTCGCTTTAAGCACCGAGTGCTTGAACAATGAGAAAAAGAGAAAATCCAAAAGCTAAAGAGTTAGCGAGACAAAGATAACTCAGAATGCTGAACACCATGCAATCCTACCGAAACTGAATCAGCAGCTTGCACAAGCCTGTGAACAGGAACTCCAAGTGCCTGGAAAACAAATTTAATGAAGTAAAAAACTCAGATAGTTCGCATATATGCATTTACTAATCAAGTGTGCTAGTAGATCATATGCCACTTAAATCCATTTTTACAAGCCGCATTCTCGTTAAAATCTATAATCCTACAAAGCATTGCAGATAATATAAAGAGAACTGCAAAATTTGGAAAACGAATAATCACCACTGATGCGTGAAATATACGGGCACCGTCAATGTGAAGTTTCAGCCCGTACTTTGTTGCTAGTTCTCCAACTTTGTCTATATACTCTACTGGAAGGCATCTACCACCAGAGCTGCATTTAGCAAGATACTACAAGTAAGCAATCCATTACATAGAGGAAGGACAAATGAAATGGTAAAACAAATAAAAGCAGGAGACATAAATATTACCTCAAATATCAGCAATGAATTTTGTTGATTTCCAATTTTTTGTTGGTAAAATCAATTTCAAAATGTGACAGCCATTGCATTGACTATCCAGAAAATTATACATCGTGCTCGTGGTGAAAGGTTATTGGAATAAGAGTCGATTAAATAGAGGAACACGATAATAATGCTTTTCTCTTCTTCATTGTAAACTCAATACTACATGGTGTTGATTATGAACTCCTATTGTAATGAGAATGGATAAGTAGTACTTTCATTTTCTGTTTTTCCTTACCCTCATGAAATCAGTTTCCTTTGGGCAAAATGTAATCAATTTCCTTTTCTCCTTATTTGATATTGGGACTTTTCAATTAACAATGATCCTAAAAGCTTAAACTGTTAGGAATGGGCCCACCAATGTATATCAAGCTACCCACATGACTTGAATCCTTTTTTTTTTTTTTATAATCAAATAGGTATCAAACACAGAACTCTAGTTCAGATGAGATAAATCCAAAGAAGAACATGAAATGAATAATGGCCTAACTTTCTTCATGTATAATGGAGGTGTAGCAATTATAATTCAGAAAAGCTATGAGTACCGACCATGGGGGAGGGAAAACGTACCGACGGCCGCCGGCGGGCCGTCTCCGGCCACCGGACGGCCGATCCGAACCGTCCAAAAATTCTAAAATAAAAAACCGATTGGGGCTTGCGCGGGAATCAACGGCATCCGAGGTGTGTAGGGTGCTTGATCCGAGCACCCTTTTTTCGTGTATATACACGCATATATACACGAAAAAAGGGTGCTCGGATCAAGCACCCTACACACCTCGGATGCCGTTGATTCCCGCGCAAGCCCCAATCGGTTTTTTATTTTAGAATTTTTGGACGGTTCGGATGGGCCGTCCCGTGGCCGGAGATGGCCCGCCGGCGGCCTTCAGTACGTTTTCCCTCCCCCATGGTCGGTACATATAGCAACACTCATTATAATTAAGACATCCTATTGGCATCAATGCAACTTGATTTACATCCATTTGTAATTCAAGGGCGGAGCCATCGTGATACAAGTGGGGTGACTTGACCACACTCACTTTAATTTCTCACCAAGACATTTTATATTTTGGAACAAAATTTTGCAATTTTGACCCCACAAAAAACTCATAAATTGCCCCAACTTGCTTCAAACATCAAATAGAGTCTAGATTCTCAAGCACTCTCTTCTGCTTGTGGTTTGATAGCATTACAAATGAACCTAGAGTGCATCGTTTTGTAAAAGTCCTCCTAGTCACCTCATAGGAAAGTGAGGAGTATCCAAAATGAAATTGAAAAGGAATATCTCCACTTCAGAAGATCCATAAATGGTCCCCTCATCCCCAGAAGAACAAGCAAAAACAGATTTTTCCAGCCACTGTGAGACCCATATTGAGGTCCTACCGAGTAATGAAGTATACTAGTTTAATCATGAAAGTGGATATGGTCATACAATCCACTAAGTTCTAATGAATCTGCAGCCTTTGAAAAGGGGAAAAGCTAGCAAAAGAAGCAAGTCATCCTAAAACTCTTTTCTTTAATATCACCACCTTTCCAAACATGAGATAGATTGTCACCATTCTTATCCCTTTTTCGTTGTTTTTTGGCCTCCACTATCCAAATATAAGGAAGGATACCATTTTCCCTTTGTTTCCTTTCCTTTTCCTCCAGCTTATCGGAATCAAAGTACTATTGAATACTATAGAAAAGGGAAATGCTAACCGCAGTGCCGCAGTCCATGGGCAGGGATAACCCTGGTATATGTGTAAAACAGTGTACGGAATTATGTGATTTGTGTATTGAAACTAAACTTATTTGGCATTCTTCACCACCTTAACTCTTAACTCGTTTAGCATGAACCTACAAGAATCATCTAATGAAACACAAGTACTTACTTTGCATGAGTATTTTCCAAGCAGATAAGCCTGGTAGTGGGATAGCATATGTCCATTTTACCATCTCTAATGGCAGCTTCAATGAGATCAATATCCATCGACCCATCTTGGTTATTTTTTACCGTCCTTGGATGAACACCTCCAATTGTTGAAATGCCTCCATTTTCGTATATGTGAATATGGGAATTGTCACCAAGAATGACTTCGCTACCCCTAATCTCACAATGAACAAGCACGCTAATTAGGTTACCCATAGTGCCAGAGGGAACGAAAAGGCCTGCTTCTTTTCCCATAATTCTCGCCACCTCCATTTCAAGGCGAAAGGCCGTCGGGTCATGACCCAGTACATCATCATCAACTTCAGCATTGGCCATCGCAATCCGCATAGATTCTGTTGGTTTGGTCACTGTGTCAGACCGGAGATCCACCGTTCTGTTCACCATTTTTTCTGGAACCAAAACCAAAAACTATTCATTCAATAGCAAATTTCAAACTTCTAAAATACACAATGTGAACCAAAAATCTGAATACAAAATCCACCCTCCAAGACAAAGAACAAAGTTACTAAGGTTCACAATTCTGCTATTACACAAATAGTTTTGACAATATTCACTTGGAACAAAAACTTAGTGTTCAGATTGAAGTTCTCAGTTGGGTATTACGAACAAAATTATGTTTTGTTTCCATGGGGCCTAAACATTTCTGTTCCCTAAGAGACTGAAACGAAACATTAGCAGAATCTAGAAATTCGAATCCATCCACCGAAATACAGCAAAAGGCACAGAAGCATGTCGAAATTCTATGAATCATACCAAAACATTGGGTCGTTTTTACTTATCAAAAAAAAAAAAAACATTGGGTCGTTTCGACACCTACTACAAATATCCAATAATGACATTGTCATAATATATTCCCAAATCCATTTCATCACATTCTGGTTACGTATTCGAAATACTTCCAAAATGTTCTGTTTTCCTAGCTAAGCGAGACAACATACTCAAATGAAATTTTGATCCTTTGTTGGGAAATTATATTCAAATAGCAAAACAGTTGACATGTTCAATCAACAAGAGGTTTTTGTATGGAAACACCAACAGATGATTCAATTGAAGCTCTCAGCTTAGGAGTTGGGAATAACATTAGAATGCTAAATCAATTTGCATATTCAATGAAACAGAGGATTTTGAACAGTTATAATTACAGAAAGCAGATGCTGTAAACTTAAGAATAGATTAAAAAATAATAATAATCTGGATTCGTAAGATCGTCCGAACTATTTTATACTAAACTAGATTCATTTTAGGTTGGAAGAGTTGTTCCAGTCAAGACAAACCTCGTAGGGTAAGATTAATAATTTCTGTTCCTGATTCCATTCTTGAGGCGGTCATTCCATTGCAATTCATCTTTAATTAGCCCTAATAAAGTAAATTCAAGAGAACACATCAAAGTTAAAATCCACACACATGTGAGAGAGAGAGAGAGAGAGAGAGAGAGAGAGAGAGAGAGAGAGAGAGAGAGAGAGAGATCAATACCTCTTACAAGGAAAATGCTAGATAAGTTAAAAAAAGAACAGAGAAATCTCGCAGAACTGGAAACAAAACCCTCACACTTTCAGACCCAAATTAGAAAGAACCGAAAACCAACCAAACACTTGCGAAACCCAACAAAAATCCCAAGTTGAATTCCTCAGATTCAATGGAGAGAGAGAGATTTGCAAGCCAAAAATCCAAAACCAACCCAGATTTTGCAAAGCACAATTGATTTGTGAGTTGTAGAAATCTGTACCAAACAATCAAAGAATCCAAAACCTAACCCACCACCACAAATGCTAAGGAAAGCTGTGACGGACTGAGTGCATTCCACAGGAGGAGTATCTGTTTTATATCAGGAAAACGGAAAACCCCAAAAAGGTGAAAAAACCCCACGTATCACATGAAAGGCCAAACACGCAAACGAGTGGCGCCTCAGAGGATGAGCACTTTCCTTCATCTTTCTTGCATGCATGCACGGTCAGTGGTCCAATTTTAGAGACATCATATATGGGCCCCGTTTCGGAGCCCAAATTCCTTTTCTCACGCACTATGCATACCGTGGCGGAGCTAGGATTTTCAGAATTACGGAGCTGAGCCATAACGGAAAAAAAATGACTCTATTTCTTACCCAACGAATAAGTAAAAAAAAAAACTACCACTATACTCACATGCCATAGTCAAGAGGAAAAGTCAAAATACATTTTTCAAGATCAATTATCCATCAAAATATAGCAAAAGTAGTTTAATAATCTATCAAAATGAAATCGATGTGTTTTCAAATCTCGAACATTATGTAAGATTGATGGAGTCTAAACTAAATTGCATCGCAATTTATCTTTCGATATATACAATCACATGTCTGCTGAAATCGAACATTCAAGCGACGTTCCATAATTCAACAAACAGTAGTAATTGGATCTCAAGACACTGGAAGATAAGTCACATAATCCGTGAACGGATGAGTACGGATGCGTGAGTGCAAATATAAAAACTTCTTTGAATCACATCTTAAAATACTACAATCCGTGACAACAGAGATTAAGATCGTAAGCGCAGTACAAAAATTGAACAATGCAGAAAATTTGAAAGATCAGTATGTGACTAAAAGCCTGAAGTACTCTGGAACAAAATATGCCAGAATCCAAAACCTTAACCCACCACCACAAATGCAAAAAAAGAAACGTTGTTGACAACTGATGACTGCTTTCATTTGTCTGTCTATCTTTGTGGTCCACAATAATAAGGAATCAAATAGGAGCCGCCGAATCGTGAAGAAATTGGGTACCGGGCCGGTACCACATACGTAATATTTCGTCGGCGATTCTAATCGTTCATACGTGAAATGGATAGTCCGAATTTTAGAAAGAAAAAAATAAAAGAGAGAGAATAAATTTGAACCATCCAAAATATTTTTGGACTATTCAAATTGCCTACTAGTACCGCCAAATGTTACCTTGGCACCCAGAAATTTCTCGAATTGATCCTTGATTCTGACACAAGATTCCACTGTTCCATCAACTTCCGTCTAGTATTTTGCTTTCGTAAGATACTCTTTTTTATAGTACGTCTTTCAATTTCTTCTTCCTTCAATTTTAATCCATCAACTATCAATTGAACCAGTTTCGTCCCTCGACCATCTTATTTGGACCTCGAAATTGGTTCGTCTAACTTGAACCAATTATGACGGATGTAATTGGTTCATCTTATTTAAAACCTAGCCCAATTGCCAAAGTGTGCCCAAGCCACGGACATATATTGTTCCAAGTGACGTGCAACTGTGCAAGAGACTTGGCTCATCAAATTGAAGGTTAAAAGTGGTTGCAAAAACATTTGAATTTTTTGTTGTCATGCGAATTGAGAATAAAGTTCTTGGACCAAGTTAGATGATTAATTGTTGAAAATTTCATGAATTGGTCTAGCTAAAGTCTCTTGATGTCACTTAAAACAATTTTTGCCCATACTGAGGATCATATTGTTGATCAAACGCCAAAGGATTAAATGAGATGGTTTAGGGATGAAATAAGCTGAATGAGATGGTTCATGAATGAAATAAGTTGAATTGAAAGTTGAGAAACATTTGAAAAGGCACAAGCTTTCGTCTTTGCAAGCCCGGCAAGCGAATGGCTTGAGAGAAACAAGTAGGTTTCAAACGAAATAATTTTTTTTGAATAATATCCGAGCTTGTTTGGCATTCTATCCCTTTCTCTCGAAGTTATGGGGTCATTTTGTCGAGTTCCTTCGGCATGGTTCTCTCAAGCGCCCTAGTATACTCTACTTTTGCATATTATTCTATGCCTATTAGGTGAAAGTTAACAAGACCTTAGTTTAATTACAAGATTAAATGGTTGTAGTTCTTTTTTGATTTCTCCTCGATGATATCAAAATAAGACTTGGACACGTTTCCCCACAGTTAGATATGCAAAATAAATATCTTCTTATCAAAAAAAATTACTACCTATTTCTTTCTCTCATAAACTGTTGAGAATATAAATAGGAAATTTATAACAAAAATCAAATATTTTCAACATCTTAAGCTTTTAAATGAGGTAATGATTACCATTCTATCATCTATATTATAAAACAAAGCATTTTTTTTTTTTTTTGAAAATGTCTAAGCCTACAAATGAGAGCAACATTTGTATCTATGATTACTCTTCATTAAAATAGTAGCTATGTGATTAGAAAATAAACAAAAAAGGAAAACCTAATTATTGCTTTCCTTACCAAATATCTCTGTCCCTTTTTTCGTAATATTTATTAACTTTTCTCTTTTATCTCTAAAAAAAGAAAACCTAATTATTGTTTTCCTTACCAAATCTCTCTCACCTTTTTTTTTGTAACATTTTCTTCCTCTCTCTATACTCAAAGCCATGTGATTAGAAAAAGAACAAAAAGAAAAAACCTAATTATTGCTTCCTTACCAAATATCTTTGTCCCTCTTTTTCATAATATTTATTAATTTTTTCCCTCTATCTCTATCTTTATCAAGTTGGATTACTCTTTGTTAAAATAGTACGTAGTTATTTGATTAGAAAAGAAACAAAAAAAAGAAAAACCTAAATTATTGTTTTCCTAAGTTTCCTTACCAAATCTCTCTCATTTTTTTCCCCATAACATTTGCGTCCCCTCTCTCTAACTTGATTTTTTCATAACATTTGCTTCCCCTCTCTCCAATTTGATAAAGATAGAGACAACGAGGGAAAGCAAATATTATGGAAAAAAAAGGAGAGAGAGATTTAGTAAGGAAAGCATAACTTCTTTTTTTTTTCTTTCTAATCACATGGCTACTCTTTTAACGAAAAATGATTCGATGGCGATAAATGTTGCTCTCATTTATATGCCCATAAAAAGAGCAATTTTCTTTGAAAATGTCTACATACAAATGAAAGTAACATTTATCGTTATCGAATTGTTTTTTTGTTAATAGAGCAGTTTTCTTTGAAAATACCTATAAATAGAGCGTTTTCTTTGAAAATGTCAAGGCATATAGATGAAATCAACATTTATTGCTATCGAATTTTTTTTTGTTAAAATAGTATCCATGTGACTCGAAAAGAAACAAAAAGAAAAAAGAAAACTAATTATTGCTTTCCTTATCAAATCTCTTTCTCTTTTTTTAGTAATATTTATTAATTTTTTCTCTCTATCTCTATCTTTATCAAGTTGGATTAATACTCTTTTTTTTATCGACAAAAGTAACATTTTATCAAGGAAAGGAGTAAAGGGATTTCCAACCAAGGTTGAAAAGGCGGATCAAAAAAAGAAAAAAGAAAAAAGACCAAGGTTGAAAAGTACAGCCAGATGGGACAAGCCCATACACTTTAAAGGGTAAAGCCCAAAACACCTAAAGGCCTCAAAGTCCAAATATTACAAATGAAACTTAAAAACACCAAATGGCCTAAAAAACCCAAATATTACAATTAAACACAAACAAAGGAACCTAACCCACCAAAGTGGGCCAAACCCAGTCTCTAAAACCCAAAACAAACCCTAACGATGCAAATCTTCTACCCGCCGCCCACCACCGTACACCAATTAGACAGCAAGCCATACCCAAACCGCCGATCATCCGCCTCCGATCACCACCTAGCCGCCTCTAGCCAACCCAAACGGAGAAAGAGCAAGTTGGATTACTCATCGTTAAAATAATAGCCATGTAATTAGAAAAAGAAACAAAAAAGGGAAACCTAATTATTGTTTTCCATACCAAATCTCTCTCTCTTGTTTTCTGTAACATTTTCTTCCTCTCTATTTCTCTCCAATGAGAGAGAGAGAGAGAGAGAGAGAGAGAGGAGTAAATATTACTATAGAAAAAGAGAGAGAGTAAGGAAAGCATGCAATAATTAGATTTTCTGTTTTTGTTTCTTTTTCTAATCACATGACTATTATTTTAGCTGGAAAAAAATCGATGGCAATAAATGTTGCTCTCATTTGTATTTCTAGATGTTTTTAAAGAAAATCACTCTTTTTATAATACAAATTTGGGATAATGTATTAATGTGTGCTGAAATTAAAAAAATGAGATGATTATTAGGAGTGCCTTTAGGCATCAGTAAATGTGTTATTATTAAACATTCTTTAATGTTGCATTGAATTGATGTGTATCATTGTTATTTTATTTTTAAACATTCTTTAATGTGACTTCAAGGATACGTCAATTTGGTTGGCGGGACGGCCAACAGTAGAGAAGGAGAATCAATCACTAGTTCTAATATAAACAAAAATAATGATGCAAATGAAAGCTTTCATAAACAAAAATTCCACCTCTCTAGAAAATGCAATGCCAAATTTTTTTCTCCTTACTCCAAACATAGCTTCAAATTTTTTGTAGTCCCAAAGTGTGCGCGAAAATGAAAAAAGAAATCCGAAAGATTCAAATACTAGAAAGCAGAAAGAGAGTGCTGATAAGATTTATCAAAATTAACTTGAAAAAATAGATTTATCAAAATTAACAGAGAAATATGAAATATATCATGTTCCCGCAATCTTGAACTGCCCATGTGCGGCGAAACAATTAGTACAAAAGTAAATATACTTCCATTCCCATCACAATCGAGTAAATATCTCAACAGCTCCGTCTCAAAGACAACTACTGGACTTTTACAATAACCGGTAAGGCCTCGTTGCAGCAAGCAGTGTCTGATTCAGCACAAGGTCATGACAGAATTCAGCCCGCGTCAAGACTCAAAACTGTAATAATAAAACAGCTCCTAGTGATAACTCAGTAGCATAAAGTCTATACCTTTCCCTTTGATCTCTTTAAATTGTGAAACTCAGTTCAAAATTGGTATCAGAGACAACAGCGATATCCCCAACAATAACCCAGCACCTTGTCCCCCCAGTTCGCGAAGTGATTTTTCATCGGTAATATGATGCCGCAAAGAAGAGCATGAGTGCCGATGAAGCAGTGACAAAAAGTTCCTGCACAAGCATTAACTTGTCAATGGAGCAACAAGCACATGTATTAACTATATCAACACGTAGGAAAAAACCTAACAATATTGGAAGGGAGCATGTCATTCCTTTACGTAATAATTCTTAAAATAAACGCATCTTGCATGGAAGCACATATCAAAACAAGTAAACATCCTATGGGTAATACTTGAAATGGATTCTTGGAGGAGATTAAAGGTTGATTAAAAATGGAATTTCCCTGCCAAACAGTTATACAACTCTAAATAAATAATTGGCTGATACGTAGTTAAATGAGCACAGAGACATAACGGGGGTAACTGGCAGTTTCCAAGAGGAGCGAGCACTTCAAAGGTGCCCTAAGGCTTGGGAAAGCTTTATGAGGGCCCAAGAAAGACAAGTCAACATAATCTAACAACGAGAAACCTGAGACACTATTTCAAATTGGCAAAGCGAGACAGCATGCCGCTCAGTAATAATCAACCACATTTAAGACATAAGAAGTTACTTCAAAGGTGATCCAGGATATATACAAGACTCGTGAAGGTTCCAGAGAATAGGAGCAACTAAAAGAAGTAGATGAAGTTCATGAGAGATATGGGAGACCTTGAAAGGGTTCAGAATATTAAATATCAGAACTACTCAGGCTCCCGGTAATTTGAAGACGTGAAAGAGATCAAGGGTGTTCCAAGACATGGAGATTTGTTTCAACACTAAAAGCTGGAATAACGTTCCAAGAAGTGGAAACCTGTCATGGGTTGCTTGACAAGGTTCAGAGTAAGTATTATGCTCTTTGAATTTCAAATTACAACAGAAACTGTAAATAAGGCCCTGTCCAAAGATTGCACACAATGATCGTCATTGACAACTAGACTTGCCTTTACTCCAATTTCATCGAGGGAGTAATCTGTAACTTAAGAGTAGCTTAGTAAGCATTGAGCTTGTAGTAGGTGTAGATTTGAAGCAGAACCAGTGGCAGTTCAGTTGCAGTAATAGTGGAGTAAGAAGTGCCGGGTACCATTTTATTTCAAGTTCATTCAGCAGTAGAAATCTTTTTCTTTCATCCCTTCATCTTATCAATTTCAATTACTCAAACTACTTCTTGCCTTGATGAGTTTCAATTTCAACAATTCACAGAAAAATTCCTCTTCATTTAGGCATAAGAACTTTCAACACATTCTCATGGGTAATCTTGGCCTCTTGTTTGCTCCAAAAGGGATATCCAATATTTTCTGGAATGTCTCTTTACCAACTTACCCTTCAAAAGAATTTAAAGCCAACTTTGAATTGCACATATTAAATGACAAATGGCACTGATTTAAACGTGCGACCAGTCTCAAGTGCAGGTCATTATTGGTGCCTTTATCTGAAAGTGCATGTACATATACACACACAGTAGAATTTTCTGTTTAAGAAAATCATAAATGTTGGGGGAAAACACCATTCTATACACAATAAAGCAGAAATTTGGAGTGGTTACAGAACCTGACCTGTATACAGTTTGGGACATGTAGAAACAGAAAATACAAAAGTTTCGAGCATGAGGTTTACCAAAACTAACATGTCAGAAATATCTTCTTCTATGAAACAAATTAGTGATAGTGATATACCTGGTTATAGTATATGAAAGCGGGGATGTACTTGTAAACAGACTCCATCACATTCAGGATACTAGTGTATCCCTGCAATCAAAACGAGAAGGCGTAATCAGCTAATAGAAGAAACCCCACAGAGTCATCAGGGAACTCAATCAAAGGTGGTCTGTGTGGAAATGTCAACCAATTAATCCAAATTCATAAATCCCAGAAAAATATCAGCTCAACTAGTCATTCTCACACCTTTTTGGAATTGGACCCGACATCGAATCACAATATACAAATGTGATGTAAATTCTAGGGGATTAGGTAGAGAACCCTAATCTATTCTCTACTCACTTTGCAACCCGTCTCCTCTCTTATTCTTTTCTTCAGTGTTCATCACATGAGTCTACCTAGGTTCAGAGCTTCAATGCTTATTGTTCACAAAAATTCCTTGAAGTTTTGGGATGTGATTTGTTGTCTTCTTTCATCTTTTTCCCAATCCGTCCACAAAAGGAAAAAAAATTCAGATAAATTTCAGTAGAGTCACCTTATAGGTTCTGGTTGCTAAAAAATTGGCTT
Source organism: Rhododendron ovatum (assembly GCA_019656835.1). NCBI lineage: Eukaryota > Viridiplantae > Streptophyta > Magnoliopsida > Ericales > Ericaceae > Rhododendron > Rhododendron ovatum. Next base: position 6,662,348 of record CM033799.1, on the reverse strand, counting down.
GATGATCATCAAACACCAGTTCATACCTTTTTCCTCGTACCCTCTGATTTTAGACAAACTAAGTTAATGAAAGCATATGGGTTCAATCCTAATGCTAGGGTGCGATCACCCTTCGTAGCTACAATTATGTACCATTATCTCCAACTGACCTATGATGCAAGGGAAAGTGGCAAACGGGTCTTCGGCCTCTTTTTGTATATGGGCGGCATTCCCTTAATGCCTCGTTGCTAATATAATTATTTACTTATAAAAAAAGAAGAAGTGGCAAATGGGATCTTTTTGGTTTCGACATAAGGTTCTCTGATATCTCCAATTATGAAATAACATTTTAACAGAAAGCGTAGAGTCTATTGTCTGGAAAACCACTTGATGACTGTAACAGGTGCAGCTTCTGGAGTTGTCATAAACGTTCCAATGGAAGTACTTACAAAAGATGAAACGGCTATACAGCTTACAACCAGGGCAAGAGAACGAAGAATTCGTTTTCCCATTCGTAGTACCCGTCCTTCCTCTTCACCATCTTCCTGCAGCCAACATCCAGTTTCGTAATTAACATACCAAATGACAAAGTAAGAAGGTTCCAAGACAAACACTCAGAAGCTTTGCTCCGGATGATGTCAATAAAGATGAAAATGGTACTCACTGTATATTTTGGTTTTGTAGGTGGTTCAAACTGTCTCAGCTTTTCATAAACTCGATATACAAAGGCGAAGAATAGAAACTCCAAAGGTTTATATTCGGCATTTCGCTGGATAAAAATCCAAGTAGTCTGCAGAGAGATCAGGAAAAGACAAGGATAAACTACGATACAACTGGAAGAGGTCAACAGAACCACGTCAAGTCGTCAACTAAAGTAGATTTTGTAACTCAAAACATAAAGAGGTAGGAAGAAACAATTGATTCTCCTGTTGCGTAACTTACTTTCTCCCTATGTAACACGGGTACAGATGGGCACACAGACATGGGACACGGGATTTCTTAAAAAATGGGGACCTGGACACAGCAAAAATAAATAAATAAAATTTATTTTATACCCGTGGAAATATAGTTAGATGTATAAGCATGAAGCTTCGATATATATAAAAAATTATCCTATTTACATGATATTACACTTTTAACCCAAAATATTTGAAGAAATACACATTTACCCCCAATTTTTTTTTAAATTGCATATTTAACCCCGGTCATGCCCCCATATGTGTCCCCCTAAAAAAAAAAAATATTTGTCCCATACGTATTTTGTCGTGTCCCTGTGTCGGTGCTTCATAGCTTTCTCCAAAACGTATAAGACAATCTCAGCAATTTTATACCACAAAATAAACTTATTATCAGCTATAGGTTGACTACCAGCATTCAAACATTAGAATGTAGGATCTATTTTATGGGTTAAAATTGTGGCAGATTTGGCAATATACAAATATGGATCCAATTAATGATGCCTGAATGCGAGTTTAAATCAAATCGAGCAGAATAATGCACTGTACCTAGACTCAAAAGTTAATAACACTGTGAATACCTAGGCCCTATGAACACAACATTTACGCGTCATGAAATTTATAGAACCCATTTTATAAAGTGACAACATTCACAAATTTGAGTCTTAGGACTCTGACTCTTACCTGAATTCCCTTATAACCATATTAAGGTCTTCTTACATCCAGATTCCACATCAACAACTTCAGGAAATATTTAAAACCCATTCAGCTCTACATATATTGGTAACTTATCAATGATAACCATGATAGACAGGATTTGTCATTTCTTAAACAAAAAGAAAGGAGAGAAGATAAAGTTTCGAAACCATAGAATGAATTTTTTATAGCAAAGCAGCAAGGTGATTCTTTGCATTGTAAAAATTGCAATCTCAACTTACTCAAAGACTTGCATTATTATGTGAAAAAAAATTAGAATAGAATACAGCATGCTTCTTGAACGTGCTTGGTATTGTCCTACATTTGAGTTGTAGCAGATTTTAAACTCAATTGGGAAATGTTGAGATAAAAAAGAGACCAAATCACAAAAAGAAAGAAAATAGCTAACAAAAAATTGGCATATTTAGGCCGCAAAACAGTTAGACCGGAATGAAAACAAAGGCATGGCAACTGTAAAATTCATCATCAGAACTGTTTAAGAGGTAAAAAAAGGGACTGGATTCACCTCTCCAATTCTTATATTATCTTCAAGAAGAGTTATCTGCTACATAATATAGACCTGCAGGATACCTCAAATAAATCCTTCCAATCTTCCAACCGGACCTTAATAAGCTTTACAATTTCTAATTCTTCCCCATATGCAAGCGGATAGCTTGGTTTCCTTGGGGGTAACATGATTTTATATGCAGAAATTTCCCATGTGCCCCAATCTAACTTGATGGGAAAACTGAATGTCTTTTCTTTTCCCCTCGAGTCTATTTCCAAACTGCCTTTACACCTGCTACTGTAAACCATGCTACTGAGACATATGCCATCCACGGTGAAAAAATATCAATGCAGAGGTAAAAGGATATATGTAGCTGCACTAGTGGGAAGGCACAGACTGATTACAATTACTATTATGTACGTCAAACCTACAGAAGTTTGATAACTTTTTAAATGAATAATAGCCAGATTCTACTCGCTGATCACGTGCAAGTGCAACAAACCCACCTCTGCTCCCATCCCCCGCCACAGAATAGAAAAACGACAAAAAAACTACTATTAGTTATTACTTTAATCCCCACCTCAAAAGAAAGTTCAGCAAATAAAAAGAAGTCACAAGAATGTTAATCCCAATTACCATACCACGTAGAAATAGCATACAAATTAGTGTTCAAGTCATGAAGCTATGAAAGTTGCAAATGCTGATAAACAAAGGTAATAGAAGCAAAAAAAAATATCACCACTTACAAATACAGCAGATATTGCCAGGTTGATCTGGATATCTCTGATACTGGACTTGGTGAACCTGAAAGCACAGCGTCCGCTGGATTAAATAACTACAAAGTTCTACAAAATGGCCCAGTGTTGACAAATTTTGCCGTGTTGGCTCGCATATCTTAACAATGGACTGGGTAAACTAAACTAAACTAAAAACCAAAGTGTGCACAGGAGCACAGATCAACATAATTTGCAGAAGGAACCAATGTTAACAATTGGATGGTTGGGGTGAAGGAACAAATGAGTTATCCAAAGAGAGCAAAAATGGATACTCTAAATAGGAGTGCAATAGTTTCTTTCGAACTTCAAAAAATTATAACCACAGGTGTTTATCATTTAGCAGTCTTACTACTCACAAAGCATTTGTATCATTTGGATCTCCTTAGTTAACCCAGGGTTGCGTGATTGATCAATGTATAGACAGCGATCCGATGAATGTTGAGTGTACAAGGTCAGGATAAGGTTGAACACAAAACAGACACATCAATACAACAGAGAAGTAGTCATGAATGTTGAGTGGAGAATCTCTCTTCCTTTCTCAATCTTTCCTCCAATTGAGTGGAATCTCTTGGCATTGTTATTGAAAGGGGAATTTAGAGGCCAGCCCCAAAAAGTAGGTTTGGACTTAATTTAGTCCTGACAAAAATATTCCTTCTTTATTTCAGTCCTTTCTTTTTACTTTTCATGCATTTTTACTATTTCGCCCATTCTTCTTAACTTTTTGTGTACATGTCCATTTTTAGTAAAATTTATATTTTTAGAATCAACTCCTGACCCTTATTATTTCGGACAAAAATACCCTTAGCTATGTGAACTGGTTATGAGCACTGCCAATTCTCATAGCCAGTTAACATCATATTTCAAACAAAAATATCTCTACCAGTTCACATAACCCGAGCTAACATATTATTTTGGATAAAAATACCCCTGAACTATGGCTATGAGAAATGAGGCTATGAGAGCTATTATTTTAGAATCAATTCCTGGCTATGAAAACTGTCAAGTCTCATAGTCAGTTCTATGAGAACTGCTCAGTTCTCATAGAGAACTAGTTATGTGAACTGAGTTATGAGGACTGGCTATGTGAACTGTCAATTCTCATAGTCAGTTTTATAAGAATTGACTATGAGAAGTGACTGTTCTTATAAAGAACTAGCTTTATGAACTGGTTATGAGAACTGGTTATGTGAACTGAAAAATACACAGTTCACGTAGTCTTACCACACACTAAAATACACAGTTCTCATAGAAAATATATGAATCTAATAAACAGTTCTCATAACCAATACACAGTTCTCATAGAAAATACACACACGAACAAAAATTGAAAAAAAAAAAAAAAAGGTAATCAAAATCAAATATAGTTATAAATGTTCTCACATAGGAAATAAATTGATTTAGAATTGAATTTTAACTATCAAGTCTCATAGTCAGTTTTATGAGAACTGCTCAATTCTCATAGAGAACTGACTATGTGAACTAAGCTATGAAAACTGGCTACGTAAACTGTCAATTCTCATAGTCAGTTCTTATAAGTCAATTCTATGCTCTCATAGAATTGACTTATAAGAACTGACTATTCTCATAGAGAATTAGCTTTGAGAACTGATTACAATTCAATTGCTCACTGGCTATGTGAACTGAAAAATACACAGTTCAAATAATCTCACCACACACTAAAATACACAATTCTCATAGAAAATACATAGTTCTCATAGAAAATACACAGTTCTCATAGACTGTTCTCATGAACAATACATAGTTCTCATACAAAATACACAGTTCTCATAGAAAATAAAAAGGTTTTCATGGACAATACACAGTTCTCATAGAAAATATACAGTTCTCATAGAAAATACATAGTTCTCATAGACCGTTCTCATGAACAATACACATTTCTCATCGAAAAATACACAGTTCTCATAGAAAATTCACACACGAACAAAAATTGAACAAAGTTTCAATTCACAAAGTTTGTGTGTGTGTGTGTGTGAAAGAGAGAGAGAGAGAGAGAGAGAGAGAGAGAGAGAGAGAGAGAGAGAGAGTCAAGTTGAATAAAGCAGTAAATGGTTTACATATTACGTCCATTGTAATACTCCAATCAAATCTAGTTTTATAACCTTGTTGAGATTGATTCTTTTCAAGCGACCGAACCAATTTCACCGCATTGAAATCTCAACTTTCACAACCACCTCATCACACCCATACCCACACACGGGCCGGACCTCCACCAGATCACTATTCCTGTCAACACCGTCATACATCGTCGCGTAATCCACCTCCACCTTGATCGGCACCGGAAGAACCACCACCCGAAGATCCAGTGCATTGATGTGTTCGTGGTGAACCAAATCACCGTTGGAGAAGTGATCCAGCGGTCAGTCTCCGCCGTGAAGGAGCTGATCAAGAACAGACTCACCGCTGGCTCCACCTCCGTCAACATCGTCTTCAAGGGCGGTGGCCTCAAACCCATCCAAGTCTACGACAACGCCACAGCATCCGTGTACGTTAGTGGGCCACGACCACGTTGCTTCATCTTGAGAACGAACTGGTATGGCCTCGGTTTCCCTTGGTTGAAGACAGGTGGGACGGAGATGGAGTATTTCAGAGAGAGAGAGAGAGAGAGAGAGGGGTTTTGATTCGATTCATTTGGGTAAAAAAGTCTTCTTTTTTTTTGATCGTCTGGGTATAAAAGTCATTACTTAACATTACCAAACCTACATAGGTTTGGAAAAATATTCAGGGTTGGAATTAAACCGGACCTAAAAAGAAGGATCAGCCTCTAATTTTCTATTATTGAAATAACTTTTACAAACAAATTCTCCTATGTTTCACACTCGCACAAAATGTAGAAAGGAAGAGAAGGACATCACCTATTTTGGTGACATTTGCAACTACACCCATCAACATCGATAAGGCACAATGACTCTTTTGTCATAGATATGGGACATAACTATCATTGGGATGCTTACACTGCCAAAGCAGCTTCAATACTAATATATAACAAACAGTAATAAATTGGTAAAGTAAGAGAATCGAACTGCTAATAAGAGTTCGTAACGGCACTAATCTCTTATGCTATAATGAAATGCAAAGACAGACCTTGGCCACCATGGTACTATCGGCTGCTTATCGGCATACTTGATGTGCTTAGAAACCTGAATGGTAGAACCACAAGACTCATAATCAACATTATGCCAAAATATATAACCACTCATGAGCCTTGAATATCTAAATGAAGCATCACAAGATAGAGAACCGCATGATAGATGGTCAGACACTAATGAGAACCAAGTGACAGGCGTCCAGAAGAGTGATATAACATATAACATTGAGAAAAGCAAGGTACTAATTCATAAGTTCCCCTAGGTGATATAAGCATAAGTTTCTCAAAAAAGATCTTTAGGCTTCCTTGTTTTGCTTCCTGAAATTCAACAGCTACCAGCATCATATGGCACTGGAAAAATGGAAGGTAGACATCTTATAATGAAGACACTATCTAGTCTACAAAAAGAATAAACAAACGAACACGCCAACAGCCTCATAATAACCCGGTGATCTCCCTCGATGTTCCATGTACAAGGAAGATCCCAGCCTCAACATCAGTGGCTTCAGAGATAAATAACTTGTTTCATCCTTCAAGTTTCACAAACCAAGATTGGCGAAATATACCTCAAAGGAACTAGATGTCACACCCTTCTTTCGGTTTTCCAATTGTTCCATCATCACTTTGTCATATGCCTCTTCTAACTGGAAATAACCCATGTAGAACACAAATATCCCAGAAATAGTTGCATAAATACCATTTGGAAAACAGATAAATTAAATACAAGCAGGATGGTATAGAGAAAAAAAGGGTAACCTACTTGGGCAACAGTTGCTTTATCACCTTTCTCCTGTGCATCCTTGCGTTTACTTGCATATGCCTGCTTAACCCCCTCAAATCCTGCAACAGGGCTCACACCAAGCACCTGAAAAAAGCATTAGAAAGTGAAAAATTGATGGAAACGAACAGCACAAAAAAACACCAGCTGAAACTACCTCATAAGGGTTGCCGCTGGAACTTGAACTTCCTGCAGCCGACGAAGCAGCACAAACCAATCTTATATTGAGTTGAGAGGTTCTACCAAACCTGACTTGTTCAGTATCGAGATAACATAAGTAACTGCTACAGAGAAACTAGATAAACAAACTAAAGGAGTATCCTTTAAAGTGATGAGCTCAAATGTACACATACGCATGTATGTGTGTCTGTTGTATAATTTATACATAGTAACGTCATACAAAATCTCCTAGGTATTATCAATTCTTGAGTTATCAAATTTTTTTTTTTTATCGGCATTGTGTTATCAAAATTGGCCCGCTAGTGGATGGTGTGATTGGTTCTCAGGTATTAGTCGAGGTAGCGTAAGCTGGCCAGAATGTCTGAGTTATCAAAAAAAACAGTATACCATTTCCATGTCCCATTTTATCACCACACACACAAACAAAAGTCACTCCACATTCTGTAGTAGGCCAAACGTCATGGCTCGGACCACGTGTCCCTGAAGACGGACCAGGGCTAATGAGGAGCCAAGCTTCGGATCTCGGTACCTGAAGTGGACCTCATCTCATCTCATCTCACCTGCTCAAAGCCTCGGCCAAAGGAGAATGTTTTGGTTCGGCGAAGGTTGAGGCTCGGACGGATGGCCTCATCCCGTCCCTCTCCCCCTTTGGCAACCAAGTGCCCTGGCTTGGCCACTCTCAGCGCCACGCTCCCCCACGCACGGAAAACAGTTACGCCAAGAGATAATGATTGGCGCACATGGGAGTGCCAGCTCACCTTGGAAGCGGTTACAAAACCCTAACCGCTGACGTCACAGTGATGCCAGCCGACCTGTGCAAGGCAATGTTTGTACTTGGAGAGCAAGCCAAGCAGACTCTATAAATACCAAGTGATGCAGCCTTAAAGAGGTACACCAAAACTGACACTCAAACCCTAGTCTTTTGTTTTGCTCTCTGCACATTCTCATCCTCTCGCCGGAGGGCCTTGCCGGGAAAACCCGGGCCAGGTCTTAGTTGTGCATTCACTGTGCAGGTTAGGGCAAGAAGGCTAGGCACCCGCAAGACCCATCAAAGAGGATTTCAGAACCAGGAAGACGGGCCACACACATTCTTAACCAATTGTACAGAAATTAGGAGCCACATGGCAATATCCCAAGGGCACAGAATAACTGTCTCAATTGAAGAACTTGGGTTCTCTATCAGTTGCTGAGAGAACATAAACACACAACTTTTTCAAGAATCCACGAATCCCAACGTCCACTGACGGTGTTTTCTTGAATATGCCTGCGTTGGAATATTTGTTTAACCAACTTATTAAAAGGAAATAACTTTCCGAGGAAAAATTTACCTGACAATAGAGGGGGGCAAATTCGGAACAGAACTTCTGAGAAAGGAATTCTTTCGAGAAACCTGCAAGCTGGGACATTGGAGGACGTTTGATATTGCCAAAGGCATGTCTTCGATCCTCTCTCTCTCTCTCTAGGTTCCTTGGGTTTTTGCTAAGGGAAAAGTGGAGGTTTTCGATGGGGGGTTTTGCATTCTGATGCTCGAGTATTGTCTTATAGCTACTGGGTCTGTTTTTACAATCTTGAAAATAAGAAAACTGAGTATAAAAATTATCTTTTCAGAATCGGAGAGAGAGAAGTGTTCGCGTGGCCTAATGGATAAGGCGCTCGCCTCCGGAGCGGGAGATTGTGGGTTCGAGTCCCACCGTGAACGTACATTTACACTAAATTTTTTATGTTCCGGAAATTTTTACACAAATTTTTTATAGAGCCCACTTTTGGGTTACGATTACAAATAGTCCGATCCGTTCATTAATTTAAAATATTTTGTTAAGGAATCTTGTAAAAAATTAGCTCAACAAAATAAGTGTTATTGCTTAATCTAATTTTACAACTTTTCATCCAAAATTTTAATTTAGAATTCTGAAGAAAAAATTGTAAGCTTCGATTAAACACTTACATTTATTCATTAAAAACCTTATGCGATGGGGTTCTACTAATTTGTAGATGTTTTGTGATGAAAACATTAAAACACATTCTAGAGTGAGTGTGAAAGGGAATCTCAATCTATTACATGATTTCAACTCAACCCATGTTTCCATTAACAATTTTAGGTAACAAATTATTGGTTAGTAGAAATAACTTGACATTTGGCAACAACTTATTGGTTAATAAAAATAACTCCATATTTTTTAACAAATTTTCACTCACATACTCATTTACAATCAAAATTTTCAATAATTTATTGGAAACATTACTTATCAACACAAGTTTTTTCTCAAAATTTATTGCCTATCGGAAACATCCCAAGTCACTATTACAGTACACCTTATATAGTACTAGTTCTATACATCAACTAAGAGCATCCGCACATAACTCTTTAAACAACTCTCTAAACTAAAGTAAAGAGCAAAGATGAGAAAATGGACAAAAAATGCCCAGCACTAGCCTCTCTTCCTTTTTATTTACTTTGCAAAATAAATAACTTTGCTACAACGATTCTTTTGTTTTAAAGAGTCACAATTCACCCTTTTAACTATTAATTGAGTAGAGAAATGTGGGAATAAATGAAGAAAATATAAAAATATGAATATTTAATTAAATAGAGAATGAGAGTAAAGAGTCTGATGTAGTAGACATTTTAAAAGTGATTATCTAAAGTAATAAAATAGATTTTAAAATGTGATTTGATCTAAAATTTAAAGAAGCTATTCAGATGTTCTAAAGTGGCCTAACTCACTCGTATTTAACAACTTAGCCTAACTAGCTTGTAACAAACTAATCTGAAATATAATCCAGTGTGATGCAGTCTATCCTGGAGCAGCTGGTCCTACATTATTTTCCATAAATGAAACGAAATAAAACAATAAGTTACGCTTTGGAAATTGAAATAAACGATCATAAACTTCGAGATTGTAGTTATTGAAAATCTTTATTTTTTTTGTGTCAAAAATGAGAAGATTGTATCGATAAACAACACTTACAAAACGGAAATTATTACAAATAATTTGGACAAAGCCAAACTAATCGTGCAATCGATGTCTTTCATTCTAACCCAGGCAAAATCTTTATCTCGTCATATTTCTATATACACTCCACGCAAAATCTGAATCAAAATCGTTTATTTCTTTTCGTGTGGAACTTCAGTTTCAGTTTTTCTGTTTAACTTTGAAATTTTGGCAACCCCGTGTATACTTTTTAACCCCACTCATTTCAAGCAAGAATAAACTTTCTGGCTCGAAAAGCCAGATTGCAAATCCCTCCGATGTATATGCTTTCGCCACCTTCAAACGCTTCATTTCAATCTTTCATAGCACTCAGAGGAGCTTCTGTATCTAACATTTCCATCCCTTTCTTTAAAGGACCCTTACCCGAAGCCATTAAAATTATAACAAGAACTGGATTATTCTCAAGGATAAGCTGGACTTTACAAATGATTGAAGGGCGTGTTTGATAACATATTTTGTTTTGGGGGGATTCGTAATAAGGTGAAATTAGAATTGAGATTTGTAATGTGTAGAGATTATTAATGAGGAGATGAATATTTTATTCATGTTTGTTTTGGACATAATTAGATTGTAGGATTATGAATAACATGTTTATTTTTATAGAATTGTTAATACCGCCCCCGTGAGATGGGTAATCCTGTGGATTTGTGAGATTCGTAGTCCCCTTGTATTACCAATCCTGCGGTTTTTGCCAACACCAAACAAAAATTTAAAAGCCCCCTAAGACTCACAATCTTATCTCAAAGCTCAAATCCTGTTATCAAACAAGCCCCAAGTGTAGTAACCTCCCGGCTCCCCCCACGACTGTCAGGTAGCACTCCATAATTATTAAGGTGTTGAAAATCTTAGGTATACCCTTGAAAACTAAAACAAAACAGCACGATAGACTGTAGTCTACCAAAACAGAATTGCACAAAAAGCATCATTTTATTTAGTCTTAACTCTATTCATCACTACAGTCATCTATAATCCAAATCGCAGCCAGCCACTTTTAGTCTCTTTATTAGTACACAACTCTCATAGTCTTTTGTTAGCAAAAACTCATTCAAACTTCGAAATCCCTTCTAGCAAAGCATTTTTGGCCCAATTGGCAGTAGCCGTTCTCTGTTCACCAGACCCCCTCCTCCGGGTGTGAATAGCCACCTCCTCATCCCCATTGAACTTCAGCCTCCTTGCTTCCTCCCTCGAGATCTGATACGCGTTGGCCAAGATGTCCACGGGGATCGCCCGGATCACCGAGGTCCTGCCCGAGAGAGGGCTTGTCTTGGCCAAGTCGTTTGTCTGGACGGAAAACCACTCCAGGCCTTCGGCTCCGGCCAGTTTCACCACCGCGTAGTTTTGTGGGATGACTAAGAGTTGCCCCTCGCGGACGTCTCCGTAAAAGACGGGTCGGTCGTTGGAGCTTCCGACGATTTGGACACGGCCCCTTCCTCGGATTACGTACATTACGCTGTGTGCGTTTATGTTCCAGTAGGGGCCTACCATACCATTCTGCAAAAAGATGAGAATTCATATCTATTGCCAAAAAAAAAAAAAAGTAGTACCCCTTCGTCCCAATCTCTATGAAAAATCGTGCAATTTCAAAGTCGAAATGGCAGAATTAACCTTATGTAACGAACAAAAAATTGGTACGTACCCTGTAGAGAACTGCTCTTTTAGCACTCAATTGTAGGTTCCTCAACATGGGAAGATTCTGGCTGTTAAGGGTCCTGATACGCCCAGCCCTTGCGGTATAAATATCAGCCCTTTCTGGGTCATCAATGTTCTCTTTGATCTTCGCGGTGCAAATTGTCTCCTCCAACCCATTCACTCTCCTGTACTCTCTCTCCCGTTCTTCCTCCTCCTCCTCATACCTCGGTGGCCTGACCACGTCAAACTCCTTCCCCACCCTCACGATGAACCCTCTCCGGTCGTCGTTGCTCTGTAGCCTCCTCGACGTCTCCTCGTCGACACCGAAGGCCTCGGCCAAAGTCTGGGGATCGAAGCCTTGGAAGATGTTGTTGCCTGACCATTGTTCTTGTCCCCTGAAGCTTCTTTGTTGTTGCTGCTGCTCCTGTGGCTGTGGGTTGCCTCCTAGGGAAAATCTCTGGTACATGTACAAAAAATTAGTGATTAATTCATTGTGAGGTTTTAGGGCCCGTTCCGGTTTACCTCTTAAAAGATACTGTAAGTATTTATTTGTAAATTTTAAATTTAAAAATAATAAGTTCATTGAAATAAAAAAAATGCAATATGGATCTAATTTTGTAGATCTCGATGAGATCTATGAAACCCTGCAAAAAATTCTTATTTTTTAAGTACTTATTTTGAAATCTAAAACGAGACCTAAGAGCTGTGATTTTTTATGGACAAATCTGTTTTCATAAATAAGAGTCCATGTTATTATTTCGGACACTTCAAAAAATTGTTTATATCTTTCAATCTACAATGTTAAAAATATCCAATATGAACCTTGTTTAATAGATCTCAATTAGCTTTGTTAGACAAAATTTTTAAAATCATAAAAAATATCATAAATTGAAAGATATAAATAAGATAAAAATAACAGAAAAAGTGAAATGGACTCTCATTTAGAAACGAAGGAAGTGCTACATTAAAGTAGTACTATCACGGTGCGATTTGTCGCATTGAAACATTTTAGGACCAACGTTTTGTCAAGCAAGAATAAATTTTGTTCCTCTGTGGGTGACCCTCCCCGGGCCCATTTTAATTATTTGAATCATTCATTTTAGAATTTATATAGACCATCAATCATGTCGAATTGATAATGATCGGATACAGTTGTGGCGGCAATTTGATGATCATAATCATTTGTTATTGGTGCTCATCCATCAGGACTCGAGGTCATCAACCACATGATCAAAATTCATTATGATCAGATATCAAACGACACAAACAGATTTATCTTGATAAAGGTTGGTTTTAATCCAGTGTGGCAGAGATAAATCTTTTTCAAGATATAAATGCATTCCAAAATTATATTAATTTGTCTCTTATTAACATGATTATTGACGTAATCGATAATCTTGACTGGGTGTAAAAAAATAACCTTTTTTTATCATTGAAGTGGATCCTAGAGCTAGTGGATCGATCACAGTCCTTTATGAAAAATCTTTTAATTAAGGATTAACATAAGATTAGGCTAGGGAAGGGTCGTTATTAATTACTCGAGATTCTGGTCAAGCTGGTTTTGATGGTTGTTGGTTGGTGTCGTGAATCACCACCAGAACAAGCTGGTCGCCGCCGTCGTTGTAGACCCAATGGGCCACTCCGGCGGGCTGGGCCAAGATGTCCCCGCGGCGGAAGTGGACGAGCTTCTGGTGTTGGTCCCTCTGGGATTGTCGTCCTTCGCCTCGTTGAGATTGTTGGAATGATTGGTAGGTCTCCTGACATCCCGGGTATGAACTCCCAAGTATGCCTTGCCCTGTGAAAATGCTGTAAATAAATTAACAAACCCAGAAAATTATGAGTCCTGCTAAACGAACGAACCAAGTTACTTGAGTTTGAATTTGTGTTCGTTTTGGAGGAACCAAGCTTGAATATTTTTTTTAAAACTCGTCAAGGTTTCAAACTGAGCTCAATAGGCCACTACTCGGCTCGTGTTACTTGAGTTTGATTCATGTTCGTTTCGAAGGTTCGAACCAAACTTGAACCAAGCTCAACAAGCCACTACTCGGTTTGTTCGAGTTTAGGTGGCTTCACCTTCAGATTATACTAACCAGGTTTAGGTGGCTTAGTCTCCAGATTATACTAACCGAGTTTAGGTGGCTAATTAGGCGATGTGAAATAAAATCTAACCCGTCACATTGCTATTTTTTTGGTGCCATTTATGAAATTTATATGTGATTAAGGTGCCATGCATGCATGTGACAGTGGGAGCGATAGTGAACCTTGAAGGACATAGGCAAGCAAGGGAGCGTTAACGAAGGCGGTCAAAAGGAGGCCTCTCGGCTCGATCACATGGCGGCGACACCGGCGCACTGGAGCTGGTCGTCGTCCTGGTCCCAGATCTCGGAAATGCCGGCCTCGTGCTGCATTTGGCGGTTGGGTTCGAGGGTGTTGAGGTTCTGGATTTGGCAATCGCCCTGTCGCCGCACCCTGCGCTGCTGGGGCGGCTGCTGCTGTTGCTGTTGGTAATCCTGGGAGGTCTCAGCAGCCAGGGAGCTAGCTGTGCATAGAACAAGGTAGAGGGTGAATGTGAGGAGAGGAGAGGAGAGGTAGAGGGTGAATCATCTAATTTTGCTTCAAAAATTAGGCTAAATTTTAAAGCAAAGTTAGATGATTTGTAAACACCCTTCCCGATATCGGATTGAGGTGATTTTTTACAGGGACCATAAACGAAGTATTTTGAATAAAATGAGCGGCTCCGATCATCTTTGCGAGACCCGAGATGGACGCAAAACGGGTCTGTGCACGGCTGCTATGCAGCCTTTGCTGTGCAAGCAGATTTTCTGTAAAAAGATTTACGTCAATGAAGAAACAGTCTCCCAGTGGCAAAAGAAAACATATCGTTCTTCTTCTCAGTTAAATTTAACAGAAAAATCGCTCTTTCCGAGAAATTTCTTTGAAATTTGATTTTTCTAATCACTCTTGGATCGATGATTATCGGAATTTAAAAGAACGTCAAGTTCCATTATATAGATTCGTCAAACTATTTCCGTTCTGTGTTGATGGATGATTAAATTGGGAAAATGTACTTTTTTGATATATATATATACCATGAAAAGTTAATTTTTGAACATTGTACTTCTTTATATACTAGTATATTACGTATGTTGATATTTTTGGATGCCACCACCGCTTTATAATCCTGGCACTGCCCCTGCGTATCGTTTGGGCCAAATCCACTTTGTTTCGTCGCATTTTTAAATCCCATATAGGTTCGGGAAATTAGTAATTTTGAATGGAAAAATGACGGCTTTCGTCACATTTTTAATTTCTTCGGAGTTTTTTTTGGATTTATGGTTCTGAATAATTATTCAACCATACCTACAGCCTAATCCGGGCTGAAGCAGGCCCATTTGAACTTTTGGGTTGGCCATGTAAATTAAAAGTGTCTGGCCCAAAAAATGCTTGGAGTACGCAATCGAACTTTTTTCCGAGTGAAAAGATCATTCCAGCTATATTAATTCCAAAAAATTAATTACAACTAACAAAACAAACAAAATGCCACCAAATCTTGAAACACGACATTTTTTTTTAACACCAAAAAAAGCACAACCTTCTTTTTATTTCATTTACCAATTTATTCCTTCCTCATTCTTTTCCATTTTTTCTACATATATAAATAAAGCTTTACTCTTCGCCATACAAGCATATCCTCCACACTGGAGAACATACCAAGTCAAAACTACACGACACCTCTAGCTCTTTGACAACCTGACCTTCGAAATCTAACCTATCAAGAAAATGGAAAAAATGTTTATTTATATATGGAGTAATTCGAATTACTACTAATTTTCAAGATTATTCTGCATGAGACTGATCTCCTGCTTTGATGAACAGTTCGTACCAGAATTCCATGTCTTCGTTAATACCGGAATTTCCATCTTCCCTGCATGGACTAGTTGTAGACTTTGGAAATGAAGGCAACCTAAGTCTTGGATCTAAAACAGTACCCATAAATATGCCAGGCATAAAGAAGTTGCTTCTTGCGACGAGCTTCTGATGTATTTCCTGAGCATTTTGAAACGAAATCATGTGATCGTCTTTGAGAGGTGGCTCAATTTTTACCACAGGAGTGTCCGATGCACCAGCTGATGAATCCTCGACAAGTTTTGGTGCAAAAATTGGTGCATGGGCTGAATCTTGAGGACTAGAGAAGTTGATCACAGTTCTTGATCTTGTGTATGCGGTTATGGTAGTATTTGTGTCGGGTCGAATTTGTTGCAGTAGTTTCTTCTTCAAGTGAGTATGCCAGAAATTCTTTATCTCGTTATCTGTTCGTCCTGGCAATCTTGTTGCAATGGCAGACCATCTAGAGAAATTTTGAGAGACAACGTACGGTGTGAAAAATATAAGATTATGCAAAGTTACTTTTGTAAGAAAATCCTAACATGACAACGGCAGTAGTACTCGACGGTTTCTGATACTCTGCACTTCATGTATGGAATTTTCTCTACATAAGATTGTCGACCAATCATCAAACATAGATGAACTATGATGATATTTCTTAGACCATTTGGAGAAATTTGAGAGAAAACAAAGGGAAAAATAAAAATTACATATATATCAAGAAAATTATACTCAAGAGACTCTGATCGTCAGCCACGGCATAAGGTCACATATTATCGAAATAATAATAAGCGGTATTGTTCGAACGGTCACTTCAGTTTCATATAAAGGACTATTGGCATGACTCTTTGATTACATAGATTGACCCAAATTCATCTCGTCCGCACGCAATTACGAACGCGAGTTTATGTGTATCTAGGTTTCTTCAAAACATATATACATTTACACAATTAGTATATTTTTACACAAAGTGAGAAATTGTCCCATCCCTAATTACTCTAAATTGCCTACTAAATGACTAATTTTGTGAAGCTAGCTAGCAGAGGCGGATCTAAGGTAGGCACAGGCAAGTCACATGACTCACCTGAAAATATTGGGAATTTTTTTCTGAATACTAACATTCATTTTTTTATTCTGGTTATATTTTTTTGAACACATGTTGTCTTTGTATTGGATTGTGAGTATTTTTATTAAATTTATGCTCGAAAAGTGATCCATTTGTTTGAATTTTTTGGATCCGTCACTGCTAGCTAGTTAAGATGCAATTATTAATATTTCATGCGTGTGTTTGACCTACAAATAAGTGAAATAACCGGTTGAAACTGTACGTCACCTGTTTCCGAGGATTTGATGTAGCTTTATAATGCTTTCTTCTTCTTCCCTGCTGAAGTTTCCTCGCTTAATATCAGGCCTCAAGTAATTCGTCCATCGCAGTCTGCAACTCTTGCCACACCTAAGCAGACCTACTTATAGACAAAAGAAATGAATATATCCAACGTTAACACAATCGAAGAAGAAAACAAATACATGTGATCAATAATTTTCTAAGAATTTAGTTTTCTCGTGTTTCTTAATTACCAGTAGATTATTACTGTATTAGAAATGAAAACACAGACTTACCAGCTTGTTTGGGCAGTGCCCGCCAATTTTCATGACCATATCTGCGGATATAGGAAATCAGTATCTCATCTTCCTCAGGTGTCCATGGCCCCTTCTTCTGTCCCATGTGCTCACAGCAAGGAACCCTCATCTCTCTCTCTCTCTCTCTCTCTCTCTCTAGATCTCCCGAACTCACCATACAAGAAAGTTCTACAGATGGGTACTATTAATTAACAACAAAGCAACTTTTTTTTGATATGGAAATGGATCTCGCTTTTTAGATACCCCTCTAAAGCTAATAGCCGACTACAATACTATAGGTGGGGGCCATTCACATTCTGTATTTCTTCAACTATATATCACTTTGTTTTGTAGTATCATTTGTTTATCGCGCGGCGCTTAAAGCGTTTAGACTTATTTAGCCGCATGCGCCTGATCAATTAATATCGAGGGACCAATCTTATTTTTCCAGTATCGTGTTTTAAAATAACCAATACGCTATATCTGCGTGTTTTCGTCGTTGCAACCATTAGTTTATTTTTCTCTTCCAAGTGATGGTGGAAATCACTTCATAATTTAGAGTACTGTCTCACTCGCGTCGCAAATACTATATAGAAATATAAATTTTGATTGGATTACGCAAATATTAAATATTTCCAAGCTTTTACTAACCTTCTTGGTTGCTTCATCTTTTTTTTGGGGTTGGAAAGTGTAGTGTGACAAAGCTAGCTTTTAGTCAAAAAAAGCAGGCGACATGGACATGCATTGCCGCCTTTGTTCCGAAATTTATATAAATGTCTGCCGACAAATTGATATATATCGAGGACTTAACAGACATAAAAAACTAGTAAATAAATTCTACTATTAAGTCACTTAAAATTCTTTTGACCTTGTTGGGTTGCCCTGAACCAGTTTTTAATTCCAAAATAAAATCTAGCTAGGGAGACTTGAAATTGCTCTTTTTACTTTCATGATTTTCCCGAGACCACTAATCCTCCATGCATGCTCTTTATTTGCTAAAGTTTTTTGAGTTAAAAATAGCATACCGCGTTCTATATATATCTCTGTTCTTTGAGCGATTAGTTAGCGTAGAATTATTATCGATCTCTATTTACAATTCTAGCTTATTAATATCGTACTGTTATCGATCTCTATTTACAATTCTAGCTTATTAATATCGTACTGAATATACTGATACAGGACTAATGACAGAATAGTGTGCTATTTTAACAGAACTGCGATGGAGAGGACTGAGGAGATGGTGAGGAATGCGATGGAGTTTGAGAGGGGGAAAGGAATGAGGGTGAGAGCCAATTAAGGAGCTGAAAATCAGTGGAGAGGTCTTGAGCAAAGGTGGGTCCTCTTATAATTCATTGTGTGAGGTCATCAAAGACAGCCAGCTGAGACTGGAGTCGACAAAATTCTTAGGCGGCCATTTGTAGGGTAGCCGATTCGACCGTCCATTTCAGGGATGGTTTGGATTTTAATACAAACAATAGATGACTCAGATCAATAGGGGTTTGGATTAAATCCGAGTCATCGATCTTAAAATAAATGGTCTGATTGATTGCTCTACAGCCCTTGCAGTACAGGTTGCAGTGCAACCCGCACTGCAGGATTTTCAAATTCTTCTAGGGCCTACTATCATGAGTGAAGAAATAACTTTCGCATTCTAATTTTCTACAAATGGACTTTTGAAATTTGTTGTTCGGCGAAATTCTCTACACACTATGAAAAAATCTGATTATCTAATTGTTTATGCTTATCTATCTACATTTCGTTCGCCTGATTCGTCGTATTTATTTTATTTTTGTTTCCATTTTGACGAGCATCGTCTTTAGTGAAAAGAATTTCATTGTTAGTATAGGAATCAACACAAGAGAGGATGTTTGATTCTTGAAAACATAGGGGAAGAAAAGTGAGAGGGAACAAAATATTTGATAATTCAAAGCAGTCCACCATTCTCTGCTAACCTTTGTTTGTTCATTGGCTCGGTGCGTCATTGAAGAAATCAACCCTTTGACTTTGGTAGTCCAAATTTCAATTGTGCCTTGATTACAGAGCTTTCTTGAGAGAGAGAGATGCCTTTTCGAAAGTGGTGGGAGACCTTTCAGGCTCAAAAGCATTTGAAGCAAATCCCTGACTTTTACAGACATCAGATTTGGGCTTTGGAAAAACTTGGCTCAAGCATGCATCAGATTGGCATAAAATACACGAGTACTTTTGCTTAGAAAGTGTTGGCCAATTAAGATGAGTCGATCTTTGGCATTCCCAGAGTTTTCTAGGACTTTTGGACCCCGGAGCAGGAAAATGGAGTAATATTGAGTGGACGTACACCGACCGGTCAATAAAAAATTAGAAATCGGATCATCTGGATATCTCGTCTCTCATTGATGTTCATGCTATTGCGCTCAATGCAAGTTTCTGTTCACTTCGCGACACTCACTGAACGCATTCTCAAAACATTATACCAATCTAGTAATCTACCACTTATTAGAGTTATGAAGCTGGTTCATTAACAAACCTATTATACAGGATTCCATGAAGAGAAAAAACTTGTAACAACATTAAAAGATAATTGCGCTATTTATTTTCAATTTGCAGCACTAATTTCGATGCTTTTGTGACTTAGTTGAAAATGGCGGAGAGAAAAGTTTTGCATAAGATTAAGATATATGAGAGGATGCAGGATAAATGAAATAAAAAGGGGTAATATATCTTGAAATTCCATTGGGTAAATGGAGTGAATAATGTTATTCATGTAATAGTCGAGCACTTTGGCAATTCGATAACTTGTTGTAGCATAATGTACTACCACAAATAAACTAGATAACACAAAATTAAAAAATCACTTGCTGATAAGCTTTTTGGATGCTCGTTATACTTCTTCTCAAAAAACGATCATCCACAAAATCTAGTATGCACATATCACTAAAACAATTTTACAAAATTTTCACTGTAGTGTAAAATTCTACAACCTACAATTAACAATCAAGAATCTAAAGAACAATTGTCTCTCAGACAAAACAAACCATCCCCCCATACAAATACATGCTGTAGGGGAGATTAGTTTGATTCCTAGAACTTGAGAGGCGAATCTGTCTTTTACTTTTATCTTAGGGAACCCCTGTGTAATTTACCAAAACTAATTTCCAGTTCAAACCAGTTGGAGCTTCTCAGAACACTCCACAGAGACGACAACGAAGACCACGAGGAAGAAAGAAGAAGAATATTCAAACCCTAATCAATCAAACCAGATTCCTTTCTAAGTTGCAGGAGAATAATTTAACGAATCCTAACCATTTTTCCCTCGAGAAAAACTCTTCCTTTTGCGATACCTGCAATTCGTTCCGATTGCGATGAAGCCGAGTAAATCGAGATTATGGCTTGTCCTGTCGATTCTGCTCGCTTTGTCTCATCACGCGATCTGCGCTCGTCGTTCCTCTTCCGACGAGGCGTACGTGACGCTTCTGTACGGGGATGAATTCTTATTAGGCGTTAGGGTTCTCGGGAAGTCGATTCGCGACACCGGATCCGTTACGAAGGACATGGTAGTTCTCGTCTCCGATGGCGTCTCTGACTACGCCAAGAAGCTCCTCGAGGTGTCAATTGTTTACTCCCTTATGTCATGGTTTGAAATTTGGTGGTTTTTTTCCTAGTTGCTAAGTAGAGATACTATTGCTTGTTTTCACTTACGGTATTATGCGTTGAAGCTCCCAATTATAGTTGCTAGTTAAACGTTCGATTTCAAGAAAAATGTAAGAGGTTTAGGTGAAGGTGGATTTTTGTGAAATTGGGGTGGAAGATGGATTAGGTGTAAGAGAATGTGTACTAACACAACTACCTGTTCGAAAATTTACACAACATGCTGATGTTGCACTGCATGTTCAGTAATTGGATAATAACTAGTACTTTGCACCACGGATCATGTACGGCCACATTTACATGTGTAAATAGTTGTGTTAGTAGACCTGCTCTGTTGGTTATTGGATAATAACTGATTGACGTGGTTTTGACTTATGGTATTATGCGTTGAAGCTCCCAATCATTGTTGCTAGTGAAAAATGTGGAGTTTCAAATGCAGGGATTCTGTGTTCGATTTCGACAAAAATGTAAGAGGTTTAGGTAAGGTAGCTTGTGAAACTTGGGTGGAACTGTGGAAGACGGATTAGATGTAAGAGAATGTGTACCAACACAACAATTTGTCTGAAAATTTACACGACATGCTGATGTGGCACTGCATGATTGGTAATTGGATGATAACTACTTTGCTCCACCGATTTTGTGTACTGCCACATTTACATGTTGTGAAGAATGTTGTACATATTGTTGTGTTACTATACCTGCTGTTAGATGTAAAATATGGATTAGATGTAAGAGAATGTGTACTAACACAACAATTTGTATGACACTTTACACAACATGTTCATGTGCAGTTGCATGATCGGTTCGTGGATAATAACTACTATGCTCCTCCGATCATGTACCACCACATTTTGCATGTTGTGTGGATTGTTGTACATATTGTTATGTTACTAGACCTTCTCTTCGATGTAAAAGAGAAATTTAATTGGGATTATTGTATAACTATATTCCTTTACGCTTGCCATAAAAATTAGAAAAGTACAATGATACTATCTTTAAGTCGGAGGATCTCTACTTCTTCGCTCTTATGTAGTGATTTAGATAACCATAGTAAAATCATAAACTAAATGTCGAACTGTATGTGTAGTATTGATTGTCGTTGTTTAGAAAGTTTAATCCCCTGAATTGAAATCCACGTCTATCCAATGTATAGATGTAGCCTTGGAGGAGTTTGCAGAATTTCTAACTTTTGTTTTCTCTTTCATATTGTGAGAGTTTGAGTTCGAATATCAAAATGTTGGGACGGGAGTTCTGTGAAAGTAATGAAAAAGGAGCTCTTTTTTTTTTTTATTATCAGAAATGAGTGTTGGTTCTTGGCAAATATCTGGATAGAAATTGCAATTTTTATACATAGTTTTGTTTATGGTTTGATTGGAGGTGTGGAAATCATGACCTTTTTTCTGGAAGCTAGAAGCGGTGTTTGGGTTTCTCTCAAACGGGATTGATGAGAGTTTTAGAAATGCTGTCTAGCTTACCTGTTAATAACTTCAGGTTTACAGTTTCTCGAAAAGTTGCCCTAGTTGTAGATCAGTTAGCTCTCGTTCCCTGTCTTATTAACATTGCAGGCATTTTGGTGATTTTGTATGCACAGGCTGATGGTTGGCTTGTGGAGCCCATTAGTTTATTAGCAAACCCTAATCAAGTGCGACCAAAACGGTTTTGGGGAGTCTACACAAAGCTAAAAATATTCAATATGACAAAGTACAAGAAAGGTAATGTAATTCCCCCTCCTCTTTTTTTTGTGATATTTTTTTTTCCAATGAAAAATAGGTATTAGAAGAAAAACTAAATCCTTTTCTTTATTAACCAAGAAAACTAGATCAATTATCTACAGTTTCGTGTATTGTATTTCCTAATGTGAAGCGAAAAAGAGCACAATTTTTAGTTAATAACAGCGCTATACATGACTACTCACCGCCAGGTTTGATAACCTGCTTGGGGTTGGAATTGGGGTCCTCTTCAGGAGTGTTATACAACCTGTGGAGGTTGCAGATAAGCATTATAGTACTTGATTTGGGTAGAAATCAGAATGTCCAATTCACCATCTCTGACAATCCAACGTTGACTAAAGTGACCTAAAAAATGCCCAATTAATTATGTTATGGGCTTCCCTATGGTGAGTTCAGCCCTCTTCTCCAAATCTTGGATCTTTTCCAAGCACCCGTCAATATACATCAGGAAACACTTGGATTTCATGTCAGCGTGCTAGCCAGAAATTGAGAGTTTTGTGACTATGGTTGGAAGGCCAGAAAGACTAAATCGCGGCTCAGTTGTTACAAGACAGGAAAATAGCATACACAGTTGATTAGAACAAGCACACAACCCCTGCTTATCAGAACAAATCTTACCTAAACTATATTTTGTCTTTGCAAAAGTATTTGTATTGCTCTTTTTCTAAGGTACCAACTGATGGAAGTATTGTTACAATTCTCTCTCTCTTGGTTGTTGCAGTGGTGTATCTTGATGCTGATACAATAGTTGTTAAGAGTATTGAAGATTTGTTTCAGTGTAGGAAGTTCTGTGCTAACTTAAAGCATTCAGAAAGGCTCAACTCAGGAGTTATGGTAGTGGAACCGTCTCAAGTGGTTTTTAATGACATGATGAGCAAAGTAAAAACTTTACGTTCTTATACTGGAGGTATCAAATTTAATTCCTTAAATTTGTTTCATGCATTTTTGGTCGACTGCCACTTTTATTTGTTATTAGTGCTACAATCAGTTTTTTGTTTTTGATAAAGTACATCGTTCAAATATTATTTTTATAGGCGTGGATCTATGAAACATGCTGTTTTTGTGTTGAACTAATAGTTTTTGACGTCGTGTTTACCTCGCAGGAGATCAGGGGTTTCTTAACTCCTACTACACAGGCTTTGCTAATGCGCACCTTTTTGAGCCAGACTTGAAAAAGGAAGTGTTAGATTCTAGACCAGTTCCTGAGATGGAGAGACTGTCAACTTTATATAATGCAGATGTTGGTCTTTACATGCTTGCAAACAAGGTACTGATTCCTGAACTGTGGATTGTAATTTAGCAGTCTCTAGCTCCACCATGAGCTCCCTTTATATTGCGCATAATTGCTGAAGAAATTGCTCAAATAAGTATTGATTTCTGGATCTGAAAGTTGGCAATTGGCAGCGACTGCTGACCATTTTGGCTGCAGCCACATCCTTACCATGACATGAATCATGTTTGTTTTGTGTTCTGGACTGACCTTCTGTTATTACATCCCACTAATAGATTCTATCCCAATCCAACTATGAAGGTGGTTGAGAGCCGTGCTGGAGGATGCACTTTGTTCCTTGTGTTTTTGTGAAGTAGTTTTAAGTAGACACTGCCACAGAAATGAGACGCCGACTGATCTTGTGTTTTTTATTGAAGTTGCTAATTTACGTCCTTCTTGTATGTTGCATGTAGTGGATGGTGGATGAGAAAGAACTTCGTGTTATTCATTATACACTTGGCCCTCTTAAACCATGGGATTGGTGGACATCTTGGCTTTTAAAGCCTGTTGATGTCTGGCAGGTACTTCTAGTTTTACTGTCTTAACTGTGATTTATTTTCTTTCTTTCCAACCTGCTTACACATAGATCTTCTGTTTCCCGTGTTCTTTTCTTGTACTGCATCCTTCACACATGGCATCATCTGTCTATATATGCAGTATAGTGCAAGTTGTTTCATGCAGTTTTCATGCAAAACATATACCACCTACTTACACGGTCCCTTTTTTCGGCTTGTTTACTATTGCTGCAGAATGTTCGAGAAAAGCTTGAA
The DNA here is from genome assembly GCA_019656835.1 of Rhododendron ovatum. NCBI lineage: Eukaryota > Viridiplantae > Streptophyta > Magnoliopsida > Ericales > Ericaceae > Rhododendron > Rhododendron ovatum. The sequence continues at coordinate 6,637,848 of CM033799.1, read as the reverse complement.
GAGTCTCTTCCTGGCACCGGTGGGGGGAGAAATCCTAACAATGAACTTCTAGTCAAACTTCTTTTTCTGCTGCCAGTTTTTGCTTTACTATTCTGTTATTATTGGTCTTTTCTTCAGGTCAGCTGTTTCTTTACCATCGCATTTTTTTTCTTTTGGCATATAATATATAATGGTTTCTAGACTGAAAGCATTTGATTTGGTGCAGACACGTTCCTTATGCAATCACATTAGGCACCTTTACTACAAGTTCAGATCTAGGGGTGCCCTGGCTTATTCATCCGTTTCTTCTACTGTTGATTCCAACCATGAGGTTAGTTCCTTGTCCAAGTGGGAAAAGGTGTGCATAATCATCTATGATACTGTGTTTATATTTCAGAACTTAATTGGTATATCAGTTATTTCTCGAATGTTGTGATGATGTCTGTACCGGTCTGTCACGTAAAAGCTATGTGCCCTGAGGCTATCTTTGTGAAAATGGATGTTCAACCTTTCCTAGCTTATTGTGCAAATTGAAAAACTTCTAACTCTATGCTCTTATTTCTTCTTTTGATGTCTGAGATAAAACTTTTGGTTGTGATGATAACAGTACTCAAATGGAGCACAGTCAAAGGTGCCTGTGTTTTTGGGTGGCCTTTCTATTTTCATCTGTTTTGCGGCTGCTGTGGTCTCCCTTGCACTTGGACTTGCAATTGTCCCTCGGCAAGTAATGCCGTGGACTGGGTTGATCCTGATGTATGAGTGGACATTCACACTCTTCTTCCTATTGTTTGGAAGTTATCTACACTTGATTTATAAGTGGGGAATAATGAAGGCAAATCAAGTGGGATCATTTGCTTCTCGTCCTGGATCTTGTGATTATGATTTGCAAAAAGGTTGGTTGATATTAGTCATTCACAAGTCTAACATTGTTATTCCTAATTGAAACCGATTAGTTGACCTCGTTTTCATGGTGATGTGTTGTAGGTCATCGGCAGAAGGTATCTTTTGATATTGATACATGTTATTATGGGCTAGGAATGATATTTCTGGCTATTGCTGCTCCTTCTTTGCCTTGTTTTTTTGGGATCACTGCTCTGTTCTTAAGGTAGTTATATGAAGAAAACCATTGTTGTGGTTCCACTACATCTGTTTGTTGCTTCATTTTGCTGTTAAAGCAATGGATTGCGCTCAGAATTTTGCCACAGTCTTGCTGCAAATTATGTATTCAAACATTTTTGTTTTGAAATGATATGCTTAAATCTTCGAACCATGTTCCTTGCAGTTAAAGCTATCTTTTTCATTTGGACATCAAGTTACCAGAAAATAATATTACTCCAGCTATCTGTTTTTTGTGGAACACATGGACCAAACAACCTTAATATGGAATACCTTTGCAATTACAAAATTCATGTTTTGCTTTTGGTGTTTCCGAGTAAGTCAATGATGGCGTTTGTTTTCCTTGCTTACAGGTTAGGTTTGATGTTTTTGGGTGGCCTAGTTTTGGCGTCTTTCATGACGTATGCTTCAGAACACCTTGGAATTAGATTCTTCTTGAGAGGTCTTGAAGAAAAGGACATTCCACTGACAAATGGAATGTGTTTCTTATGCTGATTGGAGGCTTGATTCCAATGGTGTAAGCTACGAAGAGCAGGTACCCTTTGTCTTCCATTTTTTTCGGAATCTGTAACCTTATTAACCTTTATTCCCCCTAATTGAGTTGTAATTTATTGGGGATTTTGTTGTAGATATTGTATTCTTTGTCTTCTGTTGTTTCAATAACTAGGGGTCATAATCTTTCCTACTTTGTAAACAGAGATTAGTCTCCAATTAAGTGAAAGAAGATATTTGTTAATGCTCCAAATTTTATTTGTTTTGTTATTTGGATTTCAAACTTTTCAGGCATGATTTAAAAATATTTATTATGGTTATCATAGCTTCTTTATATTTTATTTGTTTTGACTTATTAGTAGTGCTCTTTTACGTTTCTGTAGACAGAAGTGTGCCCCGGGTGATGAAATCCATTTTAGGCAGACCCTAAGAGCGATCATGCAGAAATACCATGAGCTTGGGAGCATATTACGTCAAGTTCTTTCCCATTTTTAGATGGGTAAGTTAGAAAAGTTGTAGTTGAGTAGTGTTATTGGGGACTGCGGCCTACACTGCTGGGGTGTCTGTCCCCGAAGAAACATCCCAGTCTCACCTTGTTTGGACTCTGGATAGGTCAGTTAAAGGTATTGATGTCTTTGCTTTGTACTCTGAAATGTTCCGAGCATTTGGCCAAATATCTCCCACATTAGAAGGTGTCGCTTCTGTGCTTGGAATTCGAATTGGAGATAATCATTCGTAGATTGCGAATTCAGTTCTCGTCTAATTCCTTCAGTGTTGTTGCTATACTGCTCTTAAAAAATACATAGCTCTAGGAGGCCAGATTAATCGAAAGTTGGAGAAATTTTGGACGTAATTGACAAAAACAATGAAAAACTGTGATGGAAAAGCTAGGGTCGTTCGTGTATCCATTGTTCTATTAGCGTACTTGTGTATGAGGGGACTGCTAAATTCATTTTAGGTGCTAGCTTTTGATGGTACTTGGTATCTAAGACTTGGTATGAGCATTTTGGATGTGATTAATGTGGCTTGTGACATCCACATCTTTGGGGTATGCCTTTGTGGAGAGATCCGTATATTAAAAAACGCCGCACTGGTGTTGCATATTTCCTGCAAATGCGTTACACTGTTTTGGGTAAGACCCACAACCTGTACAACTTAATGTAGTACAATTATGAATGTTAAATAGTGTTATTTGAATTCATTGAGCTGGGCATTATCAGAACCGCAATAGTGACTTAAGGGCAAAGATAATACTGTATGATATTATATTGGGAATTACCACATTTGACGTGGTGATCTTTGGAAAAAAATGATTTAGTAGGTTGGAAAATATTGTGGTAAATCTCAGATTGGCTAGATGACTACCGATGCTGGTGAACACCCGAGTTATCAAAAAATATGAAAAAATGAACAGTGCCGGCAATATGTGAGATTGTTTAGCACTCAGAAGAGTTACGGCCGGTGGTTGTGGAAAATGATTTACATGGGCCTGGAATGAAAAACTTTGGATAAAAGTCTTTAAAAAGTGAACAATACGATTACAAAAGGAAAGCTGTGTAGAAAACCCATCAGGCCATCACCACATTCTCGTAGAGAAGATATTTGATCATGGACTAACGACTGATGCAAACTAATGGTTTTTTCGCAGAGACGTGTAAAAAATATTTTATTAGGTATGCCAATGTAGGTGAGGATGGGTTACTTGAGTTGGTTGGTGTGTTTGCTTTCCAACACAATCGATCAGTCCACAAGAAAATAGCTTCTTATAAGTTCCTTAGTCCCGACATCAACATTAGTTAGACATCTCTCATTGTCAAAACATTAAAAAAGAAGAAGAGGAAGAAGAAGAAGATTTGAACCGGGAAACATATAGATCCTATTCAGCTCATGGAATTGTGAAGGGGATCCAAAAATAGCCACAAAGTTTACAGCTCTGATCACATACAATATTAGTCGAATGGCGTTTGCCCTTTTTCACAAGAGAAATGTATTTCGTATGGCTTTGGATGTTGATTAATTGGATTTCCGTATGGGTATTCTACACATAGAATGTTACAAAATGAACATCTCAAATTATCGAATAGAATCCCGATTTGGGTATTCTAAAAATAGAATGTTACAAAATGAACATCTCAAATTATCGAATAGAATCCCAGGATGCCACTTTCTTTTTTGTTAACGTCACTCTCCTGCAAATGTATTTTTACACCAAAAATACACTTGCAGGGAAGTGACGTTAACAAAAAAGAGAGTGACAAAATCAGCGGCCAGAATCCCAGGTTGGACTGTTTTCAAGGATAGGATCGGAGTGGGAGAGAGGTCAGGATCCAATTAACCACTTACCTATTCTTCCCAAAATGACAAAAAGCAAATCCATGCTAGCATGAATATGTTTGATAGTTGTCCTTGACCTGTCCGGAGTAGTACGAAAAACGAATCCTATAAAAAAAGGTGGATCACTACCAAAAAAAACAAAAAAAAACAAAAAAACAAAAAAAAGGTGGATAAAACAAAAGGTATCCTGTAAGCAAAATATGGTACAGAACCTACTTTTCCAAAAGCAAATGCCACTAATGCTTGTTCCTCTTCACTTAATAAGACACAAAAAAAGCAGACAAGGCAAGGGCCATTTTTATGCAAATTTCGTCATATTACGAATGAAAAAAAAAAACGCATTCAGAGCGATCCTCTCTCATGTGATGTGAGAACCACCAAGGTTCTACATGATGATTTGAGTTGCAGACTGGTGTTTGTTCGATCGAAACTGATACTAGGTTGATTTGTTTCGTAAGATTGATTAAAAAATCTCAAGCTATAGAAAATAAACAATTCCAATTTCAATGAAGCTCTGTTTGGGCATCACACGAACACACAATATGGGTGAGCAAAATTACAATCGCAGTTAGATTTTAGTAGCAATTGAAAAAGACTTAATGAGCTGGGCATTATGGGAACCGCAATAATGACCTAAGTGCAAAGATAGTACTGTATGATAGTATTATAATGGGACTTACCACATTTGACTTGATGATCTTTGTAAAGAAATGACTTAAGTAGGTTGAAAATTATTGTGGTATATCCCAAACTGGCTAGATGACTACCGATGCTGGTGAACACCTAAGTTATAAAAAAAATAGAAAAAATGAACAGTGCCAGCACTACGACAAAATGGGGATTTAGGGGCATTTTTCAAGAAATGCCTTATCAAGTTGTTAACGCGGCACCATCCTCTAAAATGCCTTATTTGATTCTCTCTATTGCGGCACTCAATCTTGACCTCAAATTTAATATATTTAATTTATTTATGGTAATTTGATAGGGCAGTGAAAAGTGCTTCGAAAAGCTGTGTTTAATAGGACACTTACTTAGAGATACAAAACTACAACGTTTTGTAATCGACCTTTTTTTTTTAAGTGAACTCAGGAATTTTGGAGCACTTTTTAAAGGGCATTTTTACAAAACTACCTCATCAAGTAATTAATGAGTAAGTGCCACATCTGGTTAACCCGTAAAAACTACAGGCGCGTCAAGAGTAGTGAAAAATTTGAACTAGCGCTGCAGCAAAATTGTGCAGTTAGAGCACATGAGAGATCATTTGGCAGAAGAGTTGTGGCCGGTGGTTGCTGAAAATGATTACATGGGCTTGGAAATTTGGAATGTGAAAATTTGGATTATCGTTTTTAAAAAGTGAACAATACGATTACAAAAGGAAAGCTGTGTAGAAAACCCATCACCACCATTCTCGTGGAGAAGATATGAAAAATATTTTATGAAGTAGGTCAGGATGGGTTAGTTGAATGGGTTAGTTGAATTGGTTGGTGGGTTTGTTCTCCAAACAATCGATCAGTCCACAAGAAAGTAGTTTTTTATAAATTTCTTAGTCCCAACATGAACATTAGTTTAGGTGTTTTTAAACTGGTTTGGACACCCTTAACTATCGAGAGATCGAGAGAGAGAGAGAGAGAGAGAGGAACTGGGAAACATATTAGATCCTGTTCAGCTCATGAAGTTGTGAGGGGATCAAAAAATAGCCACAACTTGTGGTGGCGAAGTTTACGGCTCTGATCACACACAATATTAGTCGAATGGCATTTGCCCTTTTTCACAAGAGAAATGTATTTCGGTATGGCTTTGGATGTCGATTAATTGGGTTTCCGTATGGGTATTCTACACATAGAAGGTTACAAAATGAACGTCTCAAATCATCGAATAGAATCCCGGGTTGGACTGTTTTCAAGTATAGAATCGGAGTGGGAGTGAGGTCAGGATCCAATTAGCCACTTGCCTGATTCTGCCCAAAATGACAAAAAGCAAATCCATGCTAGTATGAAAATATGTTTGATAGTTGTCCTTGACCTGTCCGGAGTAGTACGAAAAACGAATCCTATAGAAAAAAGGTGGATCACTGCCAAAAAAACCAAAAAACAAAAAAAGGTGGATAAAACAAAAGATATCCTGTAAGCAAAATATGGTACAGAACCTACTTTCCCAAAAGCAAATGCCACAAAAAAGCAGACAAGGCAAGGGCCATTTTTATGTAAATTTTGTCATATTACGAATCAAAATAAATAAATAAATAAAATGGCGCATTCTCAGAGCGATCCTCTCGTGTAATGTGAGAACCACCAAGGTTCTATTTGATGATTTGAGTTGCAGACTGGTGTTTGTTCGATCAAAACCGATACTCGGTCGATTCGTTTTGCAAAGATTGATTAGAAAATCAAGCTATAGAAAAATAAACGATTCTCATCAATGAAGCTTCGTTTGGGCACCACACAAACACACAAAAATGGGTGAGCAAGATTGCAATCACAGTTAGGTGTTCATGGCAATTGAAAAAGACTTAGGTGGCGTTCCATTTTAAGAAAAGGAAGGTTTTGAAAAAAAGAAGGTAATTTCAAGGTCAAAAATTATGTATTGACGTAAATAATTTTTCTATTAATATAGATCTTATTTGATAGATCTCACAGAGATCTTTTAAACAGTGCAAAAAAAATTAAAAAATTATTTTTCATTTTCGTTATATTTAAATTTAAAATTACATTCTTTATCTTTTTGAAAAAGAAGGTTTTGAGAAAAAGTGGAACAGAGACCTGATAATTACCCTAGAAAATTGAAATGATGCCATCCCATATTAAATGATTTGGATTGGCCACCTATAAATATGCCTCTACCTTTTCCAAATAGATTAGGGAGACATCGTACATTCGTGGGGCATCGCTGAGAAACAAAAATGCTACAATCACGCTGAGAAGGTGTGTAATTTGAGTGTGTAATTTTGGGCGTGATTGTAGCATATCTCAATGAGAAATTAGGCAATGAATGATCCCTAGTTAGGCTAGAGATACACATCTTGTAGGGTAGGGCATGCTATTATTTCTTTTCTTCTTTTCCTTTCCTTTTTTTGAAAATTGACATTGGTGGGTCAATTTCCGTCTATTTTAACTGATTTACCAAGCATCAATCTATCTATGCATTAGCACAATCGGCACAAAACCTGGTATGAACAACACCCACGACAATTAGTAGCACTTACGAGATTTCGAGTCTTGAGACGTATTATTTAGAGAACTAAAGAAAATTGGTGCATTTCATCATATTCGTACAATTTCCTAGTAGTAACTTTTAGTAGATTTGTTGAAATATGGCTTGAACGTGTACAAATTTGTTATGCATCTATTTGGAATTTCATTTACTCCTATTAAAATATCTGACCTACCATGTTTAGTGCACAAACCTTTTCCCGCCAATACTTATCATTAATTAAACAATCAATCTATTTGGAATTTCATTTATTACAATATTTGACCTACCATATTTGTTTTAAGGCTCAATAAAACAAAAACCAATTTGAAGGAAAATGTTAACATTCGGCCTAAAGGCAGAGGATAATAGATAGGAGGTGCATTGATATTCGAGGAAAATATATTGATATTTGTGAAAGTGTATTAATGTCTGTTAGATATGTATTGATATCTGAACTTAATTATTTGAAATTATTGACATATTACCCTCATATATCCAAATATACTCCATAAGGATATCATGAGCGTTTTAATATTTATTGTCTCATTTAAAGAAGGCCTTGGTATAATAATTGAGATAACGTGGGCCAAATCGTTACTCCTTATTATATAGATTATCCAACAAAGTGCGCAATGTGGAACTAAAGGATCCCGTGGCACTCAACTTAATTGTAAAGGGCCCAAAAGATAAGTGTGGGCTAATATTGAATAAAGTTTATATAAGACCATAGTACTTTAGACAAAAAAAACAACTGTTTGGTATTTTTTTCGTCTTCAGTAAATTTTTTTTTGCTTATGTCATAAATTTTTTATTTTTTAGACTCCTCTTGTTAAAACGAATAGTTAATCTAAAAAATAAAATATAAATAAATCTAACAGAAATTCAAAAGAGTCGAGCAAAACACATAAAACAAAGTTGAGAAAAAAAGTTAATTAAGGAGAATGGCTCCTTTTAAAGAACTACTTGCATTGCCACTTTGTCAGTTAGGAAAATACTAAATGACAGCAAGAAATTGAGATTTGAGAGAGCATTAATTAGAGAAAATCAAGAAAAGAAGGATCCAAATGGAAAATTCTCGTACGTAGGTGGTTAGGATTCTTAGGAATATCAAATGAATTTCGTTCGGAGGTAGCATGTTCGAATCCCACGAAAATTAATCATCTTAAATTTTGGGGTCACTAGGAATTATGTCCGATCATTATATTCAGGGTCCCGAAATTAATCGAGATGCACGTAAGATTGCCCGGACATCCGATTATAAAAAAAATCAAATGCATCATAGCTAGTTTAATATCAACTTATTACGTAATTAAAGATACATGATGACTGACTTCAACTTGTAAAACGCTTAGCTTTGAAATCAAACTATTATACTCACTCAGTCAGGTGTTTTTCCTGTTAAATTACTCAAAATTAACTTGACTAATAATCAAGCTAATCTTAAACCTTTATATTGAAAATAGCTTGATAAATTTTCGAACAAATCTTAAATAATCAACTGTGAGGCCCGTTTAGTAATTTTAATTCTAGGATTTCTGTTTCTCCAGATAAAAATTGTAATTGACCTTGCAATTTTCTTCATCAAGAATTTACCTACTTTTTTTAGCTTGGTAATAGATTCTCATGCTCTCGAGTTTAAAAAAAAAAGGGAGAAAAGATTATCATGCTCCCTTTATTTTTATAATCACACTCATTTTTTGTCTTCTTACGAAATTAACCATTCATTTATATACTTTTCCACGCTTGAATCTTGAAAATACAACATGACCAGAGCATGGATCGACATTGTTAACTTACTAAATTTTCCCTAATCCCCACTAATGTATGAATGATGGCAAAAAAAAAAAAAAGGGAATCTTGAAAATACAACGTTATAAATTGGAGTATTAATATCAGAAAAAGGAAAAAAAAGAAAAAAGAAAAAAAAGAGTGTGATTACTCTTTCTCACTTTCCCCCTCTCACTCTAAAAATTACCAACTTACCACAGAATATTCTCTCAGTGTACCACCCGCATCTGAATTCCGAAACCCCCAACGACTCCGCTCTCTCTCTCTCTCTCTCTCTCTCTCTCTCTCTCTCTCTCTCTCTCTCTCTATATATATATATATATATATATATACAAACACACACATACTCCCCAACTGCCCCCCTTGATCAAACACTCCGCCAATTGAGAGAGAGCGAGAGAGAGATGTGTGAGAGTTTGAAGAGAGAATACAAATTGTGCGAGGAGATCGGGCGGGGGCGATTCGGGGTGGTGTACCGGTGCTTCTCCGCCGTCTCCGGCGACTCATTCGCCTGCAAATCCATCGACAAGCGCCTACTCACCGACGCCGTCGACCGGGAGTGCATGGAAAAAGAGCCCAAAATCCTCCAACTACTCTCCGACCATCCCAACATCCTCCAACTCTACCAGGTACATACATTCTCACACCGAATCCTGTTCCCAAAACAAGGCAAGATTGCGCGCATTCGTACGCTTATGACGAGATTTTCAGTTGTTACCCTGTCGTGCTGGACAAAATTGTATTCATTACCCGTGGGCTTGCCCCAGCGTAACGGAAAGGGCCCTTGCCTGGCTTGGGGCACGGTTCGACTCCTCCCCAAGGTTGATACCGCGGATTACCTGCCGAGTCAGGATGGTGGTTTGCCTCGGGTCATCTAGAAATTAATGCTTTATGAATGTGTCCAATTAGTGGCCGTCCATCCTTGGTGATAAAAAAAAAAAATTTACTTCCGAATAAAAAATTGTACGTAATGAGCTGACAATAGATTTATTATTATTTTTATATAATTTTGGTCAAGGCAGTTAGTCCAGGTCAAAGTATTAGTGTACTCGTGTGAGGTCATAGATTTGAGTCCCAGGAAAAAATAAATTTGGGTCGATTAAGCAATCTCTTGATGATCTCACCGAATGTGCAATCGGGCGCCCATATGGGGTTCTTTGAGTTTTGTTCTGATTTTTATTGGATCCGTAGTTAATAGTGAAGGTAG